>WYDK02000021.1:3077995-3099389 GCA_009867345.2 Toxicodendron radicans
TGATTACCAATAAACAGTGATCAATTATAAAACTTCTACGAGGATAATTATAAAACAGAGAAGAAAAAGCATACTTATAAAAGAGCCACTCATGTCCAATAAGAAAGCTACAATTTCAAAGTTATCAAAAAGGTTTTTTATGGGGTTAAACCATACTGATGTTAATTTTCTAACAAAATCTGAGGTAAGATTGATTATTATGTCATTACATCACAGCTCGCTTGGAAATCTGCTTCAATAAGGTAAGAAATCTGACAAGAATAAAGAAGGTATACCAAGGAGGGGATTCAAGCCCATTGTGGCCGAAGCAAAATAACTAATGCATCCTAAATGCACAGAAACCCTAGGAAAAACAAACCACACTTGTAAACTGCAGAAGCCTGATAGTGAGGTGCAAGGTCATTATCCAGTTAACTAGAAAACAGTTTCCTTCTAGGAAAAGAACTGGTGCAGATCCCCAATTCTAAAGCTCGTTCATTGTCTCAGGCTTTCAAAAGGAAAATCATCACACATAGCTTGCTATCAATCAACTTTAGAACCCAAGACTGAGTTAAGTGGTTACCACCCTTGAGTCCAACTAAAGGAAAAAGGTTCATATCTATTAGGGCCACCTACCTAGGATATTATAGTGCGTAAGTTTCCTGTCTACCAAGATTATAGAGTTCAGAAACAGCCCCCAATGTAGAAACTCGGTGAACAAATAGCCAAGATCAAGGGATTTCAAAGAGACTATTCTTTAATAGATCTTAAGATCCTAGGAAGGAGTTGATGATGAGCCACAGGCACACCAATTGTCATGTAAATAATCATAATCAGAATGGCCAAGTTTTCTACTGGTATTGGGCAATTTGCTCACACTTAGACATTTCCTTGCTTGAAAGCAAAATTACAAACCTTTGAGAAGGGTTTTCCTGTCGAAAAGCCCATTTATCAAACCAACATTACTGGACAACCAAGGTTTCAGCCTTGGAGATCAGAATGGGGAGGCATTACATTGGGTTATGCTCATCAATGTGTAACAGTAGTAAGTTTCCCACAGTACAGAACAGTTTCTCTTGTCACCTATTTAGGAAAAATTCAGTACACAGCAGATGAATTTGCCAGGTGTCAGAGGAAGTTAGTTACCACAGAACTGATAAAAACACCCTTCTGTATTTTTTTTGTTTGCACTCTAATTCAAAGAGGCCATACATAGACCAGCTGAATGGAGCTTGTTACATGGTCACTTGGCTAAGATCAAGACAAAAAACGGTGACTAGTGTATCCATTCACTCCTGACTTCTGCTTCTGCAAACTAGCAAACCTTCAGTCCAAGCTGACATTTTTAACTATTGCCACTATGTAGCTCCATGAGCCAGGAGCGTCACCAATGCAGGGTGGAAACGAAAATAGGATCATATGAAGATGACCCCTTTTCTTCTTTCTTTTGTTTGTGTCTGAATCGTCCTAAAACCTCCTTAAGGATTGCCCCCATCGTTCATTTTCATCAATTTTCAGAGTGTTGTCCTAATAATCTCCAGTCTAACCATGAATCCCTTAAAACAGAAAGAGCGCTAACCCCAACTATTCAAAAAGGGCAGATCATACAAGACCTCAGTTAGTCATCTACTGTTCATTTTTACATTGGATTATGACTAAGGCCCTCATCAAATACCTTGCTAATGCTTCAGAAGGTTAGAAAAGGAAGTTGCCTGCACACCAATTGGATTCTCCCATAGATGTTTTGAAAGACCAAAGGCTGTTCTGTATCTTGATCTATGACATACAATTTGGAACCCTAGCCAAGTAAACCTTGAGGGATCACCTTATAATCTAATTTTGGTGTAATCAACCTATTTCAGATCAAACAGATAAAATGACTTCTGACAATGAACAAACCAGATACATGTCCCCGCAGACAAATACACCATCAAAACTCCTAACAGTGATTGTTTTACACTATTCTTCTTTTAGCTTTAATAAATCAAACATTGCAACTATATCTGATGAAGAACATTTGAAACTGTCATATTAACGTCGTGCACTTTGCAAAGGCACATATACTCTTGAACCACCATCACCATTTCAACATACTCTCTCTATAGTTGTCAACCACCCTATTCGACAATCATTTGATTATGGAAATGTAGTATTATGTTATTCAAAACTGAAATCTCTATAGAGAGTCTAAACCAGCACCACCATAGTCTCAGACTCACAGTTTTTCCCCTTCCAAACCACCGCTCCTCTATTCCCCATAGAACAAAAAGAAAATATTGTACTAACAATGACATCATACAAATCATATAATATGAATAAAGACTCTAAACCAGGAAAATAGGGGAAATCTGTAAAGCTTACCCATAGGTCCCTTTCCTGTCTCCCGGCTACAATCCATCAAATCCTTCATGCTATTAACCACCTCCGATATCTGCAATTTACCAAGTAAACATAAAGATAACTGAGTCACAAATTCCTTAATAAAGAGCTACGCTAAGTAATCATTTTTCTAGCATGATAAGAAACTTCAAATTTTAACACAATGCCTTCACTCATGATAAGGGAGAGAAAAATATCAACAATAAATGATTACCGCAATTTAATCATCTTCTCAATTCAATAGAATTTATTACCATCATAATCCCAAATTATAAACTATAGCACACTCTACAGGACAGTTCAAGCCTAGATCCCAAGATTTTAAATAAAAGCTTATCTATTTAGTACTAGAAAGCATCAATGACGCATTCATTCCCTAAGCTATAAAACATATCAATGAATCTATGTAAGAGAATGCACCTCAACAGCCATAGCACGCATTGACAATTACGTATAAAGAACTAAATTAGTAAAAAGGACCCATCTGATATAATCTGTTTAGGTTTAAATTCATTCAAACATTGATTCAACAGATTAAGCATCAAAAAGCATGTGGATTAGCTACTTTTACCAAGTGCGCCAGGCACCAGCCAAAACTCAAAATTACCAGCATCCACCTGTCCTGATATATCAAGTTTTACACTGGTTTCTGCAGCAATCACAATTGCATCCTCAACTGCAACTGCAATTGAAAACACAACCACGTATATTAGGATTTCTAAGATGTAGTTTCTAGTCTCTGTTATATTCACCAGTCAATTTGATTTCCTAGTTAATTTGGTACTCTAATACATGTCATTGTATCACCATAAATATGTAGTCTATTCTAAAATAAATCTGTTACAGCATTTTTATCTTTCAACTATCAGTTCTTTCCATTGAAATAAATAAAAAATCCTAACATTTGGTAGAGACCCTAATAATAACAACTAAGGAACTTAAAGAAAACTTTTAATCCTTCCCCAACAAAATGAATGAACACCAGCCATGTTGGACCGCTATGGACACATTTATACCAGTTGCAGCCTGAAGTTCGTAAACACCACATCTTGCGGGTGCACATCATCATGGTTGCACTATACAAAAAGATTTTCCACTCTTTGTTATGAAGATTTACTTCAAGCAAAGATAGTATTAGAGATACAGATGATGATGCTATTCCAAGGTGTCAATGTTAAGAGCAAACTATGGGTGAATTGACCTGCATGCAACTTAAAAGTGCATTGCATATTCGACTTGGAATACTGGAACAAGCCACAACTACGACAGCAGAACATGTGGCCAACACTTTCCTTTATGGAATAAAACCCTCCTAGCCTTAATTGCCTCTAGTTTTAACATCTATTGTCAACAAAGCAAGCAAAAAAAGGCTCCAAAGGCCTATATTTGAATTGCAATTTTTTATGCAAATTCTGCCATCACTGAAAAACATAAATATTACTTCTAGAAGTCATATTCCTTGCAGTAGAAATAAAATTGATGCTTTGTGTAATGAGTTTAGGAACACATCTGACATAGAAATCTCTATTGATGTTGAAGCAGACCTTCCAACAAATACAAACTTAGGCAGACATCAAAATTTGTTGCATGAGAAGAAGCTCTCCTTGGATGGACAGTGGATGCAAGGATTCATAAAATCTTTCTAAAGTAGAAGTTTCCTATTTAGTCTCTCCTTTAGTGTTCCTTACTTGAGTTGGTTTCAAGGTTAATCAGATAATCCTAATTAACTAGTTTTCCTTTACAAAAGAAACCGAAAGATGAACATTGGGTAAAACGAATACAGCTCTAGTCAAAATATCCACCTAGAAATCAGAAGCATCCAAATTCCAAAGTGAGGTGTATCAAGATGTGTACAAAATACGATCAAAAAGCTTTTGTCTATAATCCAAAAAGTACAATAATCACACTTGAATCAGAACAAATCATGGAATAAATAACATTAACGCAATACTCCTTCCCAATTAAGACGGATAAAGATAAAAGATGTGTTTAGAAAGTATTGTAAAAGCAAGACCCAAAGTAAGACAAAAAGGTCACTCTATCACACAAGCAATTAACATCTTCCTCTCTGCTATCTTAGAAAGTAACATCACTTCTTTCTCGCCATATCACCAGAGTAAGGATTGAACATTTCCAAAGAATCCTGGCTTTCTTTCCCTTGCCAGGAGCAATAATGTTCTCCATAAGCACAGTCACAAGAACCCAACCTAACCCACAAGTAATTGGCTTCCTCGCATAAATTAGCCCACAAAACTTGAAGCCATTGTCTAATGGAGGAAAAGATTATTAGACATCTCTTCATCGTTTCTACAGATCATGCACCATGGCAAAAAACAGGTCATCTTCAAACACTCTAAGGTATATATATATATAAAGAGAGAGAGAATAAAAAGAATGACAACATCAATTCCCAGTTTGTCTTACAATTTTGCTTGTGTCTTCAACCTCTCTCTCTCTCTTTAGGTTTCTCCTTTTGTTATTACTTATCCTTCTTTTAGCGGTTCTCTATTTTATTAAGAACCCTAACAACTTACAACACAATTCATCTTTCAGCAAATACAACAGTTCAAATATACACTCACCATAGGTATCAATGTACCAAGCTTTATTGGTCATGACTAGCATTTCACTTAACCGTGAACATTCCAGTAACCCACATCTAAACCTAATCACATTAATGAAATGCCATCAATAAACTCAACATCGCACAATACTTATAGATGTTACAGGTCTACTGACCAATTAAGCTCAATATGACCTCATTTATGAACTTTTGCAGGTGATTTGGTAGTGCATGAAGCATACTACTTTATGGTTTGGAAAAAGAACACAAAAGCCCTTGATCGATTCTAGTTGCATTACACATCAGATGCTTTTCCAAAATTTTCTTTTTGCATCTTTTTTTTTACTCTATTATCAAGGGTTTTGGCATTTAATTTCTACATACTGAATTATTTCTCCTTTTTAAGCTATCTTTATGCTGTCCAATTGTATCCTCCCCCAGTAATATCAATAATCCTTCTCACTTATTAATGTTCAGCCATTCCATTTTCTTCTACTGGTACCAATCTAATAGATGTAGTTAAATAATTGATTCTTATAAGGAATCTGTCATGCTCTAAACATTAATTGACCACATATAATACGGTCCATAGAAATATACTATGGTAAGACTTATCTTACTAGAAAACAAATTACAGATCATTTAAAAGAGACATGAGGAAGAATTCATGACTGTTCAACATTCACCAAAATGTGGTCAACTGTTGTATCTCATTCAATTAATTTATTTTACATGTTCCATAAAAAATACAAACAATATTGTACTCATGCATTTTAATGAACTAGGGCAAACGATTTAAGTGGGATGTTAGGTATACAATACTACAGAAGTCAATTTCATCAATGCACTCGGGTAATCAGGTTCTGTCCCAAAGAAATCCCACAAGGAAAAATGGATAAAAAACAAGTAAATAAAAGAAAGAAGAGTACAGACAGTTCTTGATGTGGAAGGTGATCAAAGTTTTCGTATAAATCATGTCAGCGTAGTTAGCACAAAATAATAACAATTGACTGACAACCAAATAGCATAAAGTTCAGAGACTGGAAACATCAGAGACAAGCCATATCAAATCTTATAATTCAGAATGAATGAGAAGAGAGCAGTGGTAGTATTCCATATACCTGAAGACACCTTACAAATCTCTTTGTATATCCTAAATCATTAACTAAAGGCACGTCCAAAGTTTTTGCTAACTGGCGAGCAGAAGCTAGAAACCTGAGAAAATAACATATTTTAATTAATAAAGTGGCTAAATGTCACACAATGGACATAGGAAAGATTTAGGCTCATAAACGTAAAAAAGAATTAAGGACAATGTTTTTCACTAGACTTCATCCCCATATGCTTGGTAAAACTTCAAAATAAAACTGTAAACAACTACATGCAGTATCCAGCAAAATGCATGACTTGAGGTACAGCATGTCAATTTTCCGAAAACAAGGAGAGAATATAAATCTAGAATTAGTGAGAGCAAGTACCGGTTTAAGAAAAATTATATATCCAGTTTTGGAATTTTGAGACACTCACGCATGTCATACATCTCATAACCATGCAAAACACAAACATGCAAGCTACCTCATAATTATAAAGACTATATTGCTGCGTGAATGTAAGACAAGACTATGGAATGGAGAAGGCTTAGCAAAACATGTGTTGGCGTTTTGCATATCTACGTCTACCCATCTTGAGAAGCAGCAGTTCTGAAGAAAGATGCAACAAAAATCACAGAAACCCTCTGACACGTTGAATCTAGGTGGTTTAAAAAATTGATTCTGCATGCTACCCACATTTATCTCCTTAAGTATCTCCTGTACTTCCAATTAAAGGAGGAAGCATTGAATTGACAGAGTTAAATTACTGTGAAAATACCCAAGAAACTGAATGCTAGCCAAATAAATTAGCAAAACAACATACTCAAATGGCCAACCTCAAAAAGCCAAAGTGTTAAAGTTGCACAATCTTAAGTGGCTATTTCAACTGCTCACAATACTAATCACAATACAGCACATGTCCTCAAGTACCAAAATGGATGTATATTTGCACACACAATAGAGAAAGAGGCATTACAAGGAACAATCAATAATCCAACATTGTT
This sequence comes from Toxicodendron radicans, assembly GCA_009867345.2. NCBI lineage: Eukaryota > Viridiplantae > Streptophyta > Magnoliopsida > Sapindales > Anacardiaceae > Toxicodendron > Toxicodendron radicans. The sequence continues at coordinate 3,085,012 of WYDK02000021.1, forward strand.
TAAGAATCAGGATGTTGAAAATAGTACTCGAAAGCATATAAATGAAGCATGTGAACAGTCATACAGCATTCAACATACAAAGCAGGAAATAATACATCAAATTACAAAAGCAAATAACTCACGTGTTACAGTTATTTGATAAATCCGGTGTAGATGAATTGGCTCCACTATGAGCAGTAGCTTGGTATTTTTGTGCCGCAGCCCCAAGTTGACTTACCTGGAAGAAGTTAACTTGAATCAAGTGGCCCCATACATGAGAATAAAATGCCAGCAGTCAAAATCTACAATACCACCTTACAACCTAAAGAATAAATGACATATCTACGAGTGGAAGATTTACATCCAAATGGACAGAATAGTTTAAAATACCTAAACAACTAGTGAGCAAGCCAGAAGAGACATCCAGAACATGCGACAGACTAGTTCAACTAAAGAAATAAAAGAATCCGTACAACTAATTTTGTCAATATAACATGAAGACTTGTCTAGGTCTAGTTAATACAATTAAACAAAGTCTTTAAAGCCTTGCAAGTGAAAAATATGATATATATTATAAAACAAAGGAATTAGAATTTAACCTGTGGTATAATCAATCTTCGAGGGATAAGCTCCTCATGACGCCGAGCGCAGAACTCCCAAGAGCAAATCTGAAAAATATGAATAAAGTAATATAAAATAAATGCTTTATCAACGATACATCCACAAGTTTAAATTTCCTATAGCTTAGGGCATTCAATAACGCTCAACCTTAAGATCTGGAGAGAAAACAATACGAAGTTGACCATCACGTACTACACGAAGGTGCTCAAAAACACTTTCTTGTATTGCTTTGGCATAGTCAAGTACAATTTGACCCGTTGCATTCTGATATTCACGAGGCATATCAACGTAGAGAAGTTCTTCCAAAGTGCCACTGTCATACTTGACTTTCAATAACCTTGGCAAAACCTCAACAGTTGTCTCTGAAATTACCATAAAAACAAGATTTGAATAGAAAAAAATTGACAATCAATTACATTTCAATTTCAATAAAGCAAAACGAGAGAGATGTCATTAGTTTAACTTCTACACAGCTCATATTCAGCCAATTTTTGATTTGTTAATGTTTATCTTTTCCTTTTCCTTACGGGATTGCAATTAATATTAAGTTTCCAAAAGATTGAATCAAACCAAATGAACTTGTTCACTAGAAGAACATTCTTAATTCATTTTGAATTCTTAACTATAAATCATCAGATCACTTTCATCCTCCCTTTACAATTTATTATAATTCTGTTGAAAACATGGAGAAAATGACGAAGTATTAAGATTACATAGAAATAACATACCAAAACCACGACCTGGCTTCTGGTTGCAAATTTCACAGTGCCATGTATCCTGCATAAACTGCAATTAGCTCTCTCACGTTGATAATAAACCATACTGATGCGAACCCATCTAATATTTCACACAATTGGACTGGGTAGTGAGTCTTATTGGGCTTAAGTAAAACTCTCCTTGGAAAACCGGCTCACCAAGGGAGGGTGCCTAAGCCCTTACTACCCACTTGCTCAACCATTTCCCTTTCAATGTAGGATTCCTAACATTTCCCCCCGCTTTATGACTCAATGTCCACGTTGGCCCACTCTGGACGGCTTCCCTTTGGTTGGCCTACTCCCCAAGGTCGCCCCTTCCCAGGTAGCCCTTTTCACGTTAGCCCACTCTGGACGGCTTCACTCTAGATGGTCTACTCTCTTAGGTCGTCCTTTCCTAGGTAGCTCTTTCCTAGGTCGCCCCTTCCGGACGGTGGCTTCACTCTGGGTGGCCTACTCTTCTAGATCGCCCCTTCCCAAGTAGCCCTTTCCCAGGTCACCTCTTCCCGAACGTGGGCTCCGGCGGGGTTTGGTTTCGATATCATTGATGCGAACGCATCTAATATTTCACACAATTGGACTGGGTAGTGGATCTTATTGGGTTTGGGTAAAACTCTCCTTGGAAAACCGGCTTGCCAAGTGAGGATGTCCAAGCCCTTATAACCCACTTGCCTAACTATTTCCCTTTCAATGTGGGATTCCTAACACATACTTATCCAGGGAAAAATAAAAAAAATAAAAGATAACGGCAAATGAATAGATAGTGAACAAAAAAGTCTCCTTATTGTAGGGTTGACATGTAGAAGTTTGGTGGTTTAGCAAAGACAAAATATTCCGAACAATGTCGCCAAACACCAGCCTTTCTTTCTGTTAGTTACAAAGCAATTGGGCTATCACAAAAAGCACATTTTTGTTTGCACTATGTTAAAACACCATACCTGAGGGAAAACACCATCAGTTTGGCGGTTATTTCCATACAATGACACGCACCATCTTTTTCTAGCATTGGGGGCAAAATACTCAGCAACAAATTTCCGCCAGAACTCAATATTGTTATCCTGTAGAAAGCATCAAAATGACAATCAGATTACTAAAACATCAGAAGTAGACAAAAGTTTTCATCAGCAGAATGAGAGAATTTTACGTCAGGTCTGTGCTGCTGCTGATACATGTATTGAGTCAAACGCCTAGCACACATTCCCGGTTCATAAACCGGTTTGGCAGCAGATCTACTAGGCAAATTATGCTGTTGAAACTGCTGTTGGAGTTGGGGGCGTTGCTGAGGAAGAGCCTTCATCAGCTGTTGCTGCTGCTGCTGCTGTTGTTGCATTTGCAGAACGCGCTGTTGTTGCAGAAGATTTATCTGTGGAATAGCAGGTTGAGAACACTGCCCTGATAAGTGGGGGAACGGCTGCTCTTGATGTTGCTGCTGCTGCTGTTGTTGCTGTTGTTGCTGTTGCTGCTGCTGTTGGTGGTGGTGGTGGTGGAGGTGGTGTTGTTGGTGCTGCAAAAGCATTGCTTGGTCAAGATGTGGTTCCAGTTTGACAGGTCCTATGCCTTTTCCAATCTGGTTTTGTTGCAGCTCTAACTTCACTGGGCCAGAATTCCGCAAAGAATGAAACGATTGGTGTGGACCAATCTGATCATTCATAGTCTGTGACTCCAGCTTGATAGAGTTCATGCCAGCGAATCCTCCACGAATAGATTGGATATGGGGCTGTTGTGGTTGTGGCTGGCCATGTGACACAGGGAACTGCTGCATCAACTGCTGGGCGTGCTGCAAATTTTGTTGCTCAAACTTTTGAACTTGAGACTGCTGCTGATCCAACAACATCATGTTTCCAGAAGAATTTGACATTTGCTGGTTTTGAACTTGGCCAGATGAACCAGAATTTGCCATGTTTGGTGACACAATTGATGATCGAGAAGCACTAAAGCCAACATCAGTTGATACAACAGAAAGGGGATTAGAGTCAGCCATAGCATCAGTATTTCCACGTTGGAAACCACTTAACCCAGATGGACCTGTGTTTTTAGCACCATTCCCAAAAGTCTGATTGAGAAGTGCAGAAATGTTGGCATTATTCCCAAGCAGGTTCATATTATACGGAGCTCTTGGCGAAATAACTGAAGAAAATGTGGCTTGAGGAGCCACTGGACCTCGTTGAGACCCCAAAATGGCAGAGTTTGTTTGCAGAACTGCAGATGAAACAGATTGGGAACTGCCGACTGGAGTTCCTGATGGACCCATTTTGCAGAAAACAGAACTAAATCTATTCACCAAAAATGACCTAGCACCACATCGCTGAAAAGAACCAGATATTCATAAAAGCTTTTCTAGGCAGCTTGGCAAGTAAAACTCGATATTCTGGTCAACCCAGCAACAAGAGTATTCTCATACTCAAAGCTCAATACTTCAAAGCCATGTCGCAACAGAAGCTACAAACCTTCCATCGGTTAAGCTAAGTTATTGGAGCCAATTTTCAAAGAACCCGAAAAGGAGTACAAAAACGATAAGCTGCAGCAATTACAAGTGAGAACCGATGTGCATTAAAAACAATACCTGACAAGTGAAACCCTAGTAAAGCTACTGATATAAACAAAAACAAAAATTGAACCTTGAACCACAACACAAAGCATGAACCAAGAAACAAACTTGAAGCCATATCATCAGTCTGAATAAGGTATTCTTTACAAATAACATACCTCAGTAGCTCAACACGAAGTTCAAAGCAACAAAAATCCAAAAATAAAAGAATGACAAACTACTATTCTTGTCAAAATAGAGACAGGAATGTCAAAACTGGGTCCGATTGTTTGCCAAGAAAATGCAGGAAAAAAAAATATTCCCTTCAGTCTGGACACACAAACTTTACATAATAGTGAACCCTTCAACAACTCAGCCTGAGACAACCCAAAAGATTTTCACATCCCTTTTCAAAATTTTCAACAACAAAATTTCACAAAAAGCAAAAAAAAACACCTATAAACTGACAAAACACCACCACATTCACAAACTCAGAAACCAAATAAACACCACACGAACAAAACCCTTCATCCCAACAACCAAATTCACCAATTCCACACAAAACAGAACCCAGAATTCAACTCCTAAAAAAAAACAGTTTTTTAAGCAAAAAGAGAGAACCCAATTCTGAAATAGAAAGAGAGAAAGTGAAGAGTACTTACAAAGCGCGGCTAGCTTGAGAATCTTGACAAAGATTTATGATCCTAAAGAAGCAAGACGAAACAAAACTCCAAACAAAACCGAAAACCCATATGCATAGTTATTAATAAAACTCTTGTCTGGTCCTGCTGCGCTCAAATAAATGATTCTTCGGCAATAAATTTAAGTTGATTAAAAATATTAAATTTATAATAATAATAATTATAAATGGTAGGTTTCTTTCTTCTTCAATCTTGAGACATGTTGGTACAAATTGAGCTCTGTGGGTACCAATATTTTATTGTTTCAGAGGGTTCTTTTTCGCTTTTTGCTTCAGTTGATAGTACTAAGCTTCTTGTTTTGTTGCCTTCTCTGTACTTTGTGTATTTATATTTATAAATTGAGAGAGATGAGAGAGAGTAATGGTTTGGTTTTGCTTTCTCACTGTCACTGGCGTTGAGTTTTGTCCTTGCGGACGTCAAATGTCCTTTGGATTGAGTTGAATTTTTGATTTTCCAAAATTTTCTCGTCTTTGTTTTATAATTAAATATCTACGGTGGGATGTGTTTATCTTTATCACATCCTCTGTATTATGAAAATATTTTAATCATTTTTTAATTAATCAAGGATAGGACCGACGTATTTATGTCTTATGTAATAATATTTTCTCATATAAATTATTTATTTTTTTCATTATAATTAGTTTAATTTTGAATAAATGCATTGGTGATGTAATTTTATTAGATAAGTAAATTTCAAAAAAAAAATTTTAATCTCAAACCTCTTTGTTCTATGGTTATATATTTTTTTTCATTAATAATTTTATTATAGCTATGAAAATGAATCGATCAAAATTATTAAGCCTTTATACAAAGATATATATATAAAATGACGTGACAAAATATAAATAATATAAAGAATATACAAAGTCAACTCATTAATTGATATATCATTTAAAGTGTGAATACATGTCTTTGTCTTATCAAACAAGTTTTAGTTTCTCTATAAAAGGATTTTAGTTTCTCTATAAAAAGGATTCTGAACCAACATTTTGGTACTTTTGTCTCATAAAAACTTATCTCACTCATGTCTTAGTTCTTAAATTTACCAATTACATGCCATGGCCCTCCACATGACATTGCTTTGTTAGGTTTTTGCCCATTCTGAAAACAATAAAGATCGACTCACAAACTTTCTCTCACAACACTTAGGTGGCCGCTCCCTGTTTTTTGCTAATGAATTTTGAATTTTGGAGAATTCATCGACATAAAAACTAGGGATTATCACTTAAGGGTTGTGAAAGAGAGTTTGTGAGATTGGGTTAATGAGTTTTAAGTGTAGTATTACCCTTCCGAAAATTCTCTGTTGCTAACTCCTGTAAGAGAATAGGTCGTGCTCAATCCCGGTATGGTCGATCATTTATCGAACTAGCTTCTTATAGCCTTAATAAACTATTTTACTTAAATTGTTGATATTTAATTTTCAATGATTAAAAAAAGTATTTAGTTGATATTAAAATAATTATCTTCCCTTAAAAAATCATTAAATTATAACATATCAATAATTTTAAATTGAAATTTATGTCAACAATCGTATATTAAAATTCTAAATTACTTTAACCTTGCCCATGATAGGCAATAAATAAAAAGGTCTCATGTTAGAAAAGGTGTATGTGAATAAAGTTGGTTACTATTATAACAAGACTCAAAAGTTGTATCTTTATTTCTTTTTTACTCTTTATAAAGTGTTCCTAAATTTTAAACAAACTCAATCAACCCTAAAATTCTAAAATTTTGAAATTATAAATTAATGGGTTCCATTTCCATCTAAATTTTAGTCAAATTTCATTTAAGTCAATGGGTAAATTTTGTTTGATATCCTAAAATTTTACAACTTTAAAAAAGAGGGAAAAAATTGTATAAAAATAATATTGTTTTTTTATTGATTTAAAATTATACAATAACTAAAAGGATGGTATTTTCCTAATAATTTTAATTTAATTTTACCAATCTAATAAACTCGTTAAAAAAATATCAAGGAATAGAATAATTAGTGGTGAATAAGTAAATAATGAAGGATATTTGCAAATAGAAAAAAGGACAAAAGTCGTAATTAAAAACAAACATGTTCTATTATATATGTCAATAATGTTAGACGTATAAATAAATTTTAAAAAAAATTTATACAAAATAATGTGACAGAAAATGAATAGAAAAATATATATTATTATTATGATAATACCAAATATATTATTATCTCCAACTACCTAATTATTATTAGTATTAGTATTATTATTATTATAGTTGGTAATTTCTTTAATGAGTAAATACATAACTAAATTTTTTTTTAAAAAAAAAAAATTCAAATAAAAATGTTGACTGGTTATATCAGTATCTTTTCTCGATCTGTTTTTTTTTTTCCTTTTTGAGTAATTTACAAATATTGTAATTATTGGTTAACAAAAAGAAAAAAAATTCTTCCACACATGCTTATTATTGTACACGTGACACATAATTTAATAGATTTAACGACTTTTTCTCACCCAAGGTTTGTCTTAATGACTTTCCCATCCAAAAAGTTTTAAAATACCACTTTTTCACCCAAAGTTAATATTCAGTTACTACCCAAAGCCCCTTTTGACAACAAAAATTCTTTTCGTCACCACCATTTGAACCTTCGGTCTCCGGTCTACAAAACCCTTTTCACTCTGACACTTGAGTTCTTTCCAATTGTAAGCTACTGCAAAGCTAGAGTTTCATGTTCTTAGCTGATTTTTTGTTGATTCCGATAACAAATATTCAATCGGCCACCACCATTCGATCCACCAACATCTACTCTATAAAATTCCTCTTACCCTAACTCCTGGTAACTAGTCAAACATTGGCTAAGAAAGTGAAGTGTATTTTGAGTATTAACAGAATATAAATTTTGGGTGAAAAAGTGGTATTTTGAAACTTTTTGGATGGAAAATGATCATTAAGGCAAACCTTGAGTGGGAAAAAGTCGTTCACTCTAATTTAATACTATAAAAAGCGATATGATATTATTATTTAAGCGACACATCATTCAATCTCAATTAATGTCTTAAATTTTTCATATTCACGTTTCCATTTATTTTATATTATATCACTTTGTATTCATATATAATATATAAGCTATACTACACATACAAAATCTTGATCCCAATTTTGTATATCAATTGATATATTTTCTTATATGTTAATACCATATTGATTACAGAAAAGTTACTCGTTTAATCCCAATTAATCGTTTAATCTAAACGTCGAACCAATTGTCTAAATTATCAACCGTTCATTCAAAATATCATTACGACGTATTATATTCTACTGACAGAAACGTTATTTGGGGTTGAGAGTGTTAGTTTTTTCGAAATGGAAGGGAAAGGTTTGACTTCAAAACTGATGGGTGTGATTGTAATTAAAAAAAAAAAAAAGAAAAAGGGGGGGTGTCAGAAATGAAGGAATGGAGATGGAGTGTCAGGTTTTTATTATTAGAGAAAGTGGGGCCAGGAGCATCACATAACATGCATGCTAAAATAAATGTGAAGCTGTCACTGTTGCCACGTGTCGGATAATTAGAGGAGAGATTCTGATTTGAAGAAACTAAAAAATGGGTGGTGATAATTTATTTTCAATATTTGATTCTCAATTATTTTGATTGATGGGAGAATAACAATAATGACATATACTATCAAAATTTCATAAAATCAAACCAAAATTCACTAGTTGTTATCTTTTGCAAAACTCCACTTTGTTTTGATGATGATGATGATGATGATCATAATGTGAAATCAACACAATAGCTCAGCGGAAAATCAACGCCATTTTTATGCCTTAATACCTCTTATAACAATTCTACATACTTGATCTACATTATTGACGACTCAACCAGATGTTTCACAATCTCTCAAAGCTATATATGCCAGTGGGACGTTACACAAAAATACAATAATCATGAACACTACAGATTACCTTGACTCAACAGTGTTGGTTTCTGAGCCTCGTAGAAACGATCTTCGCCACCAAATCTGGAAGGATTTACTGAGATTCGGGCATTCAGTACCGTGCTTGGAGAAACACCGGAACCATTCCATAAACAACGCGTACTGCTGCTTTAGTGGAAGTGTAAGGAGTGTCTGACCCATTGCTTCCTCTAAGGTCTTAATTTCAAGCCCTTTTTTGCATCTCTGTAGCCAACCGAAGTCTGATAGCATAGGGCCAAACCACGCTTGAAAAAGAGCTGATCTTGCTTCCCATGGGCAGTGCAGTTTCCGCGTCCCCATTGCAATAAACAAATTTGCTGAAACCCGGCTGAGCTCATACCTAATCATTGGAGATGCATTCTCATGCAATTTAAGTAGTTTCCCTTGATCTGCCCACAAATCCACAAATTCTTCTCCCATCTGCCGATCAAGCAGGATTTCTAGTAGCCAATTGATATTATCAACCTGTCTAGAGATGCGCTCAATCAAAGGTTTACTCCTCTCTTCTTTTGCTACTTTCACCCGGGGGTAATTACCCGACGCCTCATCAAATAGGTTCAGTAGTGAACCCAAACAGGACTGACAAACAATGTAGAAATCCTCCTTGTTGAGGTCAGGTTGGTCCTTCTCATAAACCGAGCTTCTGCACAGGAGACCCTTGACTAATGACTTCAGCTCATTTCTAGCATTAGCGTCAGAGCACCTCGTGATGGACCAAACAAGCTGTCGGGCTAAATTTTGTTGGGAGTCTCCAGCACCGTGCAAGTATAATCTAGCCAAAATGTCTCTAGTTGTTGCCTCGTCAAACTTGAACCTTGTAAAGAGGCCCCTCAATTTTTCCTCTTCTTCCTCAGTCCAAGGAACAGCCTCGAGGTATTTTAGACAAGACGAAACACCTTTAGTAAACATGATTCCTGCCGATACCTAGTAGAATTTTCAAAAGATCATATTAGCATTCTGTTTATTACCAAAAAAGAAAGCCAAAAGAGCTATAGAAAGAGAAATTATATTTAACGATTCTAAGATCAACCATAATGTTTGACAAAAGTCAAAGAAGTTTTAAGTTTTAACTTCAGATAATGGTAAGATTCAAATTCTCAAAAAAGATTCATCTACATTCCAATTCTAGGGAAATAAAATCAAAAGAGGTGAGGCATAAATGCTGTTTCTTCAGCTTTATTGTGTTTCGATTCTATTCTATATTATCACGGCATTTACAAATTATTACATGAACAATACAAGCAAAAGCCAGCTATTCGAAAACAGAATCGCATATACAATATCACTTTCCTTCATCAAAAAGTAGAGTCATCAAATCTGAGCATTCCAGAATTACAAACCAGGATCAGATTTTACTATTGCCATACTGTCATACAAGTTTGTCACCAAAAAACATTTGTTGTAATGCCTATCTAATACATCAAATGCAACGAGGACATCATGATTATTGCCTAAATATTTTATGTGCCACTCCCACCCTACGAGCATCAAACTGGTGCAATCATGTTCAGGTTCTTTAGGTTGATGGAAAAACCTAATTAATTCTCAAACAAATGCCGAAACACAGAAGTATTAGAAAACTGAACTAGAAAAAAAAAACGAAAAAGACGGAAGGATCAAGTCAAGGACGAGCATCTACTTGTGAGACAATACTAATAATTTATTATAAATTGCAAGGAATATAATTTATTCTTTCATAAATTAAAGAAACAATTTATGTAACTATGTAGTTTACAATTTCTACAAAATTATCATATTATGATTGCTCAACACTTCAATGTTTGTACATGGATATTGAGGGGATCTTCATGCCTTTCTTTTTCTTTTCTTTCCTCTCTCTCTCTCTCTTTTTTTTTAATTGATTTATATAATTAGCTTTCCATATATACACAAGGAGAAAGCCAAAACTTACGAAGAGACACCGTCCACTTTTTTTTTCTAATGATTGCATTGAATCAATGCAGTTTTAAGGATTTTTTCAACACTCAAAAATATTTTGAATTGAAGTTTATGTCTATAAGAAAATAAAATTGAAGTACTTAAGAATAGATTCCCAGGAATTGATTCAGTTGTTAGGTCGGAATAAGGAATCAGTTCCTATCTTAATTTCATTCCTACCTGATTCCATTCCTATCTTAATCTTAATTTAATTCTAACCACTATTCAATTACACCAACCAAAAGTCTCAGCATCTTAAGTTGAAAATTAAACCTGACCAAGTTGCATATTGCACTCCCCATCTTAATCCTTACAAAATATGCAGCTAGAAAACATTTAGAGCAGAAATCACGGCACTGCCCAATACTTCTACCATGCAGCATACTATCATTCATAAAAATCCACACGATAAACTGATAAACAACACTTAATCAAAACTGTCATGATTTTAATCCATCCCAAAGGTTTACGAGTGAATCAAACTTTTATTCACTCATGTAATTTATAATGTTTCAAACAAAAGTTATCTGGGGAATAGTTTAGTTGCCATATGGAATAATAACAGGGATACAACACAACATGTAGCATGGTATAATCAAATACATGATAATGGAACATGAAAGGAAATGCACGAAACAATGTTTCAACATCTATGAAGGAAAACTAAAAATTTGCTACGAACTGCAAAACTTTCAGCAAAAATTCACATGATCGAACACTTTATAAGTAATGCAGTTACAGGAAAAGGATCTATCTACTAATTCTATATAACTCAAAGTTTTGGTAGTTTCTGAGTTTTTCATACAATGTTCAACGCACACAAGATTTGCATGAATTTGAAGATTGAGTTGCCATTAATCTAGATCTAAATCAATGTTTGATCCAAAGAGATACTTAAGAAATTAAGGGTATGTTAAATGTCTGTTGGTATCAAATGTAGCACGCGCTTCCTTGAGAATGCCATTGTATCCATAGTCCACAACACACAAGATTCACCGACAAACAATGATACCAAGATGATCATCAAAGTTATAAAAACACACTTGAAGTGAAACATAAAACTTATAGCAACATGAATTATAACATAGAACGTTAGACTTATAACACTAAAGACCCGAACCATGACCCCTAATACAAACAAACACACAAAACTTCTCCTCCTAAAATGCTTCCATGTAACCACATATCAATGAAATGCACAAATTATTACACACAAGCATAACCTCAAAAATTCTAAAGAAATATCATATAACTAAACTTGCCCATAAAACAAAATTTGCAACAAAAACAAAAATTATAATAACACATTAAAAAAAAAAACACTAACCTCAAGTATATCAATACATCTATAAACCCCAATCTTCAATAACCTCTTAGTGAGATTCTCATTCTCCTCAAACATGAGCTCAATTGTTTGCCTAAACACCCCCAAATTCTCCACATCAGGCACTTCAATCCTACAAACATTTCTCTTTTTTTCAAACAGCCCCCCATTGTTTCTATTATTATCATTTTTATTATTCTTTTTATTAAACTCCTCAATTAAACCCGCGAAAACAACCGAATTAGCGCACAAAACCCCCGAGTTCATCTCCAAAACCAAACACCCACCATGCCTCCCCTTCAACTTCAGCCTCACATCATACAAATCCCCATCTACCGAGCCTGAACCCGACGCTGACACACGACCCGAATTCGACGAGTTCGAGCAAGCGCCCTCTTTCGGGGTCCGGAAAGAGCCCGATCTCGACCTGGGCACTGTTATATCGGCGGCCGGAGACTGGGTTTGACTTGGTCCGAGTTCCGGCATCGACTCAACGGTCGGATCCGAGTCGATGGGCGAGACTCGACCCGGAGACAAGATCCGACGCGGGTCGATCCGGTTGACGAGGTTCAGGTTCAACCCCGATTTCGAGCTCTGCGGGGAGGAGTAGGGTGCCGAGTTGGGACCGGGTTTGGAAAGCGGGTCGGGTTTCGGGTACCGGTTTTTGAGGTTTTCGGGGCTGGCAGGCGGGATGGCGAAGGAGCAACACCAAGATCTTTGGCGGGACCTGAGACTCAGAGGGCGACGGCGCGTGGAGTGGTCCATTTGCGGGGAAGGGGACTGAGTCAGAGAGCGAGTTGGGAGTGAGTCAGTGAAGAAGAGAGGGTGGTGAGCATTGTTTCTTGTTATTGATAATTAGAGTAACAACAAAGAGAAATGGTTTATTTAGTGAAGAATGATGAAAGTGCTTTTTTTTTTTTTTTGGGTTTTGGTTTTGTTTTGATTATGTTTTTGTTTTTGCTTTTTTTCTTGGGAATTGTGGTGAGGGTTTTGTAGGGTAGTTCAGTTATGTTAGTTTCTTTTTTTTTTCTTTTATTTTATTGAGGTTTTGGTGATGAAAATGAGGAAATTATTTTCTTTTTATTTTTATATTTTTTTATGTTTTATTGATAGTTTGATGGGAATATGGTAATATACCATAATGTTACTAAAAATTCTATTTTTATAATTATGTTTATAATATTGTAATATGTGATTAATTAGTTAATATTTATGAAATCACATAAAAATTCTAAAATTTAATCAATTATTACTAGGAAAGCTTAGTAACAATCAAATAATTGTCAAAGATAATGAATCAATAATATTATTGACTCGGATAAGTGAAGATGAAATGTTCGAATTTGTAATGTGTTAAATGTTTTGAGAGAAAAAATGATTTTGTCGTCGACTTATGAAATTATCACGGTTTAAATTTTTTCAAATAAATTTATTGATAATAGATCATTCAATAATCGTTTTGACTTACAGTTTCTCAGGTTTCATAAGTTGTTAGATTTCCACTTTTTGGTTGAATGTACTTCGACATAATTTAAGTAAAAACAAGTTTATTACAAGTTGACTTGTCTTGGTAGGTTGACTTTCATTCTAAGGAAATGATGTTTTATTTAGGATGTAATGGAGAAGGAGAAGAGGGTGGGCATTGTATATGAATATGATTGAATATATTGGAAAAAAAAATGAAAAATGATAGAAGTATGAGCTGGATTTCTCATGGGAATAAAATAGTACACTTTTTAGCTTTTTGTTTCTTTATGTTGTGTAAAATACAATAGTTGGGCAAGGCATCAAATTTCCCCACCTTGTAAGCTTTGGATTTTTTTGGATAATAAAAGCATTTATTTTTTTAATATAAAAGTATTATCAATTTGGAATTTGGATAAATCCATGAGACAGTAAAATAAATTTCTCTTCAATATGATGTTGGGAGTGTGGACAAAAAATAAAAATAAAAACAATAAAATCATATCAAATCATCAAATTGAACGGTTTGAAACGATACATTAAAGGGTAATATTAGGGGTACACCACATTCTCACATTATTCTCTCACATCACACTACATTCAATTAAAATATTATTTTTTTATTGTACATTAAAAACAAAAGTTATCAGATTTTTTTGTAAGAACTATACGATATGATAGACTTTTCAATTCTTGATTTATTCTAATTATACCTTATCAAATTGTACCATTTATTTTTTGTTTTTTAAATTAAAAAAAAAAACTTTGAAAAATATCATAAAACCCTTTAAAAATATCAAAATGCCCCCGTATGGAACCGGTTTTTTTATTTAGTAACATAGTATTAGACCTAGCAAAACAGGCGGTGGGCCGGGTACGGGCCGGGCTCAAACGGGTACGGGTCTCACGAGTACGGGGTCCTAAACGGGTCGATCTAAACGGGTTTAAAACTTTGGACCCGTACCCTATCCTATACCGGTGCGGGTGGACCCGCGGGTACGCGCATTATTCATAAAAAATTTAAATTAGATAATGGGTCAATTTGAGAGCATAATTTTTTTTTTAATGTTTATAAAATTAAAAGGTAAATTTCTTCTCATGTTGTGATGTATGAGTCTTAATACTGTAGTA
>WYDK02000021.1:3106908-3119087 GCA_009867345.2 Toxicodendron radicans
CCCCCACATCTCTTTCATATAAATACACCCCCATCTCTTTTATTGTTTTTACTTCTAATTTCAAAGTAATTCTCTTTTACCTCTATTTCTCTCAACCTTCTCACTTTCATCCCTATTTATTTGCTTTGCTTTTATCTTTTCCTAAGTTATTTATTAGATAACACCACTAGAATTACAACAATATGTTGATTATACGTTCATTTTTCGTATCTTTTTTGTTTCTTGAAAGAGTAAGCAATTTTTCCCACCCAAGGTTTGCCTTAATGATACTTTCATACCCAAAAAATTTCAAAATACCACTTTCTCATCCAAAGTTTATATTCCAATCAATCATCGGCCGATTCCGACATCTTTGCAACCCCAAACCACCACTATTCTCTTTCCTTATCATCGCTCACCAAAACCTCTCAAACTTTACTCTCGTCGATCCTACTAATCTCAAAAAATCGGGTTATTTGTAGAATGCGCAGCCGCTCCTCCCAAGTCAGATTCTAACCTGCAAAAGCCCTAATAACCTAGACTGAGTTTACTCTCCGTTGACCGCCGAATCGGAAAGTGTATTCTAAGTAGTAAATGAAATATAAACTTTGAGTGAGAAAATGGTATTTTGAACTTTTTGGGCAGAAAAGTGTCATTAAGGAAAACCTTGGATGGAAAAGTCGTTTACTCTTCTTGAAAATAGAGAACATGGAAAAAATAAAAAAGAGAATGCTTCAATAACTAAAAAAATTGTAAATACACAAACAATTTTGATTGGACTCTAAAGAATTTGAATTTTGATTATTGATATAAAGCATGCACTTTTATATGCAATTTGTTTTGTTATACATTGAAGTGAGAAAATCTATATAGTCACAATCTCAACTAAATATGAATCATAAAACAAGGCTTAAGAGAATAGATAGGGAGATTCATCTCCTCATCAGAAATGCAGCCAGCAGGTCATGAGCCGTGTAGTTCTCCGGCAGCAGGGAAGGATCTACCGTGAAGGATGATTCATCGATGTCGATGAATTCAGGTTCCCCTGGATCAGCGAGGCCATTCAATGGGTAGTCGAGATCTTGCAACTCCAGAAAGGCAACACCATTGTCACTCGGGAAGCTCTGATTCTGGTGATTGTCTTCACTGTTACTTAAGGAGAAATCGCATGCGGCGCCTTCATTGAGTTTGCCGCAGTTGCCCAGGTCTCCCAAGTTGTTGTAGATATCAGTGCCAGCTTCAATGTCTGCAGTGTGCTCGTTACCACGAGTCTGCAAATCGATTAACAAACCATATATTACTGTAATGTTAACACTTCCGAAACTTAAAGACACGAGTAAAAGCAGCAGCTCAGAAATTATCAACCACAGAAGAGTAGCAATGTCAACCACTATTCCAGAGTCCAATTTCCGTTTAACATTTATGAAATATATTTCTCAATATCCGTATAAAAATTCCACAATGCCCGGCAAGGCGTTGACATTATACAAGGATGGTGAAAACATAGAAACCTGATAGAAGCTCTTCTAAGCAAACAAAGGAAAAAGGGAGTAATTTTTAGCAAAACAGATCACGGAAAAGATATATCAACAGCAGTAAGGAAGTAAATGTGGAAACAGATGGAAACCGAAGAGAACAAAAGATTAGAAAGAGAATGGGGACAAGGGGAAATTCTGCTGAACACTTAGATGCACTCAATTTAGAAAACTAAAGAAAGATGGATTATTTGTGAAATACAGAGACGGATGCTGGGAAAAAACCTGAAACACATCAGAAAGCAATAAAAATTTATTACTTTGTCATTTAACTTCAAGTTCAACCACATTACCCACTAGATAAATCACAGATATTAGCAAGAGGGTACCAGCACATTAAGTTGCTCAAACATATATTAATATAGATAAATGCTACATTACATGTTCAGTTAGCACTACATCATAAGACCAACAAAATAGCAAAAATGGTAAGTTAAAAAGTAACAACGGCATAACTCAACAGGACAATCAGATTTAAAACTACTAATATACCAGACAAGGTTACCTAGCAATACCTCAACAGTTTGGGGAAAAAAAACAAAATTAACATGGAAAAAGTAAAAAGTTAGCTTAGTAATTGAATTAGCAACTACTTTATGAGCAGTGACTGAAAGGAGTACACATAATAAAAAAGAATAGAGCATGTTACACACCTGAGCTTGCTTGTTTTCATTTGAAACTGAAGCGCTACCTATCTTTGAAACTACTTCATTCTCTTGTGAAACAGGAGCAAGCTTGATAGAGACACCATTATTTTCATGAATTTGTGCAGGCACATTGTCAACAGAAGGGTTAGCATCTGAAAGACACAATGAGCTAGCGGCTAGGGAACTGATCTGATTAGGCACTGGAACAGAGTGGTCACCGGAGGACACAACATCCTCGTCATCATCCTCGTCATCATCCTCGTCATCATCCCAGTCTTCCTCCTTAAATGGTGCTCCATATTGAGCACCATTTCTTGGGCCAGGGCCATCCTTCTGGAAAACTTTACAGAGCACATATGCATCCTGAGACACAAGGAAGTCAACAAATTAAAATCCAGCAACAAGAAATCCAACAACCACCCTTTAATAAAAAACAGAAAAAAGGCAAGCAAACACTATAAAATGTATAAGCGCATAAAGATAAATATCATTAGATATTAGAAAACCAACTTACAGGCCAACAGAACATAATAAACAAGAATCTGTAGCACAAATAAAGCCATGATGGTGCTTGAACATGCAACTTCAGGATAACACAAAGAGTAGCAGATAAAATGTATTTATTTATTTATTTAACTAGAGGCAAGGGCCCAATAAAAAGGGTAGATATCATGTTTCCTTCGAAGGGTAGCAAAGACATCATATAATCTAATAGAAGGCAATGAGGCTATGAGATTCAGCGAGAGAAACTCTCCAAAAACCACATTCTTTTAATTTAATAGTCAATACACTATAAACAGATTATAACTTAAGTCCAGGTAACTAATCAGCAACCACACACCACAATTAGAAGAACATTGAATCCTCAACTTAGGTAATGTACCAAAAATCAGTTGGATGTTTGACAATTAGAGAAAAACAAAAGACAGGATAACACTACTTTAAGCAAAAAGTTAAGGAATACACTCAGCAGTATTGAAATGATCATAAGGCCTTAATTAATACTTGTAACCAGCAAATATTCAAGAATCCACTGGATTATGGCAGCTACATTAAATTAAAATGAGGACCATTGGTATTAGCTGTTTGTGTAAGCAAATATTTGAGGCTATTGAAAAAAATATCAGAATCAAGAATTACCTGAGCAACACCTCTGTCAGCCAGATCTTTCTCTTCAATTCTGTACTCATGCATAACCCAATCTGTCCGGTCACCTCGCGGAGCTTTACCTCTGTGGAAAACCAGAGTCTTTATCATCCCCACAGTTTCGTTATTGTAATGAACAGCTCTATCCTTTCCTGTGGTCTTCCAATACCCAAACTCAGTAGCACGATTCTGTCTAGCCCCACTCGCATATTTCTTCTCTCGTGGGCAGAAGAAATACCATTCCAGGTCCCCATTTCTCAAACTAGATCTCGCTGAAAAATATGAGAACAGAAGAAAAAAAGAATGAGAAATCAGTGAGTACAATCTCGCTCACCAATTATGCACACTTAAAGAATACGATAGAAAAGAAATAACATATTGATAAAAAAGAAGACATTGTGCTATATACCTGGAAGGTCCCAAGGAGCATTCTTGTATATGTCAACCTCAGCCACAGCATCAAAATTGCATTTCCTTCTCATTACTTTCCTCTTCAAATAGAACTTGATAAGTTCGACATCAGTAGGATGAAACCGAAATCCAGGAGGTAATTTTGTCTTCCCCATAGAGAAACTCAAAGGGAGGTAATCTTGATTCTTAATTTTTTAACTACCCAAAAAAAATTTCCTCTGCGTAAATAAGAAGCTAACTCAAAGAAAAGCCGTCAAGTCCAATGACGAAATAAGCGCCTCAGTGAATACCACAGCCTCCCCTGGCTCATAAATCCAAAATTACACAGAAGAAACGATCCATCTTTCTTGCGGTAATCAAAATACATTTAGTGTGGAATGCAGATCCTGCTTTATACATTATTAGATTCACAATTAGAACACGAATATATAAAAAAACCCTATACAAATAAGTTAACGCAACAGATATATATATCCACAATTCACCATCTAAGTACCAAAAAATAAAATCCCTATCAAAGGAAAGTAACAATTATCAAAAGATATGAATTCAAAAAAAAAAAAAAATGATCATTAGAAAAGAAAATCCAGACACAAAAAACTACAAATAATTCTGATATAAATTTCGAAACAACAAAGAAAATATTCAAAATTAATCCAAACCCATATAACAAAGTTAATAAAGGTAAGAAATTTGTAAACCCAAAAAATAAAAAAAGAAATTTAGAATTCAAAACCCTAAAAACAACCCCAAAATTGGAAACCCTTATAAACCCATATAACAAAAAATCCAAAACAGAGTAATAACGATTAGAAGAAAAAAAACAATAAATAAAGAACGGAATTATGTGTGAGCGGATGTTACCGAGAGAGAAAGCGCTCTAAGAGGAGCGTCTTGAGGGAGAGCGATGGAGAGTAGAGTAGAGAGAGAGAGCGAGCGAAAGAGGAAGAATGAAGAGAGAGAGGTGAAATTTGAAAATAGCGCGGAATAGCCGTTGAGTTCAAATATATAAGGGATGGGGCACCGCCTTTTCACTAGGTTTTGATTTATTTACATATGTGCCATTATTGGTTTTTTTTTTTTTTTTTTTTGGTAAAGTCGGTAAATATATAAAAGAAGAAAAGAAAACAAAGAGAATTGCTATGTCCATCTGCCTGGGAAAGTCTTTTTCTTTAGATTAAATTTTTATATACTTTTTGGATATTAAATGAACATTTTTAGATTTTTTTTTTGGCTATTTTCTCGTTACTATTTAAGATTATTTACAGATTAATTTTAATTTATTTTGTTCTCCCAATTTCTTTATTTTTGGCCACGTCCTCACTGTTCATCACTTTAGCTTTGGTTTGGTTCTCGGCATTCCAATCATTTATACTCTTGTAAGGGGTGCGGGTGTACTGTTTTCTTTAGGTCTGCACCAGGATTTCGCCATCTCCGTTAACAAATGAGAGCTCAGTGTCCTATTTTTAGCAGCGTTATATAACTAAAGCCTGTTATTTTATTCATTTTGTGTTTTTTTAGAATATTGAAAATAAATTAAAAATAAAAACGTGTTGAACATATTTGTCTGAAAAAGAAAAAAAAAATTACTGACTATATAGTATATACCCGATAAAACCTATTCAAATTGCCACTTTTAAGCTTATATTTTTGTTGTAAAAAACCATGGAAAAAAAATAAATAAATGAAAATTTGAATAAATAATTCACTTATTCTCTTTTTAATTTCATGCTTTTTCTTCCTTAACCTAAACCAAAATTTTAATATAAAAATCAACATTTTTAACGTAACATTGCAAATGACCTAGCCGTTGAAACAAGCTCCAACAAACATATCCAACATATTTTCATTTTTTAATCATTCTCAACCTTCGAAAAAAATATAGAAAAACAAAAACACAATATAGGGAATAAAAATTGAGAAGTAACCCATTTATAGAAACCTCTCAGAAAATAATCCTATTAAACCAAACTACATTTTTTAAACTAAAAATTGATTGCCAATCGACAGAGGTTATATCATCAAACAATAGAAACAAACCGAAACGATACATGTCTATCAGTCAATTTGATTTTTTAGTTAAGAATTAAAAATGATAATTTGATATAATTAGGTGTTAGTGAACCAGGCCGGCCCAAGGCACGGCACGAAATTTGGCACTGTATGGCATGACCCATTATAATCCATGTTAGTCGAGCCTTAAAATTAGGCCTATGGACCAACACGATGTGGCACGGAATATTTTAAAAAATTTAAAAATTTATGAAAATTAAGATTTATGATATTTATTTAAAGTTATATTATATTTGTATACTTGTATTTCTAATATAGAGATGTAATTGTTAATGTTATTTCTTAATCTTAATTTCTAAGTTTTTATTTGTAATTTATATGAGGGTGTTTGGTTGAGGGTCATATTTAATTAAGGAGATAATATCATCTTTTATTACCTCATTACCCCGTTTGGTTGGTTAAATAATAAAACATTTCAGTAATCTTATTATACCATTAGTAAGTTATTGTTAGTAATATAAGAGGTAATCTTAATACCATAATTTTCTTAAGTATTTTAAGATTACCTTAGTAATTTTTTTTTCTTTACTATTTTGTCCTTAACTATTATAATTTTAAGACAAAATTGCCCTTAATTTATAATTAATTTCCAAATTTTTTCTTTACTATTTTATCTTTATATATAAAATTTTTAAGACATAAATGCCCTTAAAATTTTAAATTATTACACGAAGAATGCCTAGATTTGGCCACCCAACCAACGTCCGACGACCGAATGACACAAGGCTAACCATATCTGGCCGGCCTTGTGTCGTTCAGTTGTCGAACGCCAGCGGCCAACGGTGGTTGCCGACAGCCGGCCACTGTGGGGTGGGTAAGAGTCAGTTTGATACTTTTTAAATTTGTATTATAGGGGTGTTTTAGCTAAATTTCTAAATGTAGAGGGTTAAAAAAATATAAATAATAATAACAAATAAAAAATAATTAAAAAAACAAAAGAGCAATTAAATAATTTAACCAACATACCCACCCATTTATTCCTCCCAACCAAACACATCAATATAACATACCCTCTAATTTATTCCTTCTAACTAAACACTTTTTAGTAATATAATATTCTCATTACCAAGATAATCCAACATTCCCTTAATCTTTTATTCTCATTAATCTTTTATTACCTGAACCAAACGCCTCCTATAAATTATAACTTATTAATAATAAAAAATGTTAAAATTCAATTAATATTTTAATGTTTTATTATTTATTTTCTTTCATAGTGATTATTATATTATAGTAGTTATTAATAATAAATCAAAGTTAACATAATTTATACATATTTAAAAAATATTGAAGACTCATGGAACAGGACACGGTATATAACGAGTAACGCCGTGTTCTTCAAATTTCATGAGCCAACATGACGTGAATTACTGCGGGTCTTAGCACGTCATAACGGGCTGTGAAAAATTAGATACGGCCCAACCCACTGTCAACTCTAGATATAATGGGTACTGAAATTTTGAAGTAGAACTATTTCCTAGGAGACTTTCAGAATAGGTTATGTTTCAATTGAAACCCCAAAAATGTGTTATTTAATATAATTCTAATAAAAAAAAAACCAAAATCATCACTTGTTAAATAAAATTATAACATTAAATATTAAATATAAAATTCAACACAACATTCAAAAGGTCAATCGATTTAATGATATGAGAAGTTCACCTGACTAACACACGAACATGCACACGCACACAAACACAAACCAAAAAGATGGGGGCGCTATGAGAATATAAAACAAGTAAATAACCCCATGAATATACATGTAGGCTCTTACAAGAAACCATTTAAAAAATAAAATAATAAAAAAAAAAAAACCAAATGAACAACAGATTTCTCACTAAAATAAAATTGGATCAACAAAAATATGAGAAATGATACAAACGGACATTCTTTTTCCATTAATTTTTGCTAACACAACCTTTCAATATAAGTGTGGAAGAATCAAAAATCAGGGAAAACATACCATCAAACAGCCGAGACAGCAAAAGAAGGCGGCCAGACATCCGGCATTAGATCCAGTCCACCCGGGAAATCCTCCATGTACAAAATTACGACTTCAACAATTAAGGAAATCTTGTTGCCATTTCAGGTTCGGTCGTTCATCCCTAATGGAATTACTCTGTACAGTGTTGTATATCTCCTTTGATAACTAAATTCCCCAACAGCTCATAGAGTTTTGAGGTGTCTATGGAACATGGGAGAGAGAAAAAGTAAGCCCTGCTGACAAAATTTTAGCCTGCTAGACTTTCAAAAGAATATGTGCCGATACAATTGCAAATTTCTCGCACCGAGGAGCGACAGGCCACAAACTGCTATCAACTATCCTTTTCAAACAAATTCGTCGAAGCTGTCATGCAGGGGAAGCAAAACCCTAATATCACACAGCAAATTTACATGCAACTTTCATCGGAATGCTTCACTAAGTTGGCATTGCCATAAGGGAACAAACAAGTGATAATCACCGGTCATATTTAATCTCACAATATCCCGTTCAAAACCCTCTGGTAATAATCGTATTGGCGCGTCCGCCATGCATCTAAGCTGCTGCTGATCAAGGAGAGCACCAAGGACACACATTGCTGATAGAAAACAACAGATAAAATGTGACAACCACATAAATGAAGTACTGTACAATATAGATATAGTTTCCAAGTTGAAAATTAAACCTCCTCTGTTTGACTTAGATGGAATCGTTTTCTAAGATTCTGTATCGTTCGTGGACCACCTTTGAAACATGGGAAACCCGAGTCCTGATCAAAACATTGCAAAGAAACACATTTTTATCTATGAAACAAGGATGCAACATTAGGAACAAAACCAGGCCATAAAATCATATATATAATGAGGGGACAAACTGATGTTATGGAAAGCCAAAGTCTGTGTTACCTGCAACATTTCAACAAGAAGAATAATGCGTTCCGCATGCTTACGACATGTTAGGAAGCCTTGAATACATAAAACCTAAAGTTAAAGGGCAAAGACAATTAGTCAGATTTAACCTGAATTTCAAAAAGGTCATATCTAAAGACTTTACAGGTTAGAAGGGGGTGATCCAAAGAGAACATCATCAATACCTTAAAATAGTCAAAAAATTCACTTGGAACTCCCTCGGCATCAGAATCCATGACCTAGTAATATGATAATATCCAGTTTTGGAATCACTTTTTCAATAAAGAAAGCATATGCTCCTAAATTCTAAAATATAAGCAGAAACAAATTGTGGGAACACAAGGAAGACAGGCATCATTTACCTCAAGAAGTTCACGAGTTAACTTAAATGGAGCACTCTCAAAATTCACACCACCAGGTGAATTGGAGAGCATAAAACCAAAATCAATATGTATGATGTGGCCTTCTTCATCCAATAAGAGATTTCCATTGTGACGATCTTTCACCTGAAAAAAATAAAAAGGCTCATGAATATAGAGTACTCAACAAACTAACTCATAAAACTTCCAGATGCTTTAAGAGGCAAGGCAAGTCCGTTAAACTTCACATTAAGAGAGCTAAAATATAAGCTACAACAAAATACGTTCCACTAGAACCTTATTTCTAGATGCTGTAATAAGAATACTATTATTCTATATGACTAACTGCTAATCATAAAGTATTGCATTACAGAAATAATTTACTTGAGGTATGTTATTTCTCATTCTTAAGAATGGCAACAATTACCAGAAGCCAGTAACTAGCTTAGCTACATGAGCAATACAGAAGGATAGTAACGAGTAATTTTTTTTTAAAACACTAACAAATGGAGAAGGCAAAAAGTGATTCAGATACACGTTGGAACACAAAAAAAGCTAAATAATGAAATGACATAAGATACATTTAAAAGAAGCATATGATAAATGACAAACAGTATTTTAAAATTCTCTTCATTCCACCAAGCATAATATTCTGTCATTACACTAATAAAGAGAATAGCAGACCAAAGCAGCAAACAGCTACGTGCAAAAAAACCTTTCCTCTTTCTACATTATTGCATTGCAATGGGTAGATAAATGGTCATGAGTTTGCTGTGAAATTTTAAATTAAAAAATAAAGTTACAAAGGTCGACCAGTATTATATATGAGAGAGCACAAAACCTGAAGGAGGTAGCACACAAGGGAATATCCAGCCATGCTTTCAACAAAATTTCTCTGCAACAATATAACATCTACTCAGAACTTAGAGGTATTAAATTTCACTGAAGACAATTCTTAGAATTTCTTCATTCAAGAACAAGAGTAACTAAAAGTCTGGTTTTACTATTTATTCCCTCAAAAATCTGTTTCATAATACATTATCACCCACTTGCTTAAATCTTCGAAATGCCTAACCCATTTTCTCGACATTGAAATCGTCATTTTGCAAAATTTTACTGGATGAGCAATCAATATCTTCATTCGTAGTAGCCAATAGTAGATTAGAAACATAAGGTTCTAGTACTTGGGAGAACATTAGTAATTTTTGCATCTGCTGGAACAGGGATAGCTGCACCGAAGAGTCTTATGTGTGCATTGGGTGTCCTATTAGCTTCTTTTTCCTATCCAGTGTGGTCTACAATTTCTTACTAGTAATACTGCAAATTATAGATGCCTATATAGAATGATGGAAACAAAGCCCAATTGGATTAAGAACCAGGTAGTCTCTAAATAGCTATCCTCAAATATTTATAACTTCCCTTTTCTCTTTCTTTAATGTTCTGCTGGTAGTTCTAATAACCACCAGCCCAAATTAAATTTAATTAATCACCACAAAACCCCTATTTAATAACCATAATCTCTCTGAAACCCTAGCTCTCCCAATTAATTTGATTCTAGAAATGAACTTGCAATCAGAGTAAGTTAGCGGTATGAATTCTGATTTCTCAGTGCTTTCTTCCCATGTCAAATCTAATTTTGAAACAGCACCCAGAGTCCAATTTCCAGTTTCCCATAACTTTCTTACTTTTCAAACACCACTCCAAATCCCAAATCAAAAAAGCAAATGAATAAAGGTGGATTATAATATTTTGTTGAAAAAATTAATTGATGTACTCACCTAATGTTAACAGTTCCATGAAGGATAGAAATGAAAACATTTACTAAACTATTTATCAACAAGGAGTGCTCCTTCTCTGCAGGCTGCAGCTATATATTACCTGGGCAAGCTTAAAACTTGGAGAATTTTCTTGATACTTGGCAACAAAGAAGTCACGCAAACTTGTGATGTTGGGATATCTACTTTTGATAGAATGAAGTGAAGCCTAGAAAACAATAAAGACATGATTACCATGAATCTAGGCAAAAATTTCACTGTCAAGTCACTAAGAGCAAAAATGTGCATAATTACCGTATCAGGAATTGTTTCAATGAGTGCTGTGTAAGATGATGTGACTAAAACTTCATAAGGACGCAGCCAGAGAGGAAGACCAGCTTCTTGAAATATATCTGGAATAAAACACCAACAATTATAAACTTCAACAGACTCATTTTAAACAAGGCCAACATCACAGAATAACCAAGAATTAATCTCACCTGGGATTCAACCCATAAATAACAAAAACTATGAAAGTTGAACATTTCAGCTTTGTTTCTGTACTAATTGCTAATAAGCTACAACTAACCATTGGGGTAAAACAAAGGATTCAGCCTGGAAAAACCATTTATAGGCAAATAAGGGCGAAATCACAGGTTTTTTTGAGCCTGGGGTCATGTAAACAGAGCTTGAAACAAACCAAAAGAAAGCCTTAGCATGTGCATTCCTAATACTACACCTAGATATTGAAGCAAATGTGACTCTCTACCACTACTTTACTAGATCTGCACCGCTGAACAATATCATCAGTGTAAATCCCTAGCCCACCCTCACATAAACAGCATGCTATACATGTTCTTTACCAATGCACTCTCAAAGCTCATATCAGATCACGTTCTTTACGAAGTTACAGAAAGAAAATAACTCTCAGCCAGGAGAAGTTCAGTAACTGCTGATTTAAACATTAAAACAAGGAAGAGAAGAGTTGAATATCTCTCATCCCACACAAAACAGGAAGAGTGAGAATTAGTAAATAATTTTGTATAAACAGAAAAAAAGAATCACTAAAAATTACAATAAAGGCATGTACCATAAAAATGTGAAATAAGTTGAACAGCAAGATGCTCCTGCCTACAATCATCACCACTCTTCACAATAACCTATACAGAAGAAGAGAACAATTCATTACTGCCAACACACAGAGAAAACACAATTAGGGTATCAAAAGAATTGCAGAATACAAATGAAATAACCAAGGCAAAGTAATAATTTCCATTGCACACTTCTTTATAGGAAGCAAAATAATTATGGGCTAGTTTGTTTAGGTTTTTAGTAGTATTTAGAATAGTGGTATTTGATAAATAGTGGTAAATAGTGGATGAGTAA
>WYDK02000021.1:3184805-3196984 GCA_009867345.2 Toxicodendron radicans
TGAGGTTAAACAAGTCATTTTACTAAGTTGGGTTAATTGTTATTTGATAGAAAACGGGGATATAATTGTCCCAAAGGTTAATTATTTAAGGGTAAAATGAGAACAAAAAATGGATTACCTCGATAATCTTAAAATAACACATTTTTTTTTTGGTAATCTGATTACCTTCAATATTACCAATAGTAACTACTATTGGTATTCAAAGATTGCTGAAATCTTTTATTACCTACCAATCAAATGATGTAATGTTTGCATTTAATAAAAGATTATCGAATTAATCTTCTAATACCCCGAACCAAACTGCCCTATAGTATAATTCATTTAATTTTAGCATATCTGATAAAGATATACCACGTTATATATATAATTTGTTTTTAATAAAAAAAATTTTACATATGTGTTTATCTCGTCAATCATAACAGTGGTTAATTAAATAGATACTATGAATGACGTAAATCTATCTCCCTTGAGACTTTGAGTGAATAATACTTTTTCGTCCGTTGTTAATTTATGATAGATGAGTAGAGCAAAACTACGTCACTCAAATGTATAATCCACCATCTCAATGCCACTTTCTTATAGACAGTATTTATGCATGGCTCCTTGGCCAAATGGATGAACCTCACCATTATTGGGTAAACGACTTTTTCCAATCTAAATAATGGCTTAATGACATTTTCTCCCACAAACTTTTAAATTACTATTTTATTACCTAAATTTATATTTCGTTTACTACTCAATCACCGATCTCGCCCATCGCTCGCTCATTCCAGCATCGTTGCGATCCCAAACGACCACTATTATCTTTCCCAATCATCACTCACCAAAACTTCTAAAACCTTACTCCACCGACCCTGCCAATCGCTAGCAATCGAGCGATTATGGTTTGCATAACCGCTATTCTCAAGTCAAATTCCGATCAATCACAATCACTAAAATCCAATCTGTCACTACCAAAAGACTCATGACCTACCTCTCCTCTTCAAAAGTTCCAACAGTCTAGATTGAGTTTGCTCTTCTTTCGCCGTCGAATTGAAAAGTGTATTTTGAGTAATAAACAGAATATAAATTTGGATAGTAAAATGATATTTTAAAAGTGTGTGAATGAGAAAGTGTCATTAAACCATTATTTGGGTGGGAAAAAAGTCATTTACTCTATTGAAAATTAGAATACTTTGTCTATGAATTTGAGACCTTTACATTTGTGAATGTTAACAATTAATGGTTAGCATTATAATATCTTTCAATACTGTCTAGCTCTATTCTAAACTAGTATTAAAAATTGGCACCATAAACATATTTATTCATTCATAATCCTGAAATCCTTCAATCTCGCTTTACAAAGTTAAGTTCAAAACTAAAAGATCTTGTCGAACTTTACAATTCTTTAGGAAACAGGAAACAATAGGCTATAACTATATAGGTGCACATGAGGGGACTCAAATCCTAAATCTTGTGGGAACAAACCATAAACCTAACCGCTCCTATCACTCCATAAACGTATGAAACCATCAAGTTCTGATATCAAATTATAAAGAGCATATACATGAAGGAATTATCCTCAAGAGTCATGATTACCACTTCAATGTCGTAGTAAATTCATGAATTCTGCAACATATAGTCTGACTAAAATGATACACTTTGAAAGTTTATTAGAGAAATATTGGAGAAAAGCTTGTAAGATAGCAAGATTTGGGATGGATTTGGGCCTAGTAAGATTTGGGCTTGCATGGGTGCTTCGAAATAATCTAGGATATTCAGCAAGGCCACGACGAAGGTTAAAAAAGAACTCCATTTTTTAAACTTTCCCTCCATATTAACAAAAATCTCTTCAAGTTTTTTTTGTTGGATGTGGTTCATATTTAATACGGATTATCTGTGAACGCTGAAGCACTCACAGGTCTCAAATGTGATTAGGGTCCGGAAGTGTTTAATCCAAATGTGATTAGGTTTACTACGATATGTGTATTGTAATAGTAGAAAAACCTAATGTGAGAAAAACATTAAGAGAAAGGAGAGGGAGAGTGAACGGACATCATTCCTACTATATTTCTGCAGATTTCTAAAACTCAATAAAAACTTCTCTATCTTGGATGCTTGACATAGTTCCTGTATTGAGAATGAAGCAAGGCAACTCAATTGTCTTATTTACTTGTATGCTTCAATTATTTTGTATGTTTTGGCAATAGTTTCAACAATTTTCTCTCAAACCAAACAGTCACATTGTACTCATTTCAACTCTAGAAGATCATTGAAGATTAAGAAATCTTCCCGAACCAATAAACATTCAAATGTAACATGTAATAAAGTATGAATGTAGAGCTCAATATTCATTTTGTTCTTCATATCACGATTTTTCTTCACTATTTTGGTTAGAATTAATGTTTCAGGTGTTGAATTAACCTGACTGATAGCTTCAGTTTCAGTTTCATGTTATGCAAATAAATAAAATTTTCAGAATTCTTTCATTGCAAAATCATAGAAAATTAATACCTCACTCTAATGAAACAGAACACAACTAGAATTAATACATTTTACATCTTGTAGGAAACCAAAACTGTTTTCTCTTACAAGATAGCTATAAATTGGCGTGAACAATTTGTGCGTTAAAACGAAACGAAAGAGAGGCGAAATGATGCCATTATCGAATTTTTCTAGTGTGATGAAGGCAAGAATGTGGTGACAAAAACAGAGACTGCAACTCACAATCCTGAAAGAGATTCTGTGGTGATTGCAGGTGGTGTTGGAGTGAAAAACTCATCATCTGTCCAATTAGACTCGCCCCAATGGCGTAACATGCTCTTCCAGTTGCATAGTTTGTCGATGCATTTCTTCAAACGCCGATCCTCAACTTTGATTTTGTAATGCATATCTGTGTAGTTCGCCTGTTCGGCTTGCCTTCGATCCCATTCTAGTTGTGCCTTTTGCTTAGACCTCAATAGGCAGAATTGCTGCAACTGCTCAGGCATAGCATCATGCACTCTCCACCACTTCTCGTGCGCAACATCGCTGGCAAACTCTTGTAATATGTCGACATTCCAGTTGCAATCATAGTCGCGGTAGCACAACCATGGCTTCAAACCAAGATAGTGAAGAACATAGAGAATTGGAGGCTCAGCTCCAAAGAGACTAGTTTTCTTTTGCTTTACTTCTTCCTCATCACCACTCCAGAAATGCTTCAAGAAGTTCATGTGCTTCGGAATGCGATGCCACCATGTAAAAACTTCATTCAAGTATCCCTGATCACCGCCATTGTAGGACTCAAACTCATTAATGTGATCCATCAAAAGCTGGAATGTACAATTTGACGGCTCAATAACCATAACACCAGAGTTAAACATTGTGCCATTGTTTCCGGTTGCAGAAATTTCAGGCATACCGAATAAGAAGTCAATATTTCTAAGTATTAGCAAGTCTGCGTCGATGAAAATGATCTTGTCATAATCTGTGAGCTGCCATAGCCGGAACTTGCTGTAGTTCCATTCATTGTAGGCATCTTTCTCAGCTTTTGGGTTCCTGATCCTTTGTATTGTCCTGATTTTCCACCCAGCTGCCTCGAGGCCACTCCTATGGTACATGCTGATCGTCTCATCGACAAGAATTACAAGGTCCCGGGTGGAGCCTGACATACGGATGCTTTGTGCAGCAGCAATGGCTCCACACACATAAACATGAGCAGAATGGAGAATTGTTGCATATGCTTCTCGCTTCGCGGTCCCTGTGTAGTCCCTTCCTGTTTTCCAAGGAGAATGTATTAAATTTTCAAGCATAACATCTGATGAGAAATGCAGAACATTATGCGTAGCTAAATTCTAGTTAGTACTGACCCATATCTCTGAGCGGAAGTGCAAGTTCACAAGATCCAACGGGAAGCTGAAGTTTTTGTGTCAAAATATTCAAGTTTGCTCTATATAACCATACGTGTCCTTCGCGAATCTCAAGTTCCTTGCAATTAAACAGGTTTGGTATCGGAAAGCACTTGGTAACAAGAAGAAAATTCACAGGATAAGAGCCTTTTTCAGAAGCTGCAAGACCGGCTGCTGCGAGCTGCAAGTGTAATCTAGCCACATCTTTAGACCAATTCCCTTCATTTCTACATGGAAGTTTAACAGCGATGAGATCAAGTCTCTTCCTCGGGGCTTCAATCTTTGGAAGAAATGAGCAAACAGGAACATCTTTCTCTTCCTCTTCATCGATCCATTCGGGATATAACGAATCCCAAGTCACATTCTCCGCAGCATAGTCCAGGCTCAGCACAGTGTGATTGGCATCAGGTATAGACTGCTTCCATGTATTGATTTCACTCTTGTTAAAGTTTAAAAGACCAATTCCTCGATAGTCATTCTGTTCACTCAGCTTCTCAATAACTTTCATAATATCATCCCAGTCGATATCTAAATCCGAAACATATCGAGGATCTGATCCTCCCCAAATCCACCTGTTCACAAAACTTGGCCTACATTGATGAACACAAGACTACTGATAGCTAATTCTGTCACCAAAAAAGTTTTCCAGTTATCCTATAAAACAGACAAGAAGCTCGGAAATGAACTTACCGAGAATTTGAGTGAGATAGATGATTGTTAGAATAAACCTCAGGAGAGTAGATGAGTGTCACTAAAGTGCCACACATTATGATAACCAAAACAAGTTTCAATAGAGGAAATTTGCAGCAGGAATTCCTGTCATGGATTGATAAGTGGAACGGCTTTTCGCTTCCTTTCACTTTACTTTTCTGCACTCTTCTCTTGTATATGTCTTCACTGCATTCATTCAATCAATCAATCAGGTCGCAGAATAAACAGGACAATTAAGAAGATGAAAGAGCACCAATGAAGAAGTAGCCATTAAACATTCTGAGAATTGCAGATCCGTGAGATTCTCTATATAGAACTGAAAGTCTGAGACTCAAATTTTTTCATATTTCAGCTTGGAATGATTTCAAAGTAAATTGAGCACAAATTAAGCAAAGATTAACTCACATTGAAGCCGATAATCGATGTCTTGCCTCGACAGAACCAGCAGAATTTCCCATTGCTCCTCTCATTCTAATGTACTAACCAAGAATAAGCTCATATAATAACACTCAAAGGCTCATGTTTCCCTGAAAAAAACTGCATTAAAACCATCACAAAGATTCTCAGAAACCTCTATAACATACCCTTAAAAATGAAAACAAAATCAATGCTAATTATAAACAACTCAAAACAAGAACATAATTGCAGTCAAGCAGTCACATATAAATTAGTGCAACACATTAAACAAAGAAAAGAAAAACAAAATTAAATTAAATTAATGCAGTGACTGAGAGAGATACTTCAGAGCGTATACAGAAATGGGTTGAAGAAGAAGGGCTGACACCTCAGTTAAAACACAATAGGTTCAATATAGAGACAGTTTACTTCTATTTGAATTCTCATTTCACTTGAAAATTCCAACTTTATTTATTTATTTATTTTCCATATTTGTTTACCAACAACTTCTTATTTCAGCATCATTTATTAAGGACTTATGGTCAAACTACAAATACCCTTTTGCTGAAATTATTTCCTAAGAGGATGAGATGAAGCTACAGTTAAATATAATGAAAAAAAAAATTTTGTTTTGGAAAATATGTTACCTAAAACACAATGATAGAAAGAAAAGTAAGCTTTTGATTTCGCATCCAATTAAAAACTGGTTAGGTCACTAATATAAAGTTTTCATTTATAGCCAACTATAAAAAACTATCCATATTTTCAAGGTTATGCTACCGTACAATATTACATTAATATATTAAATTTTTTTTTGAAACACAATGTCGGGGTCAGCAGGTGATTAGCACAATATCTCACTACTATAATCACTTGCTTAAATCTTAAGAGTCAGGGAGATTCGACCATGATTACCTGCTTAAATATTGAAAGTCAGAGAGATTCGAAGATGAAACTATACATATGTCTTAATCACACATCCTATCGTTTGTCCTACTACTTAAACTATCCAACTTAAAAAATCTATTTGAATTTTGCAACAGTGTAACACTGTTTTAATATATCAACGTGAACATAAAAAATTGTATAGAGTATTTGTATATTGTTGTATTATGGGACACAAGTTTTATGTAAGTTGATGAGAAAGATGATAGTAAAATTTTCAGTTTAACTTACTCAAGAGGATAAGCCATTATGACATTGAATTTGAGTTGGGTTTTTTTCACTTGCTGGTGAACTAAAAACATTAATGATCAGGACAATAATTGAACCAACAAGAAGTGTCAAAAAAATTTGGATATTAATTGCTATCTTTTTAATTTGTGTCAAAACTTAATTAATTGTTGAAAGTAGTTGCTAATTAGGTTAATGAAAACAATATTTGGGTTGGTTGATGATGGATATTGATCAAAATTAGGAGCTTAGGTGATCAAATGATCCATTCCACTGACCACAGAAAGCTACAGTAAATTATATTAGTTGATTATGTTATTTGTCATACGATTTAAAATTTTAATTTTTGATATAATATAAAACTGCTTTAAAACTAACAGTTATGTATATCGAGAAGATAATATTTTTTTCGTTTTCTGATTTTATATACTAATTTCTAGAATTGCATTTACCCACATTTTAGCCAAACTTATTTTCACAATAATTTTTCTAGTTCTTGTTTCCAAAATCAAATAATCGTGTTTATTTTCTATATCAAATTACAATACTTATATTCTATAAACTGTATTTACACTTATTTTTAGGATTGTATATAATTTAAAAAAAAAAAAAAAAAGTAAATATCCTAACTCATTTCTATAGTTTATATCAGACAGTTGTATTTTATAGTTTTTACCCTCAAATCTTTGGCTATATCAGGCCAAAAGAAGAAGAAGAAGAAAAAAAAAAACCCCTTTTAAAAAGAGTAATACTACACTTATAAAGTCTTCATACAAAGATATATGTACAAAGTGATGTGTCATATCATGATTGATAGAGTGAATTTGACTTTAGTTAAAAAGTTGATTTTACAAATTCATTCTCTCAATCATAATATGACACGTCATTTTGTATATATATCTTTGTATGAAAATTTTATAAGTGTAATATTATTCTTTGAGAAAGAGAAATATGGTAAAGAAGTACCATACAAATCTTGAATTGAATTTTTCTTCCATTATCTTACATAAAAAGCAATATAATCCATGACAAAATTTAGTGAAATAGGTATAAGGATCCTATCAAAAATAACTATTTCACCTAACACAAGGCATTACCATAATCATAATTAAGATTAGTCAAATCAAATATTAGAAGGTTCAATGAAACAAAGATTAGCACATAATTACAAGAAATTACGAACTAATAATATCAATTTCTACAAAGTTTTCCATTCTTTGCATCCAAGTAAAGAGATTTTGAAGCAAAAAAGATAGAGAAAAATAAAATAAAATAATTATATTTCAATAGTAAAGATCTAAGAAAACATTATTATAAAATCACAGTAATCATGGCACAACAAAGCAAAGAGTATTAAGGATGAAGTTAGAACTAGATCTAGAGGATGGACACGTGGCTAGATGAGAAGTAAACACATGTGGCTTAAGAAAGTGAGGTGGGACTGTCTTGTCTGATGGAAACCTTGCATCCTCTCTTACGTATTTCTATGTTACTCAATCCCATGCATTATTTTTATTTTTATAATATGAAAATATGATATATATGGTTTGGGATATAGAGTGAGGTTGAGTTTGATAGAATAAGAAAGAGGTGAAGTTAAAGGAACTATGGAGATTTTAAGATAGTGTGTGTGTGTATTTTTGTATTGGAAGCAAAGCAAAGGAATGCATGCAACCATAGACAAGGATGGATTTAATTATTTAGGTTTTTTTTTTTTTTTTTTTTTTTACAAACACATTTTTTATTATGGATTTATATCATAAATTCAATACATATTCTTAACTTTTAATGTGTATTCTCGAATAATTTCATTTTTTTTTTCAATTATCCCACCCTTTCAATTTACCATATGATATATATATATATATATATGAAAAGGTTCATTCATGTAATTAATTATTTATTAATGTTGTACCTTGGAACTTGGAAAATGGGCAAAGAATTTTTGGTCAAATTGATAATAGATATTTATTAAGGTGCACCTTCCATGGTGAGCTTAGAACCTACTCCATATCTTGTCTAGACAAATATTAATCATATTCTGTTTTCGTCCTTTTTTATCGTAATGAAGACAGGAGCTTAAGAAAAGGAAAACTTGAGAAATTGACATTTGAATGTGATTTATGTCAAAGTTTTGAAATTAATTAAAGAACAAAGTGTTGATAAATAGAGAATTATAATTAGGTGTTTCGTCCCTGTGGTGTCGATTTGATATTAATAAAGAACACTGGTTTTAAATACTATCATTTTAATCCTTTTAACTTAATAAATTAACTTGAAAATTATACTAAATGAGGCAAATACCCTTCTAAAAGAAAATGGAAAATGCAACAACTTCAGTGTATAATGTGTTTGTTTAATTACTTTTAAGGGAAAAAAGTTCCACAGGGAAGAAAACAAAATTGTTGTATCATCATAACTTGAAATTTAAGCCATATATGGGTATATATTAAAATTAAAAGTTTCCTTTGTTTTCACTTTAATTTTGTGTTTGAAGACAAAAGCATGTGCCATAATCCAACTTTTTAGATAAGGGGCACATAAAAGAAGAAAACTAAGTCCAAACTCAAGAAAGAACAAAGAAGCTTTTTCAAATCTATAGGTTTATAAGGGCTATCAAGGTTGTTAAATTTAATTCTGTTAATCTATGAATATCATCACAACACTTTAACCGCCAAAAGGGATGTTGATGATGCAAATATATCAAAATTAAGTAACATTCAATTTAACAGATTGAGTAGAAACTCATTGCATTTTAAATGATGATAAATAAAATTTACGTACACTGATGTCATGCCCT
Organism: Toxicodendron radicans; assembly: GCA_009867345.2. NCBI lineage: Eukaryota > Viridiplantae > Streptophyta > Magnoliopsida > Sapindales > Anacardiaceae > Toxicodendron > Toxicodendron radicans. The sequence continues at coordinate 3,193,752 of WYDK02000021.1, forward strand.
TGATTCCTGAAAGCACAAATCACCTTGAGTCCTTGTCAATGCCAGAAGAGAGAAAAAAGAGGTATGGAATTTGATCCCTATCTCAAGAGAGTTTCTTATTAATGTTCTAATAATATTGCACAATGAATGCGGAATATGAGATTGACACACTGACAATTTTAGTGCGGTATATACTCGATTAATGCTCAAAAAAGGTTCAGTATCAGAAGAATTAAGGATATTGCCAGATATCAAACAATGAAATCAAAAGATTCATACAACCGCATATATCATATCTCAGACTCGGAGACTTTTTCTTCTTTTGGGGAAGCAAACTGCTTGGTCAGCCGGGATCTTGTCCAAGGATCTAAGGGAGCTCTTGGTGGTGGTTGAGGGGTTGGTGGTTTTGACTGCCTAAGCTCATTTTCTCTGTCAACAAACCTGTTCAAATGTGAAGAGTATGATTTAAATACATGATCCCCAATGACAATTGATCAAAACTCAAATTCAGATTCTGTATGGTGATCATCTGGTCCATTTTTGTACATTCTTTTTACATATAATCCTTTATGTTTCCTGTCAAAAACAAATAGTAAACTAATTTTGACCATTATCAGATGTTAACTAGGATAGGATTTATCCTATTTAGTTCACTACCTCAACAGTACGCCCCACACGTGTGTGCAAACATGTTGGCATAAGTGAGGACAGGTATTCAAAAATACATTTTTTTTATCCAAAAACAAAGAAAAACAAAAACCAATTTGATAGTCCATTTTCATTTGATCCCCCTAATGTTTGTTTTGTTAAGAGTTTCCAATTTAAACTAAGTTCATCCTCAGATCCTAAATGCAACCTCCATAGTACAAACTTCCTAAACAGACAAATATTATATTGCAACTATTCCTTTCAGAAGCGTCTTCTTCAAATTATTATCTGGACAATTAGGAAACATCACCACAAATGAGTAGAAAACGGGACATATTGGTGAGGTTTAACAAAGCCCAAGGTCGCAACACTACAGTGAAGTCTTCTAAACTAACAAACAATACATAATTAACAAACAAACAAATCTTACTCAATATAGGCCATTGGAGCCGCATCACCAACTCGTATACGAGTTCGAAGGAGTCTTGTGTATCCACCTGCTCTATCTCTGTAACAGAAAACATCCATCAAATTAAAAGATACATGAATAAAAAACTGAAAAAGCAACAGGTTAAGACTCACTTGTATCGGTAAGCCAGCTCTGTAAATAGCTTGTGAATAACATCATCCCCTCGTACAAATGCTGCAGCACGTCTAGCAGCACACAGAGAACCCTGTCATTATTTCAAAACGGAATAAAATAAATTCAATGGGCAATGAACTCTCAGAAGCAGCAAGTCTACAGAGGAAACAAATATGACAGCTCTACCCAAGAAGCTATCAACTAAGGATTGATGTATTCCAGGCTTCTAATACTTGTTCTTAGACAATCATCAGCAAAACCAAGGTAGAGGCGTTGATCAGATAGTTGCTCTAACACTCAAGAGTTTTTTTGGTGCATCAAGATAAAAGCATTAGCTATAGTATATTAGAACACTCAAAAGCGTTCACCTTAATTTTTTTATGTCTTCTCCACTATCTGCCCATTTGTTTCTCTCTTCTATTCTCAGTCTTAGACAGTATTTAAGCAGAATTTCCCAGCATCCTATCTTCAAATTGATCCTTTGAGATCTAAAATTATCCTAGGTTCCAGCCAAATGTAGCTGTTGAACCAATTTTTTCTAAGAAAAGTATATCCACAATCGATAAAGTAAAGTTTTGAATGAAAGGCATCAAGATTGTTTAGTTTCTGCTTCATCCATAGACAAAAATCTCGAGATGTAGTAGCCTACTAAATAGAAGAATAAGGATTTTTGAGTCTCGTAAATCTTAAAACCAAATTAACATTACAATCTTAGGAGTCATACCATGAAACCTTATTGACAACAAATATGAAGACAAGAAGAAAAACTCAATTCAGCCTAATGCTAAAGCGGGCAAAAATCCAATGCGTTATACACACCTCTTTTCCAAGCTGTACCATATTATCAGCAAGACGCCTAATTTCTTTCGCCTGTAATAATAAACCAAACAACAAAAAAAAGCAATTATGAAAATACATCTTCTTCAAGTTTCTCAATAAATTTAATTAAAAATAAATAAATTAAGAACTCCTTATCTACACTCGATCACTAGCTAGATGAAAAACAAAGTAAATAAAAAAAGGAGCCAGAAATTCAAAATTTGATCTTCTTCCTCTCAATTTAATTCCCAAAATGAAATAGCAAATAAAAAAGAAGTCAAATTTCTTTTCGATTATAATACCAAACAATTATTTTTTTGGAAAGATTATATAAACTACTAAAATTTTTCATTCACCATATTTAATAATACAATTAAAGTAACGATAAACATAATTTATCAAATAAAATATTACACCCTAGAAAAAGAAACAGAGAAACACAAAGAGGAGTACCTTGGCGACAGTTGTTTCGATCCGTTCGTGCTTCACCAACTGAGAGACCATCGTTCTGCACAATAAAACAATCACATAAAATAAAGTTTACCAACGCCCTAAAAAATTGAGGGTTTAGAGGGAAGGAAAAAGAACCTGAGCATTGACATTCTGTGACCGGTGGGTCGATTAAGCTTCCGAAATTTCGTCATTTTCAGAGTGAAAGTCAGAAGGTTGTTGAGGGAGAGAGGGGGAGATTAAGAGAGAAATGATAAACCCTAGAAATTGAAACCCTGAAACGAAAACGGAGCAGCTTTTGAGTGACTGGCCATTGACAGTGTGTTTGCTTAATTGGGCTGGGCCTTCTTCATCATTCTAGTTTGGGCTTTTTTCATTACTCTTAAAACCTGATTTATCATCGAGAAAGACTTATATAAGATGGGGGATTTTCCCGCTTTACGTAATCAATTAAGACCGTCTAAATAAGAGTAAACACCTTTTCCACCCAAGGTTTGCCTTAATGACCATTGAAAAAGTCAGGATTTATAGACTTACGTTTTTCTGTAAGTCTATTATACATCTATTCTCAATCCGATTTCATTAAATTTGCATCACAGACAATTAAGGGATTATAGTGGTTGCCAACTACCTATTGTCACGTCCGGCCCAAGCCCAAGTTCATTTGAGGCCCAATGTTCCATTTGAGAGGCTTGACCCAGACTTGACCCAAAAGCATCAAAGAATATGCCAAAGAATCTTTCCAGAAGGTTCT
>WYDK02000021.1:3210833-3230623 GCA_009867345.2 Toxicodendron radicans
ACACACACAAAAACAGAACTGAACAGAAAATCACTTTACAAGAAACGATTCAAAGGCACAAACAAACAACTCAACAACCAGCAGTTAATGGGTAAGGATCACTGAAAAAACTTATCAGAACATGCTCTGATACCACTTGTTAGGTTCTTATACTCGTTAATCATTCAAGTTCATTTACCAATTAACAATATTGCACAGCGAAAATAAGCATCATGTGAGAAATTTTACCAAGTTTAAATTTAGTATTTGTTGAGTACTTTTGGTGCTAATGGCGAACACAAATCCAAGCATGAAAAGTAAAGAACACAAGCGATTTGCATGGTTCGGCCAAACCCTACATTCATGGGACCTGGTCCAAATGAAAACATTTCACTATAGAAAACATTCATGGTACAATTACATAGTCAAAGATAAGCATCAGTTATGAAAACTCTATGTTGTCATAACACTTCAATCTTCACCCTCTTGTTGCACCTTGTTCTTCTACAGCTAGACCCACCTCCAGACACTCATAGTCAGCCTGAGTTCTTCCCAAGCTTTAGATGCCAAAGCCACACTTCAGTCTTAAACAAACGTGACAACGTTTCAAGCACAAAGTTCAGTGGACTAAACTAGTAAAAATGTGCTCACAAAAAGCAGCACATAAACGAACTAACACAATAAAGGATGAACAATACATTTCAATGATAAATGGCATCTAAACGAAATGAACGAACTCAAAAAAAACTCTCTGATTTTCAAAGCATGCTGAAAATGAAAATGGCAGATACGTTCGTTGTTTCTCTCTTGCGTACAATGAAGAAGATAAATAGTAAAAGAAACACTAGAGGAAAAAAGTGCCAGGTGGGCAAACAAGAATCAAAAAAGTTTTTTGCCCAAATATTCATATTGTGTGCGCCTGCAAAAAGAGAGAATGTCAGGATAGGTACAAGATTTTCTAGACCAAGCAAATAACATAGTGACACCTGTGATGTGGTCCCGAAATGTACCTTACAACAAAGCAATTTAAATGATAAAAAAAAATATCAAGCAATATAATCCAGAAACACGTCAAAGTCAGACCTATTAAAAATAAAATATTTGAACAAAAATGTGCTAACGTAACGAAATGTGGGCACAGAATAAAAGCAGATATAAATGAAATAAGGTATGATTGAACTGTGAGCACGTCAGCGATTGTGCTCACACGAGTTCATAATATGACAATAAAGATTTTCAACAAAATCTTTATTGTAACAACAATGGTGTCAATGCTTAGGCTAAGGAACCACGGTTTCGCTAGTAATCCAAACACATACTCAAGCATTACCACCTAGTCATAGAGATTGCTGAAAGGGGTGATATATGAATAAACAGAATATCTACCGATAACAACATTGCAGACCTACTGATGAAGGCTCTGTCGTAGCAGAAGCATGACAAGTACTTAGCATCATTCAGAATTAAATATATGAATGATTTGCTATAATGCTAGTGGGAAATTGTTAGAGTAAGTGCCGTAGAGTCAATCACATTGTATTTGTATTTTTGTAAAAACATGATTAATTTTATAATTAAATGCATTTTCTATATCATACCCTGCATACGCACGATTGTATAAATGATATATAAAATGTCTTTTATTATAAAATTAATCATGTTTTTATAAAGAGATAAATACAATATGATTGACTTTAGGACACTTACTCTAACACAACATTATTGTTTATTATTTTAATATATGTTGTTAATTTTTTAATCAACGTTTTTATTATCAACTATTAGATTTTGAATCTTAAACATCCATTTTAAAGAAGATAAATAATCTTTAAACTTTTTAAGGTTGTTATTTTTGTAATATATTTTTTAGTGTATGATGGATATTTAATAAATATAGAAAATATTATTTTTTTTTTTAGTGTTTTCAAATTAAGTATATAAATGTTATTAAACTAATCTATTTATAGTATTTTTATAAACATAGGGTTGAAATTTGTATTCAAAGATAGTCGATGGGGTGGCAGTGTTATTATTTCATCAATCATTCGTAATGAGAAAGAGAGTTGACCATCTTTTCACCGTTCGTAATGTTAGTGGTAGTGGGTGTATGCAGCCATCTTTATAATATACTACCAAGAAAATTATCCAAACAAAATGTTAGACGTCCTTGCTTACGCTAGCAAACATAAAAGCACAAAGCCCGAATATTATCATTTTTTTAACTATATGTTTCATATTTGTAAAATTCAAACATGAATTTTAATGTTCAAAGGATATTTTCACATCAGCTACTGAAGGCTTCAACTGAGTAAGAGAAAATTGAGTTGCTCACCTCCACCTAGCTCAAGTAATAATTGGTTATAAAAAGAAAACAACAAGAGAGAGTTAAGATAAAGATAATAAATGGGTTGGAAAGGGATTCTGGGTTTTGAATATGGAATTGTTCAGGGGCCATTGGGACCTGATATTTCAGGTCCAGTGCTTGTAGCTGCAGTTGCTGATGCTGGTGGGCTTGGTCTCTTAAGAGCCCCTGATTGGGTACTTCAACTACTCTTTTCTTTTCCTTTTTATTATCTTCATGATCAGTTGAGTATGGTGTGTTTCAGTTTAATTTTCGAGCACTTCTATTGATTTTCTCTGAGCAGGAATCACCAGATTACGTAAGGGAGCTAATAAGGAAGACCAGAGCATTAACGGACAAACCGTTTGGGGTTGGTGTTGTTCTGGAATTCCCCCATGAAGAAAATATAAAGGCTATATTGAAAGAAAAAGTTGCAGTTTTGCAAATTTCATGGGGTGAATGTTCAAAGGAGCTTGTACACGAAGCTCATTGTGCTGGAGTAAAAGTTGTTCCCCAAGTGAGTGTTGCAGCTACTTTTATATATCGTTTAATATCTGTTTATTGAAATCCATATGGCATCTTGTCAATATATGTAGTTAAAAGGAAAGTACTCATTTATAGAGTTTATGTTGAGTATCAATCAGTCTATTCGGTTTTGTGCTTGTGATTTTCTCCTGATTTATTTCATGAACTATAAATTTAATTCGATTGGAGGTCGGGAGTTTCGAAGAAGCAAGAAAAGCAATTGAAGCAGGTGTAGATGCGATTATTGTCCAAGGACGTGAAGCCGGAGGGCATGTACTTGGTCAGGTATGAATTCCATTAGGTTTCATAAGTTTACTTGTGTTTCCATTTTCAATGAAATGAAAAATTAGTAGCTGACACCAGCAGGATATTAATTACAACGTGATTTGATTTTGCATCTGTTACATGTTTTATGTCTGAATTTATAGGAAATAGATTGTCCTGAGTCTTGCTCTGACATTTAGATTTCTCATTTGGTTAACGAAAGGAAAAGCATATAATGAATTTGTATTTCTTGATGGTCAAAGGGCACCCATTACCAGTCTTTTAATGAAGTAATATTCTACTTCTGTTTAAGTCACAGTAACACAATTTGTTGATAGCCTCCTGATTGTGTGATATGTAGTCGGTTGAAGTTTTGATCAAGCTGGTTGACGGATCTATCCTTGTGGTCTTTATTATTTTTCTAGGATGGTATAATTTCATTGTTGCCAAGGGTTGTTGATCTTGTCGGCGGTCAAGATATTCCTGTAATCGCTGCAGGAGGAATTGCTGATGCTCGTGGATATGTTGCTGCTCTGGCACTTGGTGCTCAAGGTGTCTGCCTAGGCACAAGGTTAGAAAATTTTCAACTTACATGAACATATTGAAGTCCTTTCAGTTATCTAGAAATTATGTGTTGGCATTCTTGCAAACTTTTGAAAGATTGGTACGACCATGTAAATGATACATGCAAATGTGATAGCACCTAACTTTGTTTAATTTTTAATCAGATGTGAAGAGAATATAATGGTATAATGTAGCTAGCTTAGTAGATTATCTTAGCTGAGGCAATCACAGTAATTTTAAGCTTTAAGGTCTGCAGTTATTTTTTTCCTAGTGTGTGTAATATTTCTGTATATTGGCTAAAATTAAGTCTGAAAGTTAATTGCAGATTTGTTGCAAGTCTGGAAAGCTACGCGCATCCTACATACAAGAGGAAGTTGGTTGAACTCAATGAAACTGAATATACAGATGTATTTGGCAGGGCAAGATGGCCTGCACCAGAACGCGTTCTGCGGACGCCTTTCTTCAATAATTTGGGAACCATTCCTGCTAATGGAAATGAATTAAACGAACCAGTGATTGGTCATTCAACAATTCATGGCACAGTGAGCATCAACTTTAGTTTTTTAGTTTTATCCAAATGCTGAAATGCAATTTAAGTCGGGAATCTGTGGTTTCTAGCTGCTCAAACTGCAGCAAAATATAGGCTCACATTACGATTGAGTTGTTTTGTTCTTAAACAGGAGAAGGAAGTTCGCCGTTTAGCAGGTACTGTTCCAAATGCGTCAACAACAGGTGATATTGAGAGCATGGCGATGTATGCAGGCCAAGGCACTGGTCTCATCAAGGAAATCCTACCTGCAGGAGAAATAATAAAGAGGCTGGTTGAGGGTGCTCAACTTCTGATCCAGAAACAATTTAATTAGTGGCTTGTACCCAAATCGACTTTCTCATTGCAGCAGGGATTTGTAAAATTTAAGGCTGGAATTAATAAATTTGGGAAAGAAATTTGAAGTTGAAAATCTTGAATTTGAAGATCTGATAAGGTGCATATCAAGAACATTATAAATTTTGATAATGGTAATTCTTTTTTTTTTTTTTTTTTTTTTTTGGTCATCGATAAGTAATGAAACAAGGTTCTAATTTTTGAATTATAAGGTACAGAATGGAATCATATTAAAACTTCATTAAAGATGTCATTTTGAATTTGTGATAGAGTGAACTCTAAACTACGATGTTTTGTAGAATTAAAATACTAGATGTATTTTTATAGGCACAAATTTTATATGAGGTGACTTTTATGTTAGTTAAAATGCAGAAATTCAACACTCAAATAATTACGGGATCATGCAATAGATAATACAACACTGAATCAACTTATTTAAGGTTTGTGTGCGAGATTTGCTAAATCTCTTACTAGTCTTTCTCTCCAAAAACTCATCTCAGTAACAGTTTTCAAATGAGTAAAGCGTATGTTAATTCGTTTCGAAGATGAGACATAGCCAATATATAATGTTTTATTGGTCCTTTTCGGGCCCAAGAAACATAAAAGCCTACACTTTTACCCTCAACCTAGATTATTCAATAATGAAGTGTATTGAATTATAATTTACAATCACATTAAACCCAGTAAAAATATCTAATAGGACTATGCATTTACCCGGTTTTATTAAACTAAAATGTGATTAATTGTAGCCTATAATTAGGAAATTTTCCAACATTTCATAAATTCGAAGAAGTAATATCAAATTTATTGGAGAGCATTTGAAGAAAAAAGGAAGAGCTAAAGTTGGTGATGTCCAATCCAATCTAACATGGTAGACCCGACCCAACCCCTTTTTTTTTTTTTTTTTTATTGTGGGTCTTCAATCGTTTCGGGTTAAGATCTAAGTTTGAAAATCATACACGAAATTTAGTCAGGTCAACCTGGGACAAGGCAAACCTAACCCGAACCTAATTTTGCACACCCCTAATTATAACGCTTAAAACCCGTAATAACAATTCAATCATTGAGTAGCTAAGATAATAACCCTAATAGTATTCTAGAGTAATTTTACCTAAATGAATTGACATTGTGCATTTTGATTTCAAAGTCATCCATTATTATTGGATTGGTAATTTTACCTAAATGAAAATAAAATAAAAAGCAACTACATTTAAGATTAGTGGTGGAAAAAACACTGGGCAGGGCGGGTTGGTGTTATAGTCGGGTCAGGCCCAGCATCATGTGCAGTTCGGTTAGGCCCACACATGCAGGTTATAAGGTGGGCCCAGTCCGACCCTATAACCCTATAGTGGTGGGTTAAGGGGCGGGCCAATCAGTCCTTTTTTTTTTTTAATTTATAATTTCTTTTTCTTTTGTGTTATTTTTTTTTAATTTAACTTTTCAAATATCAATTCAATTAGATTAATTTATTTTAGTTGACACTTAACACTTAACATTTCAAATATTAATTCAATTTTAATACAATTAAATTGTAATATAAGAAAAAAAATAGATTTATTCATTTATCAAAAAAAAAAAAATTATAACAATTATTGCCTCTTTAAAAACCTCACTAAGAAAAAACCAATTGAGACAAAAACTTGGTAAGAAAAAAAGAGTATAATAATTGACAGTTAATTTACAAATTACAAAAATACAATTTACAAAAAAACTACTTTGAGGGTTGACTAGAACCTCCCTCATTTGTATCATCTACATTACAATATTGAAATGATTATATTAAAGTTTCGTTGACAACCTCGTATTAATCACGTTGGCACGACGTTTCCCAATTGCGAACATGTGAGGACTTCAATCATTTTTGGTGAAAGTTTAGTCCTCATTTTTGACAAAATTCTTCCACTTGCACTAAAAGTTTGTTCATATGAGATGGTAGAAACAAGAACGGAGAATACATCGAGGGCAAATCTAGATAGTACTGGGGAAATGGTTTTTATTGTTTTCCAATAACTCAAGATATCAAAGTTGTTAAACTCAATTGGATTTGTTGGTAGCACGTCAGAGGTTCCCAAATACTGGTTAAGCTCACTACTCTACATAGAGGAGGATGAGGAGGTTGTGCTTTGAAATTTGTTCTTCCGCTCATAGTTTACAACACTCCATATGGACAAATCTGCGTCGTCATCTCCTGTTGGTTCTTGCACGATTATTGTGTCGTTGTTGTCTCCGTCCGAGTTCCCAATCCTATACCTGCGTTCATACTGTGTATATACATCGCCTAGCTAGTTCTCTCCTTATATTTTCTAGTTGATTGCGCTATTCTACTTCTTGTAAATTATTAGTTAACCTTTTTAATGCGTATTCTAAACCCCATAATTTAAACATATGATCAAATATGATAGCTAAACAATAAAGAAAATGAACGGGGTTTCCAATATTTTTTAAATGTCTCTTCCATTGCTTTTATTGGTTCCGCTAAAATTTCATTATTTTCGCTTCAAGCAAATACACTTGCAATTTTTACAAGTGTATCTAGTACTAAAGGACTAGTAGGATAATACACATAAAAAAGTTTTAAAGTGACATCATAAAAATCTTTAAGAAATCTATGAAATATTTTAGCCATCTCCCAATCATACCCGCCAAAACATGGACCATTCTTATTTGCTACAAATTAATTAATTAATTTTGCATAAGGTAAACATGAATCAATCATTAAATAAGTACTATTCCACCTAACTAGCATGTCTAATGCAAAAGTTCTAGGAGACAAATTTGTAGTTCTACAAACATCTTGAAATTCAGAATTTCTTGTATTCCTACGAATAATCCAAGTTAAACAATCCCTAATTTTATTAATATTATTTCTAATTCTCTTCATATCACTTGTTACAATTAAATTAATAATGTAACGTGCACAACGTTGGTGAAAAAACTTTAAATTATCATAATAAGGAAAAAATATTTTTAAAAAATTCTATAGCATTCTTGTTAAAACTTGCATTATCTAAAGTAAGACTTTTAACTTTGTTAAGCAAATCATATTCTCGTAAAATTTCAACAATTTTTAAATAAATTTGTTCATCATTATGATCTATATCCATTAATTTAAACCCTAATAAAGATTTATTTAATTGATATTCGTTATTAAAATAATGACTAGTCATACAAATATAATCTTGTTTAGCTCTACCACTCCAAATATCGGCTGTTAGAGCCACACTAACATGACATCCATATAAATTGTTTTTTAATTCTAATTTCATTTTCTTAAATACATTTATTAAATCATTCATAGTAGTAGTTTTAGAATAAGTTTTAAATTCCGGTAAAATTATTTTTTAACAAAATTTTTCAAAATATTTATTTTCAGCCATATTAACAGGTTGATTAGTTGCATCAATATATAAACTAATTCTTCCCTATATACATTAGAATTATAACGCCAAATAGTATATGATTATAACGCCAAATAATACCTATACTAGTAATTTGAGTTTGATTAGATTGTCTAAATCCTTGATTTATATGTTTATTTGCATATCATTTTAAAGTACTAGTACCATTAGCAACATCAGCTCTATAAATATTATCAAAATACTTACATTTTTCTTTCTTCACTTGAACTCCATTTTATGTCTCGTAAAACTTTACGAAATGCGTCCAAACGTTTGATTGGTGCATGGGCCTCTGGCGGACGACCTCGGGATTGCTGCTTCAGTTGATACACTTTCTACTGCAGATGGACTTGGACGAGGACGAGGACGATTACGACCACGAGCTCCTCTATAACCACTGAGAGTTGTATCATAAGGTTGAGGTATATCATATTCTGAGAATGGGAAAGCGGGATTGTTTAAATCTATTATGTTTGTGGTAAGAATTTCAAGAGGAGGGGAGAAGGAGAAGGAGAAGGAGAAATTTGTTCATCATCAAAATTTCAGGGCCCATGAATAGTAACCTAGCCTGGCTGCATGGTTACTATGTAGTAACCTAGACTGCCTAGCCAAGTTACACCGGGTCGGGCTTACCCAACCCTACACAGTATAGTGTCGGGCCGAGCCCAGTTTTCACAAGCATTCAAAATGGGAGAGAAAGTTTAAACATGGATCAAAATGTTAGCACATATGAGCAAAAAGTCAAAGAGACAAACTATGACAATGGCAACTCAAGATTTACCATTTCGAGTAAGGACAATCCATGACAGTCTTGGCGGCTCCTTGTCTCTTTTCCGCTTTGGAAAAGTCACATGTTTGTGCAAGAATCCATGTTGACTAGTTTGAAAGCATTTTAGGGTAGCCTTTTGCATCAAATATTGTAATGTTTATTTGACTTTAAAATGTAACCAATCTTGACAGCCACTTGTAAGGTCTTGATTGAATCTTGTCTAGGTTAGATGCCAAGTGGATGGACACGATTTCATCTTGTTTAGGGAAACTTTTGTAAGGCCATATATAAGGCCACTTTTTCTTATTTGTAAGTTAGTTTTTGATGAATGAAAAACAAGTCTGTTGAGAGAGCATTTCTTGAATCCGTTATCCAAGTGTTGGTCGAGCTTGGTGGCGGAAACCCAATTTGGTGGCGTTGTCTTTACGATTGGAGATCTTGGTGGATGTCTTTGCCTTTAAGCCTTGAGATTGGCTATCTTATGTTCGTTTCTCATTTGTTCAGTTGTGGTTATGCATGTTGTGATCGGGTATCCTTTTGTAGAAGTGTTGTGTTGTATCTTGAAATAGTTTGGTGTGTATTGTGATTGTGTGAAGTTGTCTTGTGGGAAAATCCGAACTTGTGTTGTGAATGGAGTACTTTTTGGTTATGATCGATTTAGCTCACTCCCATTTTAGTGCAAATGCATCATGATCCAAACACCTATTTTCCACCAAATGATGACCAAACAAACTCTAGAGAATTATTGAATTTTCATAAAAGAAGCAAATTATCGACCCATTATAAGTTAACCTATAAAAAAAGTTATTGAGTTGAGTTGAAAAGTAGATTTAAAATCTCCATTTTAGATCCATGACCATGAGAATGTTTCTGTAAATTAAATTGTAATCTTTCTTCCTAGGGATGAGTGGTTCCAGGTACCTTGCATTTTTTGGAGGAACCAGAACCAGAACTGAAACCAACCAGTTCCTAAGATTTGGAACCGGAACCTGAAATGCAGGTTTCGGCTCCTTACCCAGGTACCTTACAAAATTTCAATGACCCCCCTATTAATTTAAAAAATAACCTTAAAAATTTACAAATACACCCATATAAAATTAAGAAAACAAGCATTTAATAATTTTCACTTTTCGTTATTCATTCATTTGTGTCCAATCACAGTCGCAAATTCTTTTATCTCTAGGCAACACTTGAATCCAATCAATTCATTACACAAATTTCTCAATCAAAACTAAAACACAAACTATTATTGAAATAAGAAAAAAAAAGCATGAGAGAACAACATTATTTTTGTTGTAATTAATTTAATATTAATATGATTTATGAATCTATAATTTAATAATTAGTATGAATCTAAGTTTGTTTTAAGTCATTAATTTAAGTTTGATTATAAACTACTTAATTAAGTAATGTACTAATGTTATAATTAGTTAAATATCTAATCATTTAATTAAGTAATGTACTAATGTTTATCAATTTATCATATATAATTTCTTTTCTTAATAAATAAATAATTTATCATGTACTAATGTTATTAATTTAAGTTTGATTACAAAACACTTACCTTTTTTAATATACCATGAGTTGTCATACAATACTATATGTTATAATTAATTAAATATCTAATTATTTAATTAAGTAATGTATTAATGTTCAATTTATCATATATAATTACTAGACATAGAACTTGATAATTGAAGCAAATATTATTCAATCAATTCTACTATTTTATTCAAAAGTAATTATTTTAATAAAATTAAAATACTTTCACTTGGATCCTAATTTCAATTATACACTTAATTAATCAAAACTTTAAGTTTAACATTATTATTATTATTATTATTATTATATTTATTATTTAATATTACTTAATATAATCATGGTCCCACCCACTTCTTTCCCATGTCACCTATGTGTTTTCATTGCAATTTAAATTTTTGTGCAAAATTCAATAGACCCTCCATACTTTACTGATATTACGTTTTAGTCTCGGTTTCAAGACAGATTCCATCCAAGGTACCTGATATCAGATTCCAATTCTAGGTTTGGGTTCTGGTTCCAATTATTTGGAACCATAACCTACCCTATGAAGGCTAGTTCTAGGTAGGTTTCGATTCTTCTCGTTGGTTCCGGTTCTATCCACTATCCGTGCTCATCTCTATTTCTTCCCATGAATAAAATAGATTAATATTGATGTGTTACACAATAAATGGAAGGCGGAAAGTTAAAAGTAAACTAAAAATTAATGAAGATAAATATGCATAGAGTTTGTATATATAATATTACTCATATAATAATTTCTTACTTGAATCCTATCTTCTTCTTTTATGTTTTATTTATTTATTTTACTTACAATTATATTATTTAACTGTTAGCATCATGATTTTGATTGATGTTTTGCTAATTTAGGATTGCAATGAATTCATGATTATATCAAAAGTTATGGATTGAGTTGAAGAATACTAGAATTTTACATTCCTTTATGTAAATTCTATTTATTAAATAAATTAACATATTAGAGTCAATCTTTAATGCATTAATGTGTGGTCAAAGTTGAGCGAAATATGAAATCAAAAGCCAACAACGGTTGCTCACCTTTTATTTGCACATTAAAAACTTCAAGATGTTTACATTTAAGTATTTTCTTAATATCATACAACTAAATAAATATAGTTTTTAAAAATAAAAATAAATTATTTACACAAATACACTTATTATTTTCTATTTTGAGACAATTTTGTTGATTTTCAAGTTGTTGCTTTCAAATTTTTATAATATAAGCAGACGATTAACTATTGCAGGAAAAAAGAGTATACAGATGAAATTCCAAGTTTGCCCTTCAATATACATTATTGTGTAATTACCTATTTACCCTTGATACTTGATCAGTTTTTTTGATGATTGTGCTGTAGGATATTTCATCTTGATTTGCATATCATTGTATCAGAGATTTGGAGGTGAATGCTACGTACTGTGACGGTAACAATAACTATAATCCACGTTTGAACAACGATGTATCGAGTTTCTTCAAATTTATCAAGTCCTAGTGCATTTATCTGAAACTCTATAACCTAATAAGAGATCCATGATAATAACCTTGAATGTTAAATGATGACAATTTTTTTAGATGTTTTTAATGAATCATTAAATTATTTTAATTTCAATAAATAAGAAATTCACTAAATCTCTAAATCAAGGCAAAAAAATAATTAAAAAAATGTTACTTCTTAAAAACCTTTTTGATTTGCCTTAAAAATTCATTAAAAAAATGGCAAAAAAATTTGAGAAGAGAAGGAGCTAGTAAAGTGAGCATGTGAAAGCTAATGAAGATGCCATCAATTGGATTTGCCTTGTTATTGAAGTATTGAATAACTAAGATATGGATATGGACCACAATAAAATTAAAAGAGAAAAAAAAAGGGTAAAGATACACCATCTCCTTCAACTTTAATTAAATCTACACTGCTCATTTCGTAGCTGTAAAATCTTAATGCGGGTAGACAAATTAAAGAGCACAGACAAAGACTAAAATCAATAAAAGCAATAACTTCTTTAATGAATTAGTCAGGGTGTTTAATTACCAAAGATTTATGCTTAATTATCATATATATTGTGGATTACTTTTGAATTATTATTAACATTTGCCAAGTTCAAAGTCCATGAATTATTATTACCTTGTTAATTAATTAGTTTAATTAAGCTTTAACAATGTTTAATTTAAAGTGGAATGACATGATAAAGAAGGGACAAGAAATAAAGAGATATACATAAACACTTTTTAATTTCCGAGCAACCCTTTAAGACCAATCTTCTAGTTCTTTAATCCTCCTTTAATTTTTTTCTGGAGTCTGTCATTTCCAATACTACCCCAGCAATCTTTCTTCATTAACACTTAACAAAGAGCACAAAGTGAAGAACACTATTGTAATTTCACAAGAAAGATTAGATTAAAATAACTATAAATATTTTCCTTTTTTTGATCTCTAGAACTTGCAATTTTCTCTGTTTTGCTAAAGCCACTCAAATCAGGCTCTTATAAGTGCTGTTTTGCTTCACTTAGAATATATTTTGCACCATCAAATGCAACACAATTGTAGTGAACTTGTTTACAGGTTAGTAAATAAATTATAGTTTATAATTAATGCTTAATTTCTTTTAAATATATGCTTTGATTTCTTATTTTTGTATATCAATTCAATAAAAATAATTTTGTGTTGATCATATAAAATAAAAATAAAAGTTGATCTATAATCTTACTTTTTTTTTTCTTTCCCTGTTAGTATATAATAAATATTTGGGTGCAATTATTGATGCAGAAATATTTAGGCTGTTTCCGATAATAAAATAAAATGTCTGAGCCATCTGCTTCCAGGGAAAGCTTAAGCAAGAACAAAGGTAAGCCATTCTCATAACTAATGCATGCTAGCTACATCTCTATTTGCTATAAATCACTTAAAAAAAGGTAAAAAATCTATACATTTGATTAGTGATATTTATAAGAGAAGTTTAGCAATAACTGCCAAACTATAGAAGTTGTTCTTAAAATTAAGAAAAATTTCATGGAAAGTCAGTGAAATAATTTTTTTTTTCTATACAAAAATTCTTAGGTGAGGATGTTTTGATCTATTTATTTATCTTTTTCCAAATGGGGCTAGTTTTCTTCATGTCCGGAATTCCTTAGAAGAGAAAATTTCAATCAAATATATATCTTGTATCAAGAATTAAAAAACTTTTATCTTTTATTAGATTTATCATCTCAAGAATGCTCGTCCGAATTTTTTTACAAAAAAGAATTCTCTCTCTCTCTTTTTTTGGCAGAAGGAAAGGACACCGAATACATTCAAAATCTACGTCTATACAGGGCTGTGGATAGTGGCGATTTGGAAGCTACAAAGAATCTCCTTGATCTTAACCCTTCTGCACTAACCGCCAGCCTTTCCGCGGACGGCGACACAGCTCTTCACATTGCGGTTCTAGCCGGGCGAGTAAAGATTGTTGAAGAACTAGTGAAAAGGATCAACGCAGAAGACTTGGGAATCAAGAACAAGAGTGGTGCCACAGCCCTTAATTTTGCAGCAACCGGTGGAATCACAAAGATTGCTGATTATTTGGTGAGAAAGAACCCGGAATTGCTTCGCATTCCGAACCAGCATGGCTACATCCCCGTCGTCGTGGCGTCTCTCTATGGCCATCGAGATATGGTTCGATATCTTTACTGTGAGACTCCAATGGAGGAGCTGAACCCTGATAACAGCAAGAACGGAGTTATGCTTCTTACAACTTGTGTTATGGATGACCTCTATGGTAAAAGAATTTCTCCCATCAAAAATCTAAAAAACAATAAAAAAATATCTTTTAGTGCATTACCTTCGTCATCATTTAAAAAAATGTAAAAGATTTAGATTATTTTTATTAAGCATCTCCAAGAAAGAATAACTAAAAAAATAAAACATAAAAAAACCTGTAGACGTCATCATTATTTTCGTTATTGGTGTGAATGTTCTGAAGTTTTAATTGTGCATATATATATATATATATATTCTACTGGTAAAATTTAATTTGCTTGAAGTTAATTGATGTTCTACACATTATTTAGATATTGCTCTGAATCTTTTACAACGCTATCGGAAATTGGCTTTCGAGCAAGACAACGACGGCGACACAGCCCTTGATATGTTAGCTCAAAAACCTTCTGCATTTCCTAGTGGAGCTCAACTTGCACTTTGGCAACAATGGATTTATTCATGTAGGTAACTTATGCAGTTTGGATTATTCTTTAAACTTTTCTTGTTCAATTCAAAATATGTAAATTGGTAACGTTCTTTCACCATTTATTTTGTATTTTGTTAAGCTCGAAAACTTTATCGAACTGTTAGCTAGTACTTTAGAAAAAATTGTAGACTTTTGCACCTAAATTGACTATATATATTTCTTTCCTTAATTAAGGTATTTATATTCCATCTCCTTATACATTAAGCAACAATCACGAAGACATTGAAAGTCCCCATTATGAAGGCCCAGCTGAGCACAAGAATGTGATCACAAGAGGTATACATTATTATGAGAGGCTATAAATTAAGTTAGAAATTAAAAATTAAATCTGATTAGTCTTTATTCTTTTAACTACAAATTAGGTGTAAATTGAGTGTGTTCGAAACATTATAACCTCTAATTTGGCTCCATATGTACATATATGCAGCACAGTATCACTTTCTAGACATGGTGTGGAAAAGCTTAAAACTATTTGGTAAGCATAAATAATAGTTAATTATTAGTTTGTGGAACGGCTGAGGTGATATTTCTTTGATCTTTTCGTCATAAATTAACAATCTTTTTGTAGTATTTTCTGACTCTGGATCTGCTTTGTTTGCTCTATAGTTCCAGCTATCATGTCCATATATGAGTTAAAGTTGACACATGTTCAAGCTCAAGAACTCGTAAGCTGTATTTGTCAAGAAATATCATCACAGGGCGAGTCACAATTTGAGAAAGTTGGAGTAAAGAAAGTAATATTTAAAGCTATTAAGCATGGGATTCTTGAGTTCATCACAGAGATCATGAAACATTACCCTGATATTATATGGTGCTATGATGATCATAATCGCCATATATTTTTATATGCAACTTCGCAACGCCAAGAAAAAATTTTCAGCCTTATTTACACGATTGGTGCAAAGAAGAGCTCAGTGGCAACCTCTTGGGACAAAAGTCACAACAACATTTTACATCAAGCTGCATATTTAGCTCCATCTTCTCAGCTTGATCGTGTCTCAGGTGCAGCTCTGCAAATGCAAAGAGAACTACAATGGTTCAAGGTAATAAATTTAAATTTTAGTTTTATATGTATATATTAGTTACTTTAAGATGAAAACTCCGAAGTGCAGACATTCTGTGTCTTTTTTTTTTTCAGAAATCCGAAATCTTGTTTTTAGGTCACAATAAACATTATTTTAAAAGATAGATGTTAATTTATAGTTGTTGATAGGAGAAAGTTTGACTATAATTTTGTCATTTATTGTTAATTAGTACTATTACACTATGATGTTGTCAGTATACAAGATTCACATTTAAAAAAAAATGTTAGACATCCTCGTTAGAGAAGAGAAAACAATCAAAGTTTTATAGAACACATGTTTACAAGACTTATGAATCGATCGATAGGTTCTGAAACATACTTCCTTAACCCTAAATCCTAACATGAAAAATGTGCTTAATGACAATGTATTTTTATCTATTTTCATGGGCAGGAGGTGGAGAGTGTTGTCCAACCTAAATATAAGGAAATGATTAATCTGCAACACAAGACACCTCGAACTTTATTTACTGAGCAGCACAGGAAATTAGTAGAAGAAGGAGAGAAATGGATGAAGGAGACAGCTACTTCATGCACAGTTGTGGCTGCACTTATCGCTACCATAATGTTTTCAGTAGCATTCACTGTGCCTGGTGGTTATAATGAATACACAGGCATCCCTCTCTATTTAAACCGCAATTCCTTCATGGTTTTCATCGTAGCCGATGCAATGTCATTGTTCTCTTCATGCACTTCATTGCTGATGTTCTTGGGAATCCTCACTTCGCGATATCGTGAAGAAGATTTCCTCAAGTACTTGCCTACAAAATTGATCATCGGTCTCTCCTCGCTCTTCTTCTCTATAGCAACCATGATGGTGACTTTCGGAACAACTCTTGTGATTATTCTTCGAGATCGAATATGGTGGGTTTCGTTTCCAATTATTTTGCTAGCTAGTATTCCTGTCACCATTTTTGCTCTGCTGCAATTCCCCCTTCTGGTTGAGATTTTCTTTTCAACTTATGGACCTGGCATCTTTGATAAGCCGAAGAAATGGTGGTTGATTGGTATGGAGTAGATTTTTTTATAAGTATAGAAAAATTTGATCTCAATTGGTTAAGAGAATCATAGCTAGATTGTTTCATTCAAGATTGCAGATTTGGATCTGTATCATTTCTTTTTCTTGTATGCTGTGTGAAGGAAACATTACATATAATTCTGATGATTATTTACTTGTAACATTTTCTAAATTGCTTGTCGAGAGTTTCAAACAGAAGAAGATTTAATACATATATTATTTAGCAGCTCTTATCTTAATTAATTACACAATTTCACTAAAGAAATACTAATTTATCAGTTTATGTTCTTTTCTTCACGAAGTGTATGCATTCTAAGAGCAAAGGTTTATCTTATAAGTTAATCTTAAGCTTCAATATTTATATTCTTTTGTTTATTGTTGAATATTTTGCCAAGGTTGTGTGTGCATAGGTTTGCCAGATTTATGTTTTTGGCTTGTTTATTTTGAATGTGTGCACAAAGACTATTGCTTGCACACTTACATCAGACATGTTCTTAAATTGTGTCTAATTGCGACTGTGAGCACATTGCGACTGTGAGCACATTGCGACTCTGTGCTCACATTGCACGTTTGATTGATTTCATACGAATATTGCATTATTTCTCTAATCTGTTAGGACTTTTGTTTGCAATATTAAAGTTATCAATTGAACTACCTACAACTGTCTCAATATGCTAGAGTGATCCAAGGAAAAAATGCTTTTCCTATTTTTGGTTGTGGTCCCAAATTTGTTGGTGGAAATATTTCCATTTTTTGGCAAACCTTGTTAGCCTTGGTCTGTTGACCTGGCAGAAATTGTTGAGCAAGAAACTTCAATATAATATCTTCTTCTTGCATCTTTTCGTTTGAACCTTTTGCACATATTTTTGTTAGTTCTCTTAACTATTTTGTGTGGGTATTTTCCCTTAAGGTTCCTCTATGTTTTTGTGCCAAACTTTCATAATCTTTTATCATTCGTGAATGACGCCTGGAACTTGGTTCCATTGTTGAAGTTGAAACGTGGATTCGAAGACTGAAGCTTGGGCAGAGCTCAAATGTCCTCGGGTGTGAACCACAACGTGAAAAGATCCTTGGAGTGACAATACATTAGAGATTAATAGGGTGGTGTTTAGTGTAACTAGAACATGAAGTTCTCTTTGCTGAAACTAAAATCAACTTTCAGTTATATCTTGTAATGTTTGTTTCTTAGTGGATTTGCTTATCTGGACGAGGTCCCATGGATGTAGGCTAAGAGTGGTTTTAGCCGAACCATGTATATGCTTTTGTGCTTTACATTTACTGCTCATGTATATTGATTTGTTCCTAAACTTGATATTGATAAATCAACATGGTAAATCACTTCCGCTGCATTTAAAAATGGGTATCCTAACATCAACTAGAGTTTACCGGCTCTAACAAGTGGTATCATAGCTTGTTATGATAAGTTCTTTCAGTAGATCCTCACCCATTTTGCTTGCTTTCGTGTGCATCTGATTGCTTCTTTGTTTGGACGAAATCTGGTTTGTTGACGTGTTTCTACTTTTGGTTTGCTGTTCGCCTGTGTGTGCACATCTTTTCTCTGTGCTAACAACTGTTGTGTCTATTGTCATGAATTTCTTCAGTGAATGTGCGTCTTCTCATAGACCACATCTGTTAGAGAGTCCTAATTATCATCCTTGGAGACCTAGAATGCGTGCATTTTTAAAGTCTATTGATGAAAGAGTTTGGGTCTTGATTGTGAATGATTGGACAACCCCTGTTATTGTTGAAAATGATGTGTCTAGACCAAAACCCATTGCTAATTGGACCGTTGCTGAATTATCTCTTGCTAACTTTAATTCTAAGGCTTTGCATGCTCTTTTCAATGCTATTAAAATGAACCAAATGAAAGTCATAGCCAACTGTGAGCTTGCCAAGGATGCTTGGGATAAGCTTCAAGTGAAAAAAAAAAGGCACTAGTGCTGTTAAAAGTAATAGACTTAGAAGACTTGTGACTGATTTTAAAAATTTGGTCATGCATGAAGATGACACTATTACCGACTTTCATGGTAGGATTTGTGATGTGTCTAATGAGTGCTTTGCTTTGGGAAATTTTTTTACTAACCCTGAACTTGTAGAAAGAAGAAGAAAAAGAGAAATAAAAGAGAAAATGAAGAAATAAGAGAAAAAAAAAGAAGGAAAATGAAGGAAAAAGTGTAGATTGGCCGGAAAATCGTTTGGAAAGTTAATTTTGACGTCTATTTTTCGTGGATAAAATATTAATTTGGGTTATTTCTTATCTTTTTCCCTTATTTCTTCTACCTTAGGATGTTGGCTAATTTCTTCAAAATTGGCTCAATTAGGAGAAGGTGAATCAAATTTTTTGAGGGCTTTCATTATTTGGAGAGAGCTTCACGTGTGTGAGTGGAACAAAAATCTAAACCCTAACTTTTATTTTAGAAAAAAATTATATTAATTGTTTATTTAAGCATAATTATTGTTCTATTTGCTCAAATCTTTTGATTTCTCTATGGAAATGAACTTAGGTGCAAATTATTGTTGAAATTTGTTGATTGACATGAGAAAGATTGAATTTTTGATATGTTTTGAGCAAGATTTGATGATGGTGCAAAAAATTGGGTTAAATTGTCATTATGAAATTATGTTTGGAAACTTGCATTTCCCCCCATGTTGCATATGATATTTAATGCTACTATATGTGTTTCTACCATGAAAAATGGCATGAGTTGTGATAATTAATGTTTGTGGAGCATGTGTATGATTGGTTTATTGGCTTTGCCCCAATGATGCGAATTTCGCTGGGTATGACAGATCATAATATTCTATTTGAACAATGCGAATTCTGTTGGGTAGGACAAATTTCAGTGTTTTGTCTGGGCAATGCGAATTCCGCTAGGCATGATAGATTATAGTTAGGGGTGAACAAAAAAATAGGGTAGAACCAGAACTAACAGGTACCCTGCTTTCTGTTTCGGGTAGGAACCGGAATTGATCACCACAGGGTAGGTTCCGGTTCCCAAAAAATGGAACCGACACTGTGCGGTTCCGGTTCCCGTTCCAGCAGACATGTAACCTAGAACCGGAACCGGAACCAGAACCTGTATTTCAGGTAACTTACTAATAACAATATCTTGTATTTTTAGTAGTTATTTAATTTAATTTTATTCACATTCTAAATTATTAATTGAGTAATTGACTTTCTTGTTTTTATTTTTTT
>WYDK02000021.1:3230723-3242148 GCA_009867345.2 Toxicodendron radicans
GACTGTTCAACTCCTCCACGTGACGTTTGGACTTCTTGGTCGTGATTCATTTAGTTTTGGTGTCGATTTATCATCTTATCCCGTTGAATCATCTCATTCATCATGGTTAACACCCGTTCATCATTATCAGCCTCTGATTTTGTCACCATAAGAGGCTAAGCGTTCTAGTTGCTCGTTACGGCATAGGCGAGATCGAGATCAACACCCACATCTCTCTTCGACAACTCTCGACTAGTTGGATGAGCCCGATAGTCGGACATTCGGTAGTATTGTGTATTGAATTATATTTGTTTTCGTTTCATGTTTGATTTTTATACTTTCATGTAGTTTGATACATGATTTGTGATTAATATTGATGTCCATTGAGATTAGTTGTTAATAAAACTTATTGCACGATACATGTTGGTTTGAAATAATTAAATGTTAAGTATTGTTTTAAATTACTTCACATCGATTGTAATCGAGTTATATTTGCATTTAATGTCATTTCTACTTGTGTTGCATTGATTGTGCAATTGGTTGATTGGATGATACGTGTTGACAAATTGTATTTGTTTATAGCATACCAACTAGTGGTGTTAGTTTTTTGCATTTGTCGGTAATCAATGATAGTTGTTAACCAATCAAACTTGAGTAATCGGGTGAGACATGATAGATTATACCTAGATTGTCAAGGAGCGATTTCATTGGTTTGTCTTGCCTTGCCTTGCCTTGTAGGTTTAGAGGATCGTAGAGTGTAAAGGAGTGTTGTGAGAGTTGATCTCGTGTCGAACCAAAACTGTAGTGGCAACGTTTTTAATTTAAAGTTTTGACTCATTTTAGTTCAAGTCTTTAATATTTGCATTTGGTTTGTTTAGTTTTAATTAAGTTCTTTAATTCTTGCAAGTTGTTTCTTTAGTGTTAATCATTCAATTTGCCTACTTAATTTCTGTTAATTCAAATATTCATTTAGTCGTGAGTCTTGCTTCCTGAGGATTCAACTCTTATTGCCACTTACTAGGTAATTAGGATTTATTAATTTTGCGATCGTGACAATCAGTTTCGACGCAGGTGGAATTTTATTAGACATTATTATATCATACATTGGTATAGTATATGAGGTATTTATAATATATGTGAGATTTCGTATTATGTGATAAATCTAATACTTTGAGGTATGAACATCTTCTATTAGTCATTATTAATCACTAAATCAGTACATTCCATGGTTTTAGTTGCGAATGTGATCGTCGTTAGTTCTTCTGATAATGACACATAAAGAATTTTACAAAAATCAATACATACGTTAATATGATTATCACATTAAATTATTAATATCATTTATTTTCTTTGCTCTCATTAATTCGTATGAGTAAGAAAGCAAATAAAACGAATGAAATTGACTATTTAAATTAAAAAAAGGACATGAACTTAACTAACGCAATAATAATTCATTCATAAAATTAATAAGAAGATAGTGAAAAGGAAATGTTTTTTTCTTTTCATTTTGTTTTTCTCCAATAATTTAATCAAACATTTGGTGCTTACGATAATTACACAAGCTTGATGTTTATTGTTTTATTGAATACATATGTGTACGTTTCATGAAAATTATGTTTTAATACACATTTATTTATTAAACATGGTAAAAGGAATTTTCTCAAATGTTGATATAATATTAATTCAATAACATTATCATCAATAATACGATCATCGTAATAATATTTTTATTTCATAAAAAATAAATAAATAAATAACATACAGGAAGATTTTTCTCAATAAAATCTTATTGAGTGAAGCGGGGTGGGGTCTCCTCTCCCCCACGGGGCAAGTGCGGGTCGGGTGCAGGGGACAACCCATGCCCGTCCTCACAGCCAAGGGATCTAATTGTTCTTCATGAAACCTCAAGGGATGTCAATCATATCCCTATCGTATATTCTATGCCACGTGTCAACATCCCCTCCCAAGATTTTTCATCTAATTTTGGCATCTGATATTTAATTTATTTTTCTTTTTCCTTTTTTGAAAAAAACAATTAGATATAATTTTAATAGTCTTCCCAAAAACTGCTCCAAGTCAAAAGTCCACCACACTCTCTCAACTACAACAACACCAAATTCTCTCATAAAACAATTCATTTTCTTAACACCATAAACTTTTTATTATTCATTCATTTCTCCACCATGAACGACCCATCACACCATCCTCCTCCTCTGCCCTCCTCCGACGCCAAGAAATCCCTGTCACCCATCCAGGGTCCACGTCCACCGCCTCTCAGCATCAACAAAAACTCTCAAAAAATCAAGAAACCACCCAAGCCACCCCTCCCTCAGCAGCCCATCATAATCTACGCGGTCTCTCCCAAGATCATCAACGTCGCCGTTTCCGACTTCATGACCACCGTCCAACGCCTCACAGGGATCTCCTCCGACGACTTCTGCACCGGAGGAGACGTGTCCCCGGCTGCCAGGCTGGCTTCCACTGAGAAAGTGATAAGTCCAAAGGAGAAGGCTTTGAGTGTAGAGGCTTCTGATGAGATGGTAGAGGAAGGGATTGATGTGGGTCGGATTCCAGGGATACTTTCGCCGGCCATGCTGCCGCCTTTGATCCAAGAATGGTACTTTTCTCCGGCGGCTGACCCGTATTCATTTCCTTCGTTCTCGGCGAGCCCCGGGTCGGGCTTTTTTACAGGTTCTGCAGGCTCTCCCATTTTTTCACCAGAAATTTTTGGTCAAATTTGGAATTTTTAGCTTTTCTTTCTTAATTTTTGGTTTTTTTGGGGTTAGATTTGGAAATTTTAGCTAGATTTTGTTGGGTTAGATTTTTATATATATATATATTTTTTGTAATTATAGTTCAGACTTTAGATTTAATTGTAAAGAGTAAAGAGAGGGAGATTAAACAAGATTAGTGGAGGCTAGCAAAATAATTAGAGTTGTTTTTGTAATTGTAACTAATTAATTATTTTGTTTTCATAATTTATTTAGTTATTATTTTATTCTGAATCAAATCCATTCCTCTTAGCTGGCATGGTCAAAGATTCAAAGTCGCAGTAAAAGAACACAACACAAACAAGTCATTTTCTTGTTTTTTATTTTTTAATATTTCATCTTAAAAACATCCTAAAATAAAAATATTGTCCGATTTAGATATTTTTGCTATGTTCTATACATGAATTGACATATTACCTTTAGCCAATGCCACCCAAAATGGGTTAGATTTGTGAAAACATTTTCCGTGCACAATCTAAACCAATAAGAGTATGTCACGTCAACACATAAGTAAAACATTTATGTAATGACAGATCTCATTCCAAAGATGCAGGATATATGATATGAGGGTCAAAAATATCTTAAATTATTCAAGGAATTTTGAATGATCTAGAAAACCTAGCAATTCAAATTCCAACCATGTGCTATGTGAATAGTCGGCATTTGAAAGATTTCACAGACGAAATATGCACACCACAACATGTCTACCTTTCATGGTCAATCTAAATTTGTTTGGCAAATACAAGTCCTCATTTGCGCCTACTTTCATTTTGCACCATTCATCATATTATCTATTGAATTTATGAATTTATGGATCATGTCCTTGCCACTGTTGCATTCCATGTACCACCAATCAATGTACCAACCTTCTCCCCCTTTATTGCTTTTGAGATGTTGCCTGGTTGGCTTAGGTTGAAGACAACAACTGCAACAAGGAAACAAGCTCAAAGCATAAGTGGCCTTTCTATTTGGTTATGAAATAGACAACCAACACATATACTAATAACAGATCATCCAGACTTACCAGGAATGTTATTTTCTTGGCACAAAGTAATGGCAGTCATGTCCATTACTGAAAGATCTTTAGAAGTCACCTCGTGATATGTTAGAGTATCAAGAAGTCGAGCATTTGGGTTACACCTGGGATCATCATCATAGACCCCATCAACATTTGTAGCTTTCAGAACCACCTCTGCATTAACTGGATCAACAATTGAATGTCGACATTAAATTCTTGAAATAATGAAATTACCTTTGTGCTAAGAAATCATTTGGTGTTAAGAGACAGATACAAAATCCAGCAGTAACTCAGGATTATTTTGTGATCAAGGTCATATGGTACCTAGTGTCAAGATGCCTTGCAGACCATTTGTCCTCGATTATAATATTAACCTCAATTTTCAATATGCCAAAATATCAAGACTTACTTTCTGCACAGCGAAGGGCAGCAGCAGTGTCTGTGGTGAAGAATGGGTTCCCGGTTCCAGCTGCAAAAATCACAACTCTTCCTTTCTCCAAATGTCTCACAGCTCTTCGACGTATATATGGTTCTGCAACCTCAGACATGCGAAATGCCGTCTGTACCCTGGTGGGAATTCCAAGACTCTCCATTGTTGCTTGAAGAAATATAGCATTCATGACTGTAGCCAACATCCTATGAAATTCAGTAGAGAATAAGGCAAGTTAATTAACAAGATGCAACTTAGAGTCAGACTCTCATCCTTGAATAAAATTTCATTTACCATCTAGAGATGGAAACTAAACACCCATATGTTTAATGAAACAGAAAAAGTTAGCATAACAGGTTTGTCTCATAGTACTAAACATTAAAGATTATAAATGCGATCTCAGAAAGTAGGAAAGCCATAAAGAATTGTATAGAGCAGCACCAAGGGGTCATCATACAAGACTTCAACTAGTATTTTTTTTTTTTTTTTTTATACCCACAAATCTTTTGACTTTCCATACTTGTTCAACGAGTTCTAATCGAGGAACTAGTTCCAGACGTAAAACTTAAACTAATGCTGTTCATCTACAGTGACACAGTTCTTCCATCCTCAAAACTGTAAAAGGCTTTGATAGATCCAAACATAAAAAAGCTCAAGTACATATTACCTAAACCCCACTTAATTTGCATTTATGATTATCTTTTCATTGAAGGGATCAATTCCAACTTAATTTGCAAGAAATGAAAACAGTTCAAAATGGAAATTAAACTTCAGTCGTTCTTTGTGTAAAGAAATACCTTTCTAGGTTAAACATTTAATGAATCCAGATTAAAAAAATTACCCAATATAATCTGCAGATGAGCGGTCAAGACCACCACATCCTGCCCAAGAGGATCCACGGAAGATGTTTCCCCCACCAACCACAATTGCAACCTGAAACATTTGCCAAAAAATGTTTTAGACACAATGCACTGACAGCCGACAATTTAACTACCAATATTGTAGTTCACAACTTATTAAAGACAAACTCCCATGCTATAAATAATAACAAGAATAGAAAATGTGAAGCTGCTACCCAAATCATTCAAACAAATAATTGACTGTTCCAAACAGTTTAAGAACGAAAAATTATGCTTCTTTACTACATAACATCATGAGCTTCCTTCGCCCAAATAGTTAAACAGTTGTATCAATATTCTACAGTTTCTATCTGCAAAACACTCAAATTAAATTGCACTATTCAAAGTAACATACTCTAAAGTGATAAAACAACTCATTGAGCTTATAACTACATTATAGTTCAAGAAAATTTCAGTACTATGACATGAAATTGAGAATATAAGAACTGGTGGTGTTTCTAAACTGATAGAAGTTATGTGTATATAGTAAAGGGTATTTGTGTAATTGTAATGGAGTGTAAATATATATTAGGTTGTAATATTATTTTATTAATCTATAGAATGAAAATACAGTAAAATTGGTTTTAGTAAATAGCATGGTATCAGAGCACCGGTCTTAGGGTTTTGTTCACGGTGACACTATTCACAACGGTACTGTTTACGGCTAACTCTTCTCTGTAGCCTGTTCGCATTTCTTCTTCGCGGCGACTAAGTTTGGCACGTCTCCTAGTTCCGGTCGTGGTTTTCAATTGGTGGTCTATTTTTATTATTCTGTAGTTTCCGGTTGCTGTGTTTTTTTTAATGTTTGTTTCATGATTGTTCTAGTTGTGGTGCTCGATTTGGCTGTGATTCATTGTAGTTGTGGTATATATTTTTATTATTTATTCTATTGGTCTGACTGAGTGGTAAACTGGTTGGGACTAGGTGATTGGCAGTGACTGGTTTTTTATTGTTGAATATTGGTGGTTGGTTATTGGTGATTAGTCATTAGTGATTGGGGGTTTTGTGTCTGAGCTCGGTGAAATTTTTTTTGTGTGTGATTATGCTACGGCAGGCGTAAGTAAAGAGGGGGTGACTGAAATTTCCATCACCTCCTCTATCAAGATTACTAACGAAAAATTCTTGGGACGAAACAGATTATTGGTAGGGGTCATGTATAAGGTGGCTTGTACATGCTTGATGACATCTCTACTCCAGTGCCACAACTTATTGCTTGTATGGTGATTTGTCCCCCTCCATCGTCCATGGTCGTTTTGGTCATCCTCCATTTCCAATCTTGAAGAAGTTATGTCCTAGTTTACAATCAATGTCACAACTTAACTGTGAAACGTGTCAGTTTAGGAAACACCATTTAGTGTCTTATAGTCCTAGGAAAAATAAACGAGCTATTACTCTTTTAAATGTTATACATTCTAACATTTGAGGTCCTTGTCCTGTTTTATCTAAATCTGGTTATAAATATTTTGTTACTTTTATGGATGATTTTTCACGTGCTACGTGGTATTTTATGAAAAATTGTTCTGAATTATTTTCTATATTTGTGTCTTTTATGCTGAGATACAAAACCAATTTGCTTCATCTATCAAAATTTTGCAAAGTGATAATACCAAAGAATATTTTTTTGTTTTTCTCTCTTCTTTTTTGTCCACCAGGGGTATTATTCACCAATTGTCTTGGGTGTATATACCTCAGCAAATTGGGGTTGCTGAACGAAAAAATTGTCATTTGCTAGAGGTCGCCCATACACTTCTCTTTCATATGAAAGTCTACAAAGTTTTGGACAGATGTTGTTTCTACTGCCTGTTACTTAATCAATCATATGCCTTCATCTATTATGTCTGGTCAAATCCCTTGCTCAATCCTTTTTTCCTTCTCAACCTTTGTTCCTTCTCCCTCCCAAAATCTTTGGGTGTACTTGTTTTGTTCAAGACGTTTGCCCTAATCTTTCCAAATTAGACCCCAGATCTCTCAAGTGTATATTCTTGGGTTATCCACAATATCAAAAGGGCTATCGTTGTTTTTCTCCTACATTGGGTAAGTATATTGTCTCAGCTGATGTTTCATTCTTTGAAACTGCTCCTTATGTTAACTCTTCCATTCCATCAACTTCCCTGGTCGTCGATGATTTCTTATCTATACCATTACTCAATATAGTTCTCCACCCCTTTCTCCTCCTCTTGTCACTCAAGTCTACCCTCGTCGCCTTCCACAAGAGCAAGTGACACCAACACCGGCATCGGCATCAGCATCAGCATCAACATCAACATCTGATTCTTTGCCCCTACTACCTGCCTTATCCCCAGATCCTTCTAACTCTGACCTAGATCTTCCCATTGCTCTACGTAAAGGTAAGCGTTTTTGTACTTATCTTATTTCCTCTTTTGTTTCTTATAATTTCTTGGCTCCTTCTTTTAAGTCTCTTATTGCCTCTTTAGATTCCATGTCTATTCCAAGTTCAGTGTCTAAAGCAGCTGCTCATGAAGGATAGCGAAGGGCTATAAAATAAGAGATGTTGGCTCTTGAGCATAATAATACATAGGATCTCGTTGATTTACCTGGTGACAAAAAGGCCATTGGGTGTAAGTCAGTTTTCACTATGAAGGTTAATCCTGATGGGTATGTGGCCAGGGTTGAAAGCTCGACTGGTTACTAAGGATTATACTCAGACATATGGTATTGATTATTCAGAGACATTTGCTCCAATTGCTAAGACAACCTTTGTTCGGTTATTTATTTCTCTTACAGCTTCCTATGGTTGGCCCTTTCATCAACTTGATATCAATAATGCTTTTCTCCATGGTGATCTTCTTGAGGAGGTTTACATAGAGCAACACCAGGGTTTGTTGCTTAGGAGGAGTATGGAAAGGTATGCAAATTGAGGAAATATTTATATGGCTTGAAACAATCTCCACGTGCTTGGTTTGGGAGATTTAGTGATGTGGTGGTTGAGTTTGGTTTGCATGAACGTGCTTATGATCATTTTGTCTTATATAGGCAATCTAGTTCTGGTATCCTCCTCCTTGTTGTTTTTATTGAGGACATTGTAATCACTGGTAGTGATAGTGTTGGTATTCATAGTTTGAAAAACTTTCTGGCTTCCAAATTTCACACGAAAGACTTAGGCTCTTAAAAGTATTTTCTGGGAGTTGAGGTTTCTCGAAGTAAGAGAGGGATTGTCTTGTCTCAACATAAGTATGTGTTAGATTTGTTGACTAAAAAAAGTCTAACTGGAGCCAAGCCTTGTAATACCTCTATGGTTCCTAATGTAAAATTGAATGTTAAGGATGGGTAGGTGTTTAGTGATCCAAAGCGATACAGACAGATAGTTGGGAAGTTGAATTATCTTACAGTAACTCGTCTAGATATTGCTTTCTCAGTGAGTGTGGTAAGTCAATTTATGTCATCCTCTAGGACACCTCATTGGGATGTGGTTCTTCATATTTTAAAATATCTCAAAGGGGCCCTCGGACGTGGAATTTCTTATAGTAATCATGGTCATAATAAAGTAGAAGGATTTTCATATGCAAATTGGGCAGGATCATCTATAGATAGGCGTTCTGTGATTGGATTTTGTGTTTTTGATGGAGGGAATCTTATTTCTTGGAAAAGTAAGAAACAACATGTTGTAGCTAGATCAAGTGCAGAATCTGAGTATCAAGCTATAGCACAAATAACTTGTGAGCTTATATGGAAAAGATATCTTCTTAGAGAAGTTGGAATTGGTGATCCAGGGATTATGGACTTGTGGTGTGACAACCAAGCAATCATACATATAGCCAACAATCCAGTTTTTCATGAGCAGACAAAGCATATAAAAGTCGATTGTCATTTTATGCGAGAGAAACTTGAACATAAGTTAATTGCCACTAAGCAAGTTAGAACAGGGGAACAACTAGCTGATTTCTTTACTAAATCTCTAGTTGGAAAAAGGGTAACCTATATTTGTAACAAGCTGGGCATGATAGATATATATGCTCCAGCTTGAGGGGATGGTGACAAAAGTTATGTGTATATAGTTAAGGGTATTTGTGTAATTGTAGTGTAGTGTAAATATAGATCAGGGTGTAATAATATTTTATTAATAAATAGAACGGAAATACAGTAAAATTGGTTTTAGTAAATAACATAAACTAAATAAAAGAAAAATGTCTAGATACCCACTAACTTACAAGGAAAAAAAGAACAAATTAAAAGAAAAATGTCTAGATACCCACTAGCTTACAAGGAAAAAAAGAACAAATTAAAAAAAAATGTCAAACAAATAAATCTAAAGTACCTCAATGCCAAGACGAATCACTGATGCAACCTCTCTAGCAATGGCCATCGTAATCTATATTTAAATACAAATTAGAGCCTTCAAAAACCATAAGAAGAAAGATTACAAAAATCCACGAAGTAACATAACAGATTCACATTTCAACCTTTGGGTCAATATTTTGGGTATGATCTCCCGCAAGTGCTTCTCCGCTCACTTTAAGCAACACCCTACGCCATTTAAAGGATGACTTAGACATGCTGGCTTCATTGAATGTCACTCCAAATGGAGACATAGATGACCTTTGAGGCTGCCTGTTAAAAACAATGAAGTTAACAAAGTTGATAACCCAGGACTAATGTTTGAATTCCAAAAGCGAAGAAAAAAAAAGGGTGAAATTCCATATCTGAGTTTGTATACTGACTTCAAATTACAGCTCACAATCAGGGTATCATAAAAAGAGAAAAATCACCAAATACCTTCACAACAGAAAAATTACAATAAGAAAAATCAATAATTTTAATGCAGTACCCTGAGTCCAAAAGAATATGGAAGACAAAGTTTGAACAACAAAATATCACCCACAGGAGAATGACCTAACAATTTGTTTAACAAAGGACATTCTTTACAACAAGATGTTCATATTATGTAAATGTAATATATCGCGTATATTAAAAAGTAATAATTTAAAAAAAAACAATCATTCCAGCCAAGAGCAAGCACAACTATTGGAAATACTCCCCATCTTCCAAGCCCCTTTTAAGAATAAAGAGTAACTAGAGACATATTAGTAAGGATACTTTGGAATTTGGATGTACTACAAATATTAACTAGATCTGGTTAATCTCAGACAGCACCTAATAGTATAATCCACTATAAAAATTGAAATAATGAAGAACATGGAAGTTAACTGAAGGTGCATGATTAATTTTTTTTATTAATTATTAAAATTTCATCAAAGCCAACTGAAGCCAAGATTCCCAAAAACTTAAAACCTTCATTCTGAGTGCCTTGGCCAGTAATAACATCCACAAATCGAAAATGCTAAAAGAACCACTTAAATCAGTCCTCTATCTTTCACATAACAAACTCAAAAGTCACTAAAGTTTATAAAGCCTTAAATTAGTAAGACTTTTAATGCTAAGTACAGTCTTCCTCATGGAAAATAATATCCTAATCGTAAATGCAAATATCCCCTGCATTACAGCTTCGCACAGAAAACTGCTTTCTTTGACTTCCAAATCAATTTTATCCTCATTGAATCCAACCCTTTTTCACTAAGAAGCTGAAGTATTATCATTAATCCAGTAACTGTAGTATAGAGCTTTTGAACTCTAGATATCATAAATAAAAATGTATTGGACCCAGGACCTAATTATAGATGGCTGACAGATTATTATGCATAATAAAAGTTCATTGATCCAATTTTCCAAGAACCTTACGAAGATTAAATCATTTGCCCTCCTATCACAACCCAATACAAGCTTAAAAAACCCAATAATCATAACCAATTTATTTATTTCAATGGACTGCAACAAGTAGAAAAATAATTATATCAAAAGATTTGCATTTACCCCCTCTTGTTTATGTGCAACACTTGTTTTTAAACTTCTCATCATCCCAATTTCCAACAAAAACATAACA
Organism: Toxicodendron radicans; assembly: GCA_009867345.2. Lineage (NCBI taxonomy): Eukaryota > Viridiplantae > Streptophyta > Magnoliopsida > Sapindales > Anacardiaceae > Toxicodendron > Toxicodendron radicans. The sequence continues at coordinate 3,241,720 of WYDK02000021.1, forward strand.
GTGTAGCTCTAGTGTTCTCACTTCAGGTCAATCACAATATCTTTCACTAGCCTCAATAGATTTTCTCCACTTCTTGTTCTCTCTGTTTCAGCAAAGCCAGCTGAAGCTAAGATTCCCAAAAATATAAAACCTTCATTCTTAGAACTACGATAACAAACTTAACTTAATCAACTATCTTCTCCTAAAACAAAAATCGAAAAGCCACTAATGTTCACAAAATCACTTCCCATGTTATTCTCTGCAAGTTTTTTCCATGAACAAAACTTCATCAAAGTTAATCATAAAGCAAAACCAGTAACACCTAACATAAAAAGCTATCTGAAAATCCAAAACCCCTCGTCATAAAAATTCACAAAGACATTTTCACAAACACCAAACACGCATATAGCATTACAAGGCATAAACTTTAAAAATTAAATAAAAAAAAAA
>WYDK02000021.1:3301769-3318911 GCA_009867345.2 Toxicodendron radicans
AATTTTAATTTGGAGACTTGTAATTCTGGTGAACATCAAACTGCAGGGTGTATTTTTCATTTTCTTAAACTATTGGGCGTGTGTTTGTCATTTTATAAGGGTGTATTTGTAATTTTTTAAAATATTATGGGGGCTTATTGATATTTCAGGTTCTGGTTTTAAGTTCTTAGGAACCGGAACCTGCGGTTCGGTTCCGGTTCCAAATATTAGGAACCTGCAGGTTTCGGTTCCTAAAAAAAACACAGGGTACCCTGACCTGCTCACCCCTAATTACAGTGCTTTGCCTGAGCGATGAGAATTCCGCTAGGTATGACGGATTATGATATTCTACCCGAACGATGCAGATTTCGTTGGGTATGACATATTATAGTTTTTAGGCCCGAATGATGTGAATTCTGTTGGGTTTGACAGTTTCAATGCCAGATGATTATTTTCCAAATTTCATTAGAAATGAAATGAATTGCAAAATGTGTTATTGTTCATTTTGCCCTAAATTGTCAATTAATCTCTTGAAGATGAGTTTTGTTACAATTGATTGTTGAATTGTGAAATTGCTTGAATTTAATCTCTTGAAGATGAGTTTTGTTACAATTGATTGTTGAATTGTGAAATTGCTTGAATAAAATGAGTTTCGGGTTTATGTGGGCAAGTGCTTGTATGAGAGATGGAGAATTTGAGGTGAAATGGTTAATTTTTTAATATGTTTACAAAACTTACATTTACACTCCTATGTTTAGATGAGATGTTTTAGTTACAATGTATGTCTTACAAATGAGAAAAGACATGTGTTTTATGATGAGAGTTTTCGAGAACATATTTGAGAGCTTGCATTTTTACCCTTAGATGATGTGAGATGATATGAAATTATTATGCACTTTTGGGAAATGATGAAAGACATTGAATTTATGAAAAGTATAAGTTTATGAGAAAGATGATTTGAGAATAATTATGAAATTGTTATGGTTTTTAAAACCACCCTACATAGTACCCATCCCCCTCATATTATGTTATTGACTCTACACATGCATATGATTGATTGTGATTCTGCTAGAGTGAAGTAGGTTCAACCCGCGCAATGATATACCTTGTCGGGTTGGACGGATTTACCCATGGGTACTAGTAGTGGTAAGAGTTTCCAGTATTAGATATGAGCTATAGTTCCAACATGAGTTTTCAGATATAGGAGAAACAATCATTAATGTTTTATGCTAGTTCATGAGCGATGACTTCAGATTTTGAAATATGATTATAGTGATGTTTTTGGAAAAGCATGAATAATCATGGCATGCCTTTAAATGATGTTTTTAAAAAGGCTATTAGTTTATAATTACCAATTTATGAGAAATAGTTTAATTGTTGAAAAATGATTGTTAGGAAAGTGATCTTAGTAAAACATGAACGGTTTATCGTATATATATGATGTTGAGAGTTTTCAGTATTGGAATTGCGAGATGGATTATATTTATATGATATGTTCACATAAATGATATTTTATTAGCATGAGTGTCTCATTACAGGTTTGAATGTTTTATAAAAGAGTCAACTCAATGAGTATTTCAGCTCACTTCTTTCAATTTTCCCCCACCAGGTCAATAGAAAAATCGTGCTGAGGAGTGATTCCTCTCGAGGTTGGGTCCACACGTCATCGACTCATCATGGGTGTAAATGTTATGTTTTGTTTTCCACTGCGGAACTACGTTTTATTTTATGGATACCATCTCATGTTTTGATTGTAAAAGATATGAAAACATGATACCACATGTTTTCAGAACTGAAAGTTTATTTTATGGACATGTTTATTTGTGATGAAAGAATAAGAATTGGTTTTCGATGTTATTAAGAAAACATGTTTTGAAAGTCTTTAGCCTTTTTCACATGGCATGTCTCAGTCGTCTAAGTCTCATGGGTGTGCTCGGAGCCTATGGGATAGGGAAGGTCGGGACGGGTCGTGTCAACTTGGTATCAGAGCAAAGGTTTTAGATTCAAGGGACATTTTCAAAAGTGCATGCATAAAGTGTGTGTCTTTGAGAGAGAAATTTTAATTGCATTAGCACGATGTCGATGTGGCCAACCTCGCACGAGACCTGTGATAGAATAAAGGGTTCCCCAAGTATAAGAAAGGGGGAAGTCAGCATTGTAAGTGGGATAGTATTAAAAGTGCATTAAATAATGCTTCATTTGCCTTGTGTATTGTGTATATACATAAATTTGTTATTCAGTATATTATTGTGGTCTTGAAGTTAAATCATTCTTTTATATTTACGGAATTAAATTGACATGCATGGAATTGAATCTAAGTTTGATGAATTATGGAGCCATGGATTTAATGGTTATGTATCACGCATGTATGTAATTTATGCATATACATATGAATTATGTTTAATAAGGTAATTGTTGAAATTGCTTGTGGAATTGTTGGTTGTTGTAGAAAAGAAACCCAACCAATTTGAGAGGGCTGGTATGTTTGTCGAAATAAATAAGGAAGACAGAGTTGAAATGTAAGGTGCTTAATTGAATTATTTTGTTGATAAGTGTTGGATTATATTTTGACATGTTTTTGATGAATTTAATTAGCATGCTCGTAAAATTGAGATTTGTTTGCACGTGTTATGGGTAAACCTATGAGATCGCTCCACGTGTTAAGAAATGATGTCATTCAAGTGAAGTGGTTTCCAACTCATGGCCAGCTGCCTCCCATTCACTTACAACTGTTCGATGAGACTTGCACTTACTCCCCTCAATGTTTTTGGGATCCCAAAAGTCAAGTAATCGATTCTCTCTCAAGAAATCTTAGCAAGAGCTCTCAAGTAGCACTTTCTCTCTCTAGAGTTATTGTGTTCGCGCAGTCTGATCGCAACGATCACTATTGTAACCTCAACAATTAATAAACGAACAGTGGATGTAGGAATTCACTATTAAGCCTCTGAACCATTATAGAAACGACATCGTTATTCATTTTTCAGCATTAATTAATGAATTCTAACGAATCAGATCGCCCTCACCAGTAAACTAAAACACGTGTAGGATCGAAACGACCTGCAAGTGCATTCTGTTCGTTGGTGCGATTCCAGGCATCAACAACATGAATGATCATTGTGTTGATGAATGGAAAGGGGAATTTTGTGTTTCCATAAATTTGATTTGGTTGATGATTGAGAATTCTAGCTAATTATGGTAGGACTGGTTTGATTGTTGAATTGATTGGAGGATGAGAAGAATTGAGATGCGAAAGTGTAGGATCTTGAACCATTGGGTTGGTGCAATCCTTTTAATTTTGGTATAATTTGGTGAATGTCCTTGCATGTATATTGTTGAAGGGTGTTTTTGCACCGCCAACGAAACAAGCACAATGATCTGGTTCACGATCAACCGAAAATCACTATGGATTTTTAGCGATTCGGCTCCCATCTCTTTAGCTAGGCGTAAGCCGACGAACAAAGCTTTATACTCTGCCTCGTTATTTGTTGCTTTGAACCCGAACTTAAAGGCCCCGTAGAGTCGGGTACCTTCTGGGCTGATTAGAAGTAATCCTGCCCCGACTCGCTTGGTGGTCGAAGATCCATCAACATATATTTCCCAAGTCAGGGAGTCGTCGAGCTTTTTGTTAACGTTGTTGGCTTTGTTGGTGCTGGGCTTAGCCTGATCGCTTTCTTTTTCTTCATGAAGTGGGGACGTGAACTCAGAAATGAAGTCCACCAAGACTTGCCCCTTTATTGAAGTTCGGGGCCGATAATGGATATCGAACTGACTCAGTTCGACGGCCCATTGCATCATTCTTCCCGAGGCGTCGGGCTTCTGCAAGATCTGCCTCATTGGATAATTCGTGAGCACGTTGATTGATGGTGTCAAATTAAAACCTCGCAGGTGTACGAATCATAATTGCAAAAAAGTGCTTCACTAGCCTATAAACTAAACCTTAATTCAAAAGCATGAATTTAAACAAAAGGGTATGATTTTGATTCTAACAACTAAAATTAAATAGTAAATTAAAAGCAATTAAACTAAACAAGAGTATAAAGATTAATAACCAATAAAAGAGCTTCGGTATCCAATTTCACCTCCATTATCTGGCTTGACAATGTTAATCACATTATCAATATCTCACATCTCACTCAAGGGTTAAGCTCACAATACTAAGATATTACCGTAGAGCGTTCGAGATTAACCTAGTTCCTTTGCCACTAAACTAGCTAGGGCGTATAGTCTAACCTAGTGAACAAAAACCCATTAAGAGCAAGACCTCAAATCACACAAAAGCAATCCATACAATGTAGGGCATATGCTCAAATACGAATCAATCATTTAATAGAGCTAACCAAGGGGGTATTTTGCAATACCCAACCTTGTCTCAAGTCTAACACCAACCAATAACAAAGATAATCAATCTTTAATAATGGTAATAAATTCTTAAGCAAAGATAATCAATCTTAAACAAAGACAATCTATCAATGACATCAATGGGAGCATTCAATAAGTATAATAAATGAAACAAGAGTACACATGACATGAGATATCAAGTAAATTTCCATTAAATCATCAAGCCTTCAAATGAGGCTACATTGGATACCAAAGTAGAGTTTAGTTACACATGAATGAGGAAGACAAACCTCAAAATCGTGATGCCTCCCAAAAACATGTGAATCAAAATGTGAAAACCCTTCTAACTAACCATTTTTACAAAGAATCAATCACCTTCAATCTATGGTTTTCCTAAAAACTTAGGGTTTTCTATCAAACCCTAACCTAAAGAGTATATCCCCCCTTTACAAATATTCAGTCGTTTATATACTCCCAAAAATTCTAACTTAAAATCGTATAAACGCTGAACGCAACATTTTAACTTTTCCAGATGTCGCCGCCGTGAAGAACAAAAAATACGAGCACACAAAAAAATTCCAGGAGGTTTGTTGCTTAGACGACGTTCCTTTGCCTTTGAAGCTGAAATTACGATAATGCCCATCTGAGACCATTTCTTGGATCTTCAATTTCTAACATGTTCCAATGCATCCAAGACTTATACAAATCGCTTCTAAACTTCACCAAACTTCAGGATGATGCTTTTCTTCACAAAAACGCCCCGCAATAGTCACGTTTTGCTAATAAAAAACGTTTTGTCCTGAAATAGAAAATAAACATAATTTAGTAGCATTCATGATCAAAACCATCTTGAAAGCATTAAAAAATCCTAACAAATCTAAGTACAAAACACTACAAATCTTGTATCATCACTGATTGTGTGGCCATAAAAGTATGGCCGTAGTTTGCGAGATGCGGTGACAAGTGCTAAGATCATATGCTCCGTTTCCGGATAACGGATCTCAACATCTATCGGCCGTTTACTGATGTAATAGATCAGCCATTGGACTCGACCTTCCTCACGAACAAGAGCTGCACTGATCGCGCTAGACAAAACTGACAGGTACAACAATATGGCTTTTTGGGCGATTAGTTTGGACATGAGCGGAGGGTTCCCAAGATAGTCTTTGAGTTCATGGAAAGTCTGCTCGCACTCTGCGATCCAAACAAACTGCTTGTTACCTTTCAGAATGTTGAATAATGGGAGGCAACGATCTGTCGATTGCGAGATGAAGCAGCTGAGCGCTGTGTCCCTTCCAGTCAAACACTACACTTACTTGGGATTGGTCGGGGTCTTCATGTCCAAAAGAGCTTGAATCTTTTCCAGGTTTATCTCGATTCCCTGCTGATTCACCATGAAACCCAGAAACTTCTCGGACGCTACCCCGAAGGCCCACTTAAGGGGATTCAATTTCATCTTGTATTGTCGGTGGATGTTAAAAGCTCCGGACAAGTGCTGAATGTGATCAGTGGTGACCCGCGACTTGACGAGCATATAATCTACATAGACCTCCATTGAGTTATTGATCAAGTCCGTGAACATGCAGTTTACTAGTCGCTGGTAGGTTGCTCCGACATTCTTCAGACCGAAGGGCACAACTATGTAGCAATATAAGCCACGATCAGTAGTAAAAGTCGTGTGTTCATTGTTAGGAGTGTAGATGGTGATCTGATTATAACCAGAATAAGCGTCCATGAAACTTAACAGCTTATTCCCCGATGTGCTATCGACGAGTTGGTCTATCATGGGTAGCAGAAAGGTATCTTTCGGACACGCCTTGTTAAGGTCACTGAAGTCAATGCATGTTCGCCATTTGCCGTTGGGCTTCCAGACTAACACTGGGTTCGATATCCATTCTGGGTAGTGGGACTCTCGGATGAAATCTATTGACAACAACTTGTCGACCTCCGACTTTAGTGCCAAGTACCTCTCTGCATCTATTTTCCTCTTTTTCTGGCGAATGGGGTGATGGTCCGGATCGATGTTTAGGCAATGACATATGATGTTTGGGTCGATTCCCACCATGTCGACATGCGTCCAAGCTAACACATCCTGGCTTTTTCGGAGGAACACGATCAATGATCTAACGATCTCTTCATTGAGACCACTACTGATCTTTAATTTCTAGGTTGGCTCGTCATTGTCGACCTGAACCTCGACTAGCTGTTCCACCGGGCCATTGGTTGACAAGTCTTCTTGAATCTGCGAATCAATGGTGTTGTCCACGGGGCCTGGGTGGGGCTTCATTACTTCAATGGCCATGGTGAACTTTGCTTTTAATTTCTCTGCCAAACGAACTGCATTGTTATAGCAAAGTTGTGATTTTTCTTGCGATCTGCACACTTCGCCTACACTGTCAGGGGTGGGGAACTTCATCTTCATGTGGTAGATTTAGGTGATTGCTTTCAATGCTCTCAAAAGTGGTCACCCCAATATAACGTTCATAGAGGCCGAACAATCCACGATTAGGAAAACTGCGACCTCAGTGGTCAAGGGAACACTTCCAACGATCATTGGTAGTGTAATCATGCCCTTGAAGATAAGGGAATCTCCAGTGAAACCGAATAGCGGCTCGTGGACCGGCTTTAGATCGCTATCTTTCAGCTTTATTCCTACGAAGCAATCGTAGAAAAGAACATTCACGGTACTCCCGTTGTTGATGAGTACTCGGTGAACCTTTTTATTCCCCACGCCCGCTGTGACAACCAACGCGTCTTCGTGGGGGTGATGCAAGCGAACAACATCTTGTTCTCCAAAGCTGATTTCTTCGCCTTTCCTCAGGGCTTGTCTCTTCGTTCAAAACACGGTTGGCAGGGCTTGTCTAGCGTCCCGTGCATAACGATCTTGCGACTGTTTGGAGCTCCCAATGATAAATTCCCCCCCAAAGATCATGAAGAACTCATTTCTTCCCAGATTGCGGGGAGGTCGCAGAGGGTCGTTTATCCAATCTTCTTTTGGATATGACGATCAGAGTTATCGATGAAGTTCTTCAAAGGCCTTATCTGAATGAGGTTTTCGATGGCGTTTCGTAGGGAGTTGCATTCATCCGTGTGATGCCCTATATCCCTATCATAACGACAATACCTCATGCTGTTTATGTTTGTTCTATCCCCCTTTAGAGGTTGGGGTGGCAGTAGGAGCCCATTATCCACTTTTAGCACTTTACTGATTTTGGTGTTTAGTGGAGTGAAAGCTCGCTGCAATGGTGCTTTGTTTTTCGTGGGCTCAAAACGGGGTCTCTCCCCCTGTCATTGTTCTTACGTTGGTCATTTAGCTGATTATCTCTGGGCTTGAAACGGGCAGACACCTTTTCTCAGAATTCTCTTCGAGGGGGTGCACTCGTGCTGGCTCCCTGATCGTTGCAAGGCAATGCCGCGATGGAATTTTCAATCTTTAAAAACTTCTTTGCGAGCTTGTAAAACCTCGGGAGAGGGACATTCTCCTCATTCTGGAGCTTATTCCAGAATTCTATTTGAGGTTGCATGCCTGCCATTATCAAAGTGCAAATTGCTTTTTTCAGCACATTGGTGACTCTGCAAAGTTCGCTATGGAACCGCTCCAAATAGGACTTCAACGATTGAACCTTTTCCTGTCATATGGTTCTCAAATAGCTCAAAGAAATTGAGAACTGCCTGTTCGCCTGGAACTGCTGCAAAAACAGTGAACTCATACGGTTCTAGGAATCGACTATGCCAGCTGGCAGCGATCTGAACCATTTCTTCGCTGACAATGCTAGGGTGACCACTAAACACCGACACTTGGCTAGATTCGGTACCCTGTGGAGCTCCATGAGGTTGTTGAAGATGAACATGTGATCCTATGGGTCGTTGTTGCCATGGAATGCTTTTCTGTCAGGCATCCGAAAACGGGTTGGCAATAGGGCCTCCAGGACTTCTACGGAGAAAAGAGAGGCCTTCGAGTCGTTCTTCTTGTTGTTACGATGAGCCTGACGGTCATCAATGGCCCGTTGTAATTCTTCGATCCGGCCGGTATTGTATGCCAGCGGAGGTCGCGGTTGGGGATCTGCACTTTCGGCTATTTCAGACTATTGTCGCTCTGTTCTCCGATATGACAGATACCGTAAGAGATCACGAGTTGGGATGTTGCTTAGCCTGCGCGGCCACCTCTGCTCATTATTTCGTGGCTTCGCATGGGTACGATTCATCAGCGAATTTACTTCTTCCTGAGGGGGGCGCGAGTGATCTGGTTGTATTCAGATTGCGGTAGCTGAGACTCAGCTCGCTCTCCCCCTGTTCATCGTAGCGCGCTACCCCCAGGCCGGTGGGACTGGTGAATATCCGACCTGTTCATCGGAGTAGATCTCCGACCCCCAAGTGCTGACTGGTTCTAGGTATATTGGTTGCCAGATCGCGCCCTTGCTAGACCGTTCTTGGTGCGGGGTCTTTTGGGATCTGGGCCTTGCACCACACCCATTTGATGGAGGATCAATGGGTCTGGTCGCTGATCAATTTTGTCCAAACGTTGAGTGATCGTTTGGAGAGTATTATCTAGTCTGTCCATGTATCGCCATAGCGTCGGATCCAGGGTCGGGGCCGTTGCAGTGGATACATCGAAGGTTGGTCCGACGAGATCGCGGCCGCCGTTCATTTCGCTGCCTGCAATAGCTTCTGCCACCTGGGATTCATGATTCTTGTTTCTTTCTTCCTTTGATACTTTAGGTGCCATTCGATCAGATATGAACGAACACATATTACGAACTGGACGATGTGATGGTCACAATCGGGATGGATCTAGTCCTCCTTCTAGCGCCAAACTGTTGATGTCAAAATTTGCACCAACAAACAAGTTACATTAAGGTCATGCGACCAGAGCGTATTAAGTTGTTTTTAGTTAATTACTGGTGAAGGCGATCTCATTCTTTAGTTCGTTAATTAATGACTTATAAAATAAATAAAACAAGTATTTTTATAGTGGTTCGGAGGCTGTACAGCGAACTCCTACATCCACTGTGATTTTCTATTAATTATAGAGATTACAAGTTATATCATTGCGATCTGATTACACGAATAGAACAGTTCTAGAGAGAGAAAGCTATTCGGAACCTCTTACGAATTTTCTAGTGATAGAGTTAATTCAGAGCTTCTGGGATCCTTAAAAATGTTGAGGGGAACCTTCTATTTATAGGGAGTGATCGCGGGTCCAACCGAACAGGTGTAAGCCATTGGTGGAGCTTGAGATGAAAGTGGGAGACAACTGCTTGCTAGGATACAATGGAACTGAGTGAGGTCATCTGTGTTAGGGTAGGTGCCCAAGAGCCAATCGATTTTGTAATAAAATCATTTGTATCATGTTTTTTCAATTAATAAAAGACAATTTATTATATCGTATAAATCGTATTTAAGTATATGTTGTGATATATTCCTTTAGAATGGTAGAACTATGACATGGGTATCGAGTACTTGAAATCTCGATAGTGAGAACCCAATGATCACTTATAGTGGCTATTCTAAAAGCGTCTGTAGCCTCAGTATTATTCTGACCTAGGGCACAGATAATACGGTAAGGATATCATCGTGTTGAACAACCCTGTCGAAAGACAATGACGGATCTCACTTGTCAAGGTTGTTAGGTGACAACCTGATGCGACATATGGGTGCTTGCTTCATGAGCAAGTTCACTGGACTGACCCATCAGAGGATTCCATATGGATGGTAACCCCAGTGTCTATGGAATAAATCCTCTAATGGATGGTGGTGCATGTGATTCTTAGACTTGTGATCACCGGAGCGCCTTGTGCACCAATTGGTGTAGTTTGACACTAGCCCAACGTAGTCCTTTTTAGGATTATCAGAACGGTGGTGATTGGCTGCATCGAGAAGTGTATTGAGGCTATGGTGAATCAACAGAGGATTCATCACTCCCGGGTACGGGAGAAATTATCTCACGGCGCAGTTTGGTTGTATTGACAACGACAATAAATCTATGGCCATAGTGGGATTAGGTTGTCGCTCAATCCAATTTCTTATACTGGTTGTTGATCCAATAACCGAACACTTTATAATCAAGGGTTAAGTATCTGAGGTTGACACTATTTCTGTGCCTCAGCCTTGATGAGATATGGATGATGAAAGGATTGAATTGCGCAGTAACCATACCGTTGACAAGTAGCTATTTCGCTAAATCACTGTCTATTGGGTGGCCACGATGCCTTGTTAGGGGCCAATCTTGGTCTGTGTAGTGAGTCGATTAATTGGTGTTAATCGCGATACTACTCACTGCCAATATGATGATGAACCTATGGGTCACACACATAAAGAGACAATTTAAGGTTTATAAGAATTGAGGGGCAATTTCGTCTTTTTAGATGAAAGGGTATTTTGGTAATTTTGTTGTGCAATTAAATTTGCTGAGGTCGATGCTTGTGTCCAATTTTAATATTGGAATTAATTTAGCAAAATTACGTTATTGATATTTTGATAATTTGTTGTGCAATTAAATTTGTTGTGTCCAATTTTAATATTGGAATTTAATTGAACAAATTAAATATATTAATTATTATTCAATTAATATTAATATTTATATAATGTAACGGCCTTGCGCCGATACCACTAACTAGGTACTGTTCCCCCCCCCTTAAGGGATTCTAACGCCTCCCACACCACTCGAACCCAAGACCAAGGGGCTAAAGTCAATTGGGGAGCATGGTGTGTACCATTGGGCTAGTTCATGTCACGGCCTTGCGCAGTGTTGACTGGACCCTCCCTGAGGAGGAAGCTATTCTTGAAGAATGGGTTTACCATTGTTTTCAGGCTGGTGAGCTGGGAAAAGTTGTGGGTGGTGAAGAAGTTGACAAGCTGCAGTTGGAAAGGATGGTTAAAGTGGGGCTTTGGTTCATCCAATAAGAGCCATCAATCCATCCTTCAATGAAAACAATTGTATTGATGTTGGAAGGCATATATAGTAGATATTCCACTTCCTCCAAATCCTACTTCTTTTTCTTAGTGCCATTTGAAATGTTTTTGCTTGCAATATTGTAAATTTGATGCAATATTATAAATTCAAGTTTATGTAGATTAATATTAGACAATTCTGAAATTTATTTGACAGCAAGATTAATACATCATAGTAATTGGCATAATTAATTAATTAATATGGTGAAATTAGCCTCTGACAGGAGGTGGTATAGAAATAATTCCTTCCATCATCAAGATCACTTGTTTCATTGTAGGCCTCGAAGCAAACTCAGTCTCCACACACAACAATCCGATCTTCACCAATTTTTCCGCTTCCTCCATGTCTAAACCTTCTTCATTCACAAGTTTTCTGAGCTCTCCAGCCTCGTAGCAATGATAAACCCAATCGATCAGTATGATTTCTTCATCTTTAAGAGATATGTCCATTTTCTTTCTACAGCAAATGATTTCAAGCAACATTACCCCGAAGCTGTAAACATCTGCTTTTACTGTAATCGGAGTGTTGTTGTTGTGCCATTCTGGCGCTGCATACCCTCTAGTCCCTCTTGGCATTGTGTATGTTCTCGTTTGATCAGGCTTCAACAGTTTCGACAATCCGAAATCTGATATTTTGGTATTCCAAGAGTCATCCATCAGAATATTGTGAGGCTTTATGTCGCAATGGATGATTCTGGTTTCGCATTCTTCGTGCAGATAATGAAGCCCATTTGCAATCTCGAGGGAAATCCTTCGTCTTTCGCTCCAACTCGGGCGTTTCTTCTCCTTGAAAAGAAGGTTTCCTAATGAACCATTCTTCATATATGCATACACAAGAAGCCTGTTCGTTCCTTCACTGCAAAATCCAATCAAATGAACCAAGTACTTGTGGTGAGTTCTTCCAATTATCTTCATCTCATTTCGGAACTCACGCTCTCCATCTTCCACCATCTTCTCCAGCTTCTTCACCGCAATTTCCTTCTCACCATTCATCATCAATGAACCCTTGAAAACTCTCCCTGATGCTCCCCTCCCAATCTCTTCCTTGAAATTTTCTGTGGCCACAACAAGCTGGTTATAGCTAAATGATTTCAAACTGATTTCTTCCATCACATCAGTTGAATTTTCTTGAGTACTTGAGATGATTCTGAAGCTCCAAATTCGATTCGCGTAAATGAGATACCCAATTGACATGGAAATTATCAGGGAGAAAGCAATGAGCACAACACCAACAATTACAAATTCCTTTCCAACCTTTTTGATCATCTTACAATCATCACTGAACTCATTTCTCTTTGTCGATGGATTGCCGCCACCGATTCTGTTTTTGATCAGAGTTTTAGTACCACTTCTACTAATTTTCTTTCCATATCTCAATGGAAGCTTGTTCTTAAAGCACCATTGGTTACTGAACTCAGCCACCACGCAACTGCAATCCTCCAAACAAGCTTCTTTACATGCTTCTTCGCTTACATATTCCATTGCATCAAATTCACTGCGTTCCCAATAAGTGTGTTCTAGAGAAGAAATGTAATATTCTTCGCTGTTTTTCTTGCTCTCAGAGCAATCATTTTCCATGGTGAAGTTCAGCATGCAGCCTTTTAGAGGCTGCTTAACATCAACAAAATCGAACCCCGGTGGACATAAGCAAGCAATATCCGCGCCATTGAGGGCGCAGTAGCTGTTCAAGCCACAGGCGCCTTTCACCATACAACGATCTTCGTCGACAAGCATTTCCCACAAAGTCTTCGAGTTCAAGCTCCCATTAGTCCCGATTTGATGCTGATAAAGTCTCACAATACCATCGACATCAAACGTGGCGCGATACAATATAGTAACATTAACTGAATTTCCACCTTCGGTTAAATTCTTCACATCGGATCCATTGGATGCATTTCGAAGATACAAACGGCCGTCGTGTTCTAAATTTAGTGACACGTTTCTTCCTTTGCCAGGAATATTTGATGACCAGTAGATATATTTACCTTCGGGAATACTTTCCACTGGAAATGCATTGAGATTTCCATCACTTTGCATAGACAGTTTAAATTTTCCAATGGACTCATTGGTTTTGGATACACTAGAATAAAGAAAGCTATCTTGAACTAGCTTTTGTCCCACCAAAAGGGTATCTGTGGGATGATCAAAACTGTTCCATACAAGTTCCGAATTCGAGTCATACAGCGCGAAGTTACCCGAATCGAGCATGGAAGCATACGATGCTTTCGGATTGCTTTCAACTATCACCTGGACTTCCCCGGTCGCGCTACGCAAAAGGAGCTTTCCATCCATGGAGAAAGTCAAAGTTGCACCGGATGAGACCTCAGGGTCCTTTCTTCGTGCACTCCACACAATTGTGTTTGTTGGGATGCCAACAAGCCATATGCCGACCCTGAAGCCATTGCCGGAAGGGTAAAATCCAAAAGCGAAATGCCAGGAAGGAGAAGACCAGAAGTTTGGAGTTGAAGAGTTTGTGTAAAGAGTTGAGCCTGTGGTGATGTTGGGTTGAGAAGATTGAGCTTTTGATGTTGAGAATAGATAAATAAGTAAGAGAAGGACGAACATTGTTTTAGCTTTAATTTTTGTTCATTTTTTAAGATTAAGGAGTCAGATTTTGTATATAATGAGTAGAATTAACAAAGCTTCAACAGTCAACTTAATTCCTTCTCCTTCTCCATTGTTTGTAAATTGCTAAGTGACTTCCTAGCTAGAAAATTTTGGGGGTTAATACCATGTTGAATTTTGGCATAAATCAAAGGTAAATAAAGTCCAACAAATCGGCCGGTCCACATTAACACTATAACTTATTATTTAGAGCACTAATGTGCCTCTACATGAAAATCTTAGACAAATAATAAATTTAATAAATCATTACAACTTTGTTGTTAAAATCTTGTTAGATAGTTCTAGTAAATAGTTTATACCGACTCCGGTAAATATTAGTAGACAAAAATTCATTCATATATATATATATATATATATATTATTAAAAATGGTAAAATTTGATATTTTAGTTCTTATCAACACTATCTAATGAGAGTTCCAATATATAAAAAGGCTTACATCATCCCAATGAGACAATAACTTCGCATATGTTAGAATCTTATAAATGAGAAAATTCTCAAATGGGAATCTATATCTATATATCTATATATCTATATATCTAATATAATCCTGAAGCACTTGCTATTTGAGCACCACGTAGGATTTCAAAACCTCTATAATTGCTATAAGTGTCTGCATGTTATTGGTTGAGACTATTTTATAGTATTAATAACATATATCTATATAACTATATACATTCAATGTTTTGTGGATGGTTGGAAGATGAAAGATGGAAGGTTGGAAGATGAAAGATGGAAGGTTGGAAGATTAAAGATGCTGTGAGTTAAGTCATTGAATTTGAAGTGGTTATGGTGATTTTAATTGGATTAAATGATGAGTTATGAATATGAAAATGTGTAGTATTTGAAGAGCTGTATATAAATGTCTCTTATATTTCATTCATCACACATTTTTTTATCTTCATCTATTCTATTGAGAGATAACTCATTTCCTAGCATTCTCTCAATTTATGATCTTGGCAAATTCCAACTCTAAAAATAAAGGGTAGAATGGTCATTACACATGTGATAGTGGATGCAACCAAAATTGTGGGGTTAATTTACTTTCTAAAATCTTGGTCTATGTCAATGGCACTATGGTTTGTAACACAAACCTAATAATAATTCAAAGAAGGCAATATTTGTCAAATAAAACAACCAATATTATTTGGACTAAGTTTGAGATTTGTACGTACGGATGCATGTATGCTTCAAAGGAGTCCGCAAAGAGGCGATTTTAGATAAATCAAGAGTCAAAGTTAACGTTGATTTATAACCACAATTAACATGTAATTTCTTTTTCTCCAATTTTTTCTTTAAGTGCACCGAAAGTAGGCTTGTAGTTTTGTAGAAGAAATTTCATTTATGTTTACACTTCAAATTTTGTGTGTTTAGCAAATTATTTCCATGTATGTATTGACTTGACAAACACAAAATAAGGAGATTTACATTGTTGGTCTAACTAATGAAATAATTAAACTAGCTAGGGTTTTGGAACTTGGTTATCTAGGTAATAAATTTTTTGGATAAACCAGATTGTCGATACTGGTCGTCACGGTCAACAAACTTAAATAAGTTTACCTAATTACCGTAGTTAGCGGTAAGTAGGGTCGAATCCACGAGGAGCAATTACTAACCACCTAATGTGTATTCAAGTAACGGAGATTAAAAAGTCGGATTTAATGGATTAATGCTATGCTAAGGAAACAAATTGTGAAATTAAAGTACTTAATTAAAACTAAAGAATTTAACGGCAATTATCAAAAGACTTGAAAATGAAAACTATTTTAAAACTTGATGATTAAAAAATGTTGCCATTACGGTTTCGGGTCGATATGAGACTAACCCTCATAACTCTCAATCACGCTCTACGGTTTCCTAAACCTACAAGGCAAGGAAAACCAAGAAACTAGCTCACCGATACTCTAGGTATAATCTATCCTGTTTCACCCGATTACTCAAGTTCGATTGGTTAAAGACTATCATTGAATACCGACAAACGCTACACGTGAAATATCACTAATTGATACGTAATTAATAAATACAATTCATTAACACGCAATATCATATCAACCAATTATACGAAACATACTTCACATGTAAAAATGATAACATGTATCGTACAATTAATTATAATCAACAATAACGTTCAACGAATACACGATAATCAAATTAATACATCGACTATATTAAAGTATTGAAATCGAACTCGACACGAAAACAAATATAGTCACAAAGAAATACTATCGAATAGCACTGACCGAACTCATCCAACTAGTCGAGAGCTAACAACGAGGGCCGTGGGTGTCAATCTCGATCTCGCCTCTTCCGTAACGGGCAACCGGGAACTTAGCCGCTCATCGGGATGTCGACGAGGGCTAAAATGATGCGAACGGGGTTGCCCATGGTGGAGAGACGATGATCGGCATCAATATGGTGCGACAAGCGAACGTAACTGACCAGCGGAATGACCGGAATACGAAAAGTCACAACTCGCCGGAAAACGTTAATTTTCCGGTGAGTCTTCCGGTCAACAGTCTCGGAAATGAGATCCGAGCACACCAATGGATAGATCTGGACCTGGGGAGCCTAGATCTACTGTTGGGGAGCTGAGGGGTCATCGGAATCTGTCGGAATCTGTCGGAAACCGATAAGTCGCGACGGCTCGTGGGCGAGTGGGGGCGCGTGGCAGCTCCGTTCATCGATCGGAAAAAATGTCTGGAAAGCCCAGATTCCCAGGATGCTGAATATCCGAGCGGTGAGAATAGGCGATGCCGGAAATGGAGCAGATTTGGACTGGAAGATGAGGAAACGTGGCGGCAAGTGGAGGCTCGTGTGGGCGCGTGGAGGGCCGAATCGGTGCGGGGTTGACGCATGGAGGTCGAAGAGATGCCGATCTACTGCTGAGGAAGCTGAATGGTTGTCGGAGAAGCTGAAATCACGCCGGAAAATGAGGTGGAACGTGGTGGTGGCGTGAGGGTGAAGTGGAAATGATGGAAGTCCAAAAGTCGCTTGGGAAGGTGAAAGGTCGCCGGATTCCTGCCAAGGTGGAAGGTGAATGGTCTAGAATCCAGGTGAGGAAGATGAAGAGGTGCTGTGATGGAGTGGTTGTTGTTCAACGATCCAGGAGGAAGAGAGACACTGTTCATGAGAAAAATTCCTTTAAATAGACAATGTGGCAACTATCAATTCAGTCCCTGCACAAAAGAAAAGTCGACAGAGTCACCCCTGAAATATGCCATTAAACCCCCCTGTTTTGCAATATTAAGAC
>WYDK02000021.1:3327898-3339372 GCA_009867345.2 Toxicodendron radicans
CCAAAATTAGGCCTATCACGTTGTCTGTCTCCAGTGACTTCATTTCCGCTCAGGTAACATTCCAAGAGATCAATGAAGCTCTCTTCATCTTCGTTTTCGCTTGTGGTCGCCACAACTTCGCTCATTTTTTCTCGCTTGTAAGACAAGCATTGTTCCCAGAAACAATCTAAACTTCTCCAACCGTTGCTCAGTCTTCTCTCCTTCCCAATTCCCATCCACCTTTGCAGCTTCCAGAGTCTCTCCGGCAAAACATACCGGAAAGATATCGCTTCACAGGCATCGTCTATAGCCTTCAGAAACGGAACTTCTGGCTGCTCCATGGAGAGGAAATTGGGGTTGTATACTGTGGTGACTGATGGCGCAAGCAAAATCAAAAGTCCCCTATTCAATAAGTCTTTCAAGTCAAACTCCTTGTTTTGTTCAGAAACATGTTCAATCCTAATGTATTAATGATATAGACATGTTACGAGGAATATTATTATTCTTGTTTAAATAAATTCACATCTAGAGCTTACTCTTTCTGTAGAGGTGAAAGAAATCACATCCCATCCAGAGCAAACATATTTTATCTTCTGCCCAATCGATGAACAAGTCGGTAGAGATGGATACACACATTAAAAATTTCCAACAAAAAGAAAGAATATTACTTCCAAGTGGAGACGTCTGAATCTGATCAAGACTTTATTTAGTCATCCAAGCAAAGCAATGCAATTATGTAATAGTGATTCAATGTATATTATTAAATGGAAAGAAATTGGTCCATTAGATGCATGCTTATATATCTTCAATCCCAATGTATTAATGATATAGACATGTTATTATGATAGATATACATACGTCAAATATAAAATATATATATTAAAAGGAGAGTGAAATGGGAAATAAAAGAAGATTTTACTAGAAGTTTTTCTTCTCCCTGATTATAGCTTGATCAACTTGGAACAACTTTTCCAAGTGGAATGGCATCGGAAGTCAAAAAGGTGGAATGGCTTTTTCCATTGTCTGTAGTCTTTCTCAATGGTGTTGATTCCCGAAGATTGATGAAACTGTGCCCAAATGATCCATGTTGTCCAATCATATAACGACTCGCTCCCATAGAATAGTAATTTGTTCATGAGATGAACGTATAGATGAAGTGATATACCCGTAATGCTTACTTCTTCTATGGTGTAACTTGTTTCTGGTTTTTCAACAAGTGAAATTCTACAGGTTTTTCAGCATAAGTTGACAACTACGTCTGAAATTTGAAGATATCACCGCAGGCAAAAATAAAATTTAGAGTTCTTTTATGGTTATGGAAGTCTAAATAGTTCACACAACAAGAGGATTCTTAGAGTGGATAACTTGAAATCTAATCGAACAACATTTAAGGACAGTGTAGCAACAAACTTACTCATAATTTTACAAGCACTAACAAAATTTGCCTAACCCCAACTCAAGAACAAAGAGTAGCAAAAGTTTGTCAAGGATCACCACCATCATTAATATCATCATCATCAAACATCAACCATCATATATAACTTGGGGTGCTCAAGCAGTCAAGCGTGCTGTTTGACAGACTTCATCAGCTCTGTGAATTCCTTAAAAACTGCAGCAAGATCACATTTGTGTCAGTAATGCCGGCTTATGTAATTTTATGCATGTACAGGGCAAAATTTTGCAAAACCAATTTTTGTATCTGTTACAGATTTATTCAAAATATGCATTACCACTGTCTGAATCATGAGGTCCTGGGGATGCTTCAGGGTGGTATTGAAGAGACATGATATTTAGTGAAGGGTAAGCAAGACCGGCACAGGTTCCATCGTTAAGATTGACATGAGTCACTTCCACACCCTTCGGAAGTGTAGCAGGGTCAACTGCATAGTTGTGATTCTGCCACAATATTGATATTAAGGTGAAATTAGTACCAAAACAAAACAAAGGAAAGTATCTAAAAGAAAACATGCAGTGAAACCAATTTACAAGAAACTTAAAATTAAAGTCTATCATTATCAAAACCTTATGTAGAAAGGTACAAGATATTGTATACTACAGGGCACAAATTTATGTGGCAGAACATCTGGATTCTTTCCAATTGTGTTATAAATGAAAATTCAGAATTTAAGATTTCATGTATCATATATTGGTTAATTGATCGCACCTGAGCACTAATCTCTACACGGCCATTTCGCATGTTACGAACTGGATGATTTCCTCCATGGTGACCAAACTTCATTTTAAAAGTTTTACCACCCAACGCCTGACCAAGCAACTGATGGCCCATACAGATTCCAAAAACAGGAACCTTTCCCAGTAGTTCCTTGACTGTTTCAACAGCATATGGAACTGCAGATGGGTCTCCTGGGCCATTACTGAAAAGAACTCCATCTGGCTTCATCTTTAGAGTTTCTGATGCCGGCCATGTTGAAGGGACTACTGTGATTTTACAGCCATAGGATGCTAAACGTCTCAGTATATTATGCTTGATTCCAAAATCATATGCAATAACCTTCAATTCAAGAAGAAACAAAATTTGTGAGTGCAAATTGTTTGAAATATAGTACTTCCAAACAGAAACTTAGAAAATAATACTAACACGGTAAGTTTCTCCATCTCTCCCGTACGTGTTAAACTCCCAATCTGACTGTGTTGTATCAACCCATTCATAAGGTTCTTTGCATGAAACGGGACTTATTAAATCAACACCTGCAGAATAAAACCAAGCACACTCAGAACTTCCTATTTTCTATAGCCTTTACAGGTTCCGGTCCATTAATTGCTACATATTCTTACCTACGATGTTCCATGAACGAGACATCTCCAGAAGTTCTTTATCTGTTTTAGTTTCCTCTGTGCTTAACACACCAATAAGGCTTCCGTCATTCCTTAGTCTGCGGGTGATTGCACGAGTGTCAACATCATCTGTTGCATAAAGAAAAGCACCAAAAGCAAAGACATGTTAGCAGCTGTGGACAAAGAGCAAAGCTTTAGAACAAATATGGCAATTCCTCTGACATTGGTGTTAAGATAATTCAAGCTATAGAATATAACTTACAAATCCCCATGATGTTCCTTTCTGCTAAATAATCACCAAGTGTTTCAGCACATCTCCAGTTTGAAGTACTGAGAAACATTTATTGAACAGCATAGATTAACATATGGCCAATGTATATCAGTGAAAGTTGCACATATGCATTTTCTGAAAGCAACCCTAGAGGAGAGCTTACCTAATACTTAAACTTCTTATTACTAAACCAGCAAGGAAGCATTGCCTGGACTCTTCGTCATCTGATAAGGATGGCAATAAAATAAAATTCATGTAGAAGAATGAGCAAATATTTGTAAACATGAACACTACTTACCAAAATTGACACCCGTATTGCCGATATGTGGGTTGGTCATCAGGACAAACTGACCGGCATAACTAGGGTCTGTTAGAATTTCCTGATACCTGCAAGGTGCATTGCAACCATGAATCAGACTCTGCATATGGCTCATGTACAGCATGTTAACTCATGGCTATTTCAATTTTCTTTGGTAAAGCAGCTTAGCTTGCCAAACCCCAAATATTTTTACTCCAAAAATGGATCGTTTTAACAAGCAAAGAACAATTGTCATCATTTCCAATAAATGATTGTCCAACAAATTCTCATGTCAATGAACTGCTGACTTTGCAGCACGATTTGGTCACCCTGTCAACTTGTAATAAATCGGCATGGAACAGCTTCAAACAACTGGCAAAATCTTCAAACAGTCGAGCTATTGCAAAACATTATGCCATATGTCTGTTCACTTTTTATTTTCATTTGGCTAAAACTAGTACCAATTATACCATGATTTAACACACTTAGTTTCTTTTCTGAGAAGAATTAACAATTTTTTTTTTCTAATTTTCCAAGTAGAAAGTTATCTAAGAAGAATTAACATACTATACAATCTGAATGACAATCAAAGGCTAGAAAGTAAGACTTCAAAACTTTGAAAATACATTCTAGTTTTTTTTTTTTTTTTTTAATGTCACAAAAACCACACCCCTGTAGAACAAATAGTATTTAACTAACTCTATCAAACAAAAACCGTAAAATCATCTCACCCAGTTAAGGATGTATTGAAAACCACTTCACCAACTTGTGTTCCTGAAGCACCGAACGACTTAGCCCTCCAAATTGAACCATCTTCAAGCACAAGTCTAGCATTTGAAACATTCCACGGCCTTTCCGCCAAACCTAATCCTCCAACAGTAAGAATTCATCAATAGTAACTAGACACGTATGCATTCATTAAAAAAAATGAGACTTGAAGATGAATTTTTAAATCAAAAGCCATGGACACATAACGATTTCCACCCCAAATTAACACACATAAAAGGCCATCTACCTTCTCATATCCAATAAAACACTGATACGAGCAAATAAACAAACAATGAAAAAGAAAAATTAAAACTTCGATAAGTTCAGCTCAAATCTTCCCTATAATTCATAAAATCACAAAAAAAAAAAAAAAAAAAAAGGAGAGTTCACCTTGATTTAAGGTAAATCAAGGTCTCTAAAATTAACCCATAACATAAAATTCTACCAGTTTTTTTTTTTTTTTGACAAAAAAACTCAAAAATTACTTACTCAAATCGAATAAAGTTTCACAAAATGAAGAAAGTTTTAAACTCTAACATCTTTAACCCTACCAAACCAATAAAATCCCTTCTGTATTTTACTCAAACATAACTCTTGACAAAAAAAAAAACACTTAAAAATATGACTTGCGGGTTAAATTCAACTCAATGCAATGAACAAAACAAAAGAAAGGGTGGTTAATACCAGTGGCGGCTCCGTCAGAAGCGGGAAGGACGGAGCATTTGACGGTGAAAACTTGGTGAAGATTGGAAGGGGCGCGTGCCCTTTTGGTGGGGAAGCAAGTGGAGGGGTTTTGAAGAGTTAAGTTGAAGGCTTTAGTCGCAGCCATGAGAAGCAGCTTAGCTTTTTGGGTTCGAGTTTCAGTGGCTTTATTGTTTCTGAGTGAACTGAGAAAAGATTTAAAAACACAACACAACACACGGATGATTTGGTACAACAAGTGTGTATGTGTTCCTGAGTAACGTGAGTTAGGTTTTTTGAGAAGGGGACTTTATTTAAACCCCCTAGGTTTGCAAATATTAAAAAATTCCCCTTAGGTACTGGTAATTACGCTCAATCCTCTGCAGAGTGCAGACAGTGTTTTTAGACTTTTTACATCTCGAAAATGGGTTAATAATTTTGTGTAAGGGATAATTATTTAAACCCTTCAAAGTTTTTTCAAATATAAAAATCCCCTCAAATACCAATAATGACGCAAAACCTCTTGTCAACAATTTACATAATTGTAAAGGTAAATACCATTTTTACCCTTGACCTAAATATCTTCTTGTAACAAAAAAAAATTACTTTAAACCCCCAAGGCTTGCCCAAACGTAAAAAATAACCTCTCAGGCATGTGTTATGAACTTATGACTATTACTTTAGCGAAATTTTGTTAACATCTGACACTACTAGTATCTGATGGGGATTTTCTTGATTTTGATAAACCTCGGAGGATTTTAAGTAATTATCCTTTTTAAAAAATTAATGTAATAAATTGTTGTAAAACTAATCTTACTAAAATTTAATTAAAGTTTGGATTTTGGACTTTGGACATCCTGTAGTAAGAATTATTTTTTAAAACACATAATATTTCAATAATTTTATGCCTAATAGTTAAAGAGGTAATTTCATTAAGAAAACCGAAAAAATATATTTTTATTACTTTTACCTAAACACAATATATAATTTATGAAAGGTAAAATGGAAACAGAGCAAGAAGAAGAACAAATCTTTTCTCGAAATCAAGATCTGCCTGCATGATGTTTTCGTTTTTATCCTGCAAATACAAAATCCCGAAGTTGAAAGCAACATACTGCTCATTTATAAACTAGGCAGATGGGGAGGCGACTGCCCCTCTTCAGTGAAGAATGGAATAGGTTTGGTCGGGGCAGGCAGGCGGCCGATGCTATCGACTTTATCTTTCTGTTTAGGAGGAGGCCTGGCTGGTCTTGGCAGCAACCTCCCCTTCTTCTCAAACCACTCAGGCTTAAGCAATGCCCTCAAACCCAATTTGTTGTAATAAACTTTTCGGACAGACCCGCCTGCAGCTTCAACTGCTTCTTTCGCTCTAACGGTCACCCTTGACACCTGTAATCCCATTTACATAAGCGCTTTTTAGTTAAAAGCAGTATATTTTGATATAAGATGTTTCAAATATGGATTAAGATCATAAAATCATGAACAAAAAATTGGATATCTATCAATCAAATAGTATGAATGCTTAAATTTTTTTGGGCAAACAGCCAACAGAAAGTTAATTACACAATTGTAAACCAAAAATCAGTTAGCTGAGAATTCTGGAATGCACTGATAATGAAATAAAAGATAAGTCTTGTTCATATAATTTGACCCTTGAGTGATAACACTCCTAATTTTAAGCCAAAACGCAGAGTAAAACTCAGAACATCATGAAGCTATAGTATAATAAATATGTACTTATATGAAACCCTGCCAATTATGATTAGAAAATGGGAAGAATGGCAATACGCAAAATAAGATATACATTTACCTCCAGATGAATTGGCCACTTGATCTTTTCAGCTCCACGTCCCATCAATCGTACACCATCTTCTATCTGCTTCCCTATAGCTCCGGTATCCTACTGAAACAGTGACAATCAGTATGAACCAAAGCACATGAATGAAAAAATTCATATAGAATATCCAAGAAGTTTACATACCTTGAGAATCTTCATTGTAATTAATTCATGAGAATCAATCTTCCCTGTATTTATTAGATATGCAATCTTTCCCAACCCTACTGGCTGACATAAAATATGAGCAAGTCATTAAGGAGTAACTTCAAAGAAAGGTGAGAAATTTAAAAACTTCCATAATCATGTCAGGCTTAAACACAGAATAGGAATCTTGAGTACTTCAATCAAAGAAAAGAAAGTCATATTAATAAGAGCTCTGCCGCTCACATCTAACTGCCTAAAAAATACAGAGAAACATGTCGTTTTTTATTTATTTAAGTATTTTGGATAGTTAACGGAAGAAAATTGTATTAATGTGAGTAAAAGGAGAAAGATACAAGAAAAACTTTCACAGAAAGAGACCCAAAATTGCCAGGTAAAAACACCAGTCCATGGTGTTATTTTTTTTGATAGGAAACAAATTATATGTAATGATGATAAAAAGAGTTATAGCAGTGGACCAGATGTCCACAAAACATTCTCAAAAGGACATAAGCTATACAATATAGATGTGAATAAATCTATACAAAAACCCAATATCAAGTTAACTGATAACCGTATCCCAATTCAGATGAATAAAGAAAAGTGAAAAATCGAGAAAATCCTTAGAGACCGAGGCCCAAAGCGATGCTAAGAACCGAACCCTATTCCATAAACCGCTAACATCCCGGTCCAAGGTGTTATCAACAAAGGAATCACAATTAGTTTCAAACACCATCACCATTGGTTTTGTGTTGGAGTAGAGACAGCCAATGACAACAGGAACTTGACCATGGATCAATTTAGAAGATTGCAAGTGGTATTTTCTCACCAAATAAAATATTAGATGAAGGGTGGATTCAGTGGAAGATTTGAAGATCAAACATGGCATTTTTACGACAAAGGTGAAATTGGAGAGAAGTGATTACAAATATCCTAAGAGACATGAAGAAAAAACAAGTTCAAATTCCTAGAGACAAAAGATGAAGTTTGATCTCTCAGATGAACAGAGAGTAGAAATTGACAAGCTTCTTTTAAGAGATCCATTATGTAGCATTCTAGAACAAGTGATCCTTCAAAAAAGAAGAAAAAAACAGAATTCCTTGCGGCAGGAAAGATATACGGAAGCAAAGAAGGCCAAAAGAAAAGAGGGATGGCATTCATCCTCATATTTTGACAAAAAAAATATGCACCAACAGGACAAGTCATAAAGCAACCAAAAACCTTCAAACTTCAACAACAGAAGACATATAAATCATTGAATAAAACTCAATAGACACATTTCTCAACTATATAATATAGCGGATATCAATTAGTTTATAAAAAAATGAAATGATGGTACAAACATGAACCATGAGGCTGAAAATTTATCATTTCGCATCTCCATTCAATATAATAAAAATGCATATCATTAATTCACAAAATAATAAGAGTATATATTCAGCTAACATTATTAATTCCTCTTAGTTCATTTTAATTTTTAAAGACAAACAATTACGTCAATTCCACCCAGAAAAGTAGAATACCCAAAACCATTTCTTTTCTCACATTTCACAATTTTCTCTGCAGCCAAACAAGAAAACCATCAAGCAAACGCTTGACACAACCCACCAAAAAAAAAAAAAAGCAAATCTTAACCGTGCTCTTATAATAACAAACTCATCATACAAATTAAAAGGGTACCTGAAAGGTGAGGCTAAAGGGGTTTTTGAATCCTCTTTTCGGCAAACGACGACGCAGTGGAGTCTGCCCCCCCTCAAACCCAAACTTCATAGTCCCTCTAGCCTTCTGCCCCTTATGTCCTCTCCCAGCAGTCTTGCCTTTCCCGGACCCAATCCCCCTCCCCTTTCTGGTCTTCTGCTTTCTGGGTATTTTATCTCTCAAGTCATTCAAGCTTAAAAGACTATAAGCCCTAATCCCCATCACAATTTCGCTTGAAAAAAGCTTGCTTGGGCTTGAATTAGGGCATTGTAGGGACTGTATGGAGTGGAATCGGAGTGGGGATTGTGGGTTTGAGTAAAGTTTTGCAGTGGTGGTGAGGAGCGAAGAGATTCTTCTCATCATTTTCGTTGCTGTTTTGATTGACGGATCAGGGTTTTAGGGTTTTGATCATTTTGGGGGTTTTAGAAAGAAAATTGAATTTAGATTTACAGGGAAACAAGGGTTGTGATCCAGTAAGGGCGTCCATTGTATAAAGTTTTACAATCTCCAATTATCTTTCTCCGCGTAATAAAATTAGACTTTTACCTCAAATTACTAATATTACAAGCACAAAATTTATATATTAATGATGAATTTAGTAGAAAATATAGTGAAAACAAAAAATAAAATAAAAATTGATGAAAAAAAAGGTTTAATAATGAATTTATTTAGAATAATTTAGTTTTTTTTTTTTTAGAATAAGAATAACTTTTAAAGTGTAAATAGTCTAGTTTAGAAAATTATAATCTAGACATGAATTTCATCAACTCATTGGATTGATAATGTTATCGATTCTATGGTACTTATTGGTTTGTTTCGTAAAAGATGAATAGACACTCTAATTATTATTTAGAGTGGATAAGTATTACTATTAGTGTTATATTTTATTAAATATTTGAATAATTGTGTAAAATAAGTTATGAACAAGTTATTGTGACATAAAAAATTGAAAATTAATTTTAACGCCAAAGCTTTTTGATTAGTGATTTAATGGAATCTAATTGCTTAGAAGTTGTGTTACAACTTACAATAACCTAATACATAAGATATTATCGATCACTAATGACATTCTTAAAGTAAAATTAATAGTGTTTTTTTTAATAATCTCTAAAATAGTCAATTTTTTTTTTTTATTATTAATGAAAAGATCATGATACGCTCTTGTCATGAGGACATTATTTTTAGCTAGCTCGACTCATTCTTTGGTCTTGGTCAATCTAGGAAACAAATGAAAAGTTGGGTTTATTCTAGTTGAGCTCATCCTTTGGTCTTTGGTTGATTTAAAAAACGAATAAGAAATTGAGTTTGCTTCGATACCATTTATAGTAGGTTGGGAAATTGCAATATTTCTAAAAGCTAACTTACGAGATGATATTTGTTATTCATTTTTATAAATCCAAAACCCCTTTTTAATATATGTATCGCAATAATACGATAACATAACAAAATTAAATCAAAATTTATTTGTTTAAATCCTACATTTTAACTTATTAGCTAGCTTTAAATTAAAATAATTACCTTTTAACTATCTTTTTTTTAATTTAAAAAAAAAAAACAGTTTTTAAGTCATAAAATGTATTTAAATAAATAGAATAACCAAAATTGAGAAACACTATATAGGAAGCACATAAAAGTTTCGTAATTATTATTTATTATACAAATAAAGATCCATATAAAATTATCTTGCTAATAGATAAAAATAATATCATAACGTGGCATACTATTATTGGTCAAGAAAGCGGAGCCGTCGTCGTTGACTATCGCCAAACCGTAGGCTGTATAAAACGAGACGTTTCAGAGCGTTTTTACAAATAAACATTCAAACGAGTTCTTCAACGATCTGAATCTCGAGTCGACTCAGTGAGTTAACCCTCTCTCTCAAATTCATTTATTGATTTTCTTGGTTTTAATGTCTAGATCTGATTCTAAGATTCAAATTTATACTGTCTGGGCGGTAAAAGTATAGATTTTGATCAGTTATTGCGATTTGATTTTGAATCGATTTAAAAAAATCGAAATTCGAAAATTCGAATTGAAAATCAACGTTAGGGTTAAATGTTTTTGTTCAACAAGATTTATGATATCGTTGATGGGTTGATCTGCAAATTGTTTACTTTTATGAGGATTAATTTGTGAATTTCATTATGAACAACCCTCGTTTGTTTGTTTTTTTTTTTTTTGAATTTAGGTTTAATTGATATGCATATTGATTTATTGAACTTGGGTTTAATTTGGAAATTGAATTCGCTGAGTGGGTTGATCTGGAAATTGTTTGTTTATTGAAATTGCATTCAAAATGAGATTTTGCTTGTTCTTGATTTGGGTAAAGTTGTTTTTATTGAAATGTTGAATTGGGGATTTTAAAACTTTATGGGTGCATGGTTTAGGAATGGCTTTGACCGGAACAGCTCCCCCAAGAGGAAGTGCAGCAGCAGCTGCCAGCATGCGAAGGAGGAGGACGACGAGTGGTTCTGCTGCGCCAGGAGGTGCAGCTGGTACCATGCTCCAGTTTTACACGGATGATGCGCCAGGACTTAAGATCTCGCCAAATGTTGTGCTTGTTATGAGCATTGGTTTCATTGCTTTTGTTGCTATTCTTCATGTCATGGGTAAGCTTTACTTTGTTCGAAAAGAGTAGAGCAGGTGAAAGTGTTATCATACCTATCGAATTTAGGTATGGCGAGTTCTGGGTATTGGAAATCAGATTTAGTGTTTGTCAAGTTTATTGGAGAATGAGGTTGTTTCAAGTAACATGATTCTTGTTCTAAGCCTTAGACACTTTCAAATTTTTTTAATATAAGCTTCTTCTTAATGAGAATTTATTATTGATTCAATTTTTGCTGTTGGATGTTGATGTGCACGGTATTGTTGTGCTCTTAAAATACTTAATTAAATTAAAAGCTGATATTTGCTGCCACAGGTTGGACTTGTCCTCAAAAGGATATGATAACTAGTTAGATCTCTTGACTCTTGTAGTGGAGCTAGAGGTTTATGATTCAATCTGT
>WYDK02000021.1:3340690-3356403 GCA_009867345.2 Toxicodendron radicans
TCAGACTATTGACGGATATGACAGGCTAGTCGGGATGTTTTTACATAGTGCTTCTACCCGGGTGTGCATAGGGTAGGACCTATGGATACAGAGACGGTGGTGTGTTTGGATGGATTGCCAGGGTGTATGCATGTCATGTTTTCAGCATTGATTATTTTAATATTTTGTATTTTACAAATGTATTATCCACTCACTAGGCCTCCCAACTCACTGGGCCTCCCAACTCACTGTTTTGATTTTCCCCCCTCCAGGTCAGTGTCCAGGAGTCGGGTTGCATCCTCCAGTGTAGGTCGATGGCCAGACGCATGCTTCAACATTTTCCGAATATCGCTTGTCATGTAGACGACTCTGATACAATGTTTTAATATTTGGCTTGTAAAACAACCTTGCATATGTTTATTTAAAGAAAATTTTATTTAAGTTTATTAATGGTTTCTCAAAAACTCACCCTCCTTTCGGAACCTGAGTCCCACGGAGCACCCGGATCCGGTGGGGTAAGGGCCACCCGGGAGGGGGTGTGACAATTGCGGTTGTTCGCAACGATGGCTTAGAGCAAACTTTTGTCACAATAATAACATAACCCCTTCTCTTGATGTTCTTGCACCTCTTGATTGGTGATTCGACATAATGTTGTTGGTGAAGTATTGAAACTTTGGTTCATGCGCTGGTTTGGTGGAAGCTTTAGCACACTAGCTGTTGGGTTGGGTGATGCCTTCTCTATCACTAAGGTTTATTGGGAACTGATTTGTTGGCTTGGTTTCCTCTACAAATGGTTTCATTCCTCGATTAGCTGAGCCATTCCTATCGTATCTACCAGGGTACTAGGTTGTTTAATTTTTATGTCTAAGCGAATGTCGTCTCGAAGTCCTACAATAGAACAACCAATTAGAAAATTTTTAGGCAGGCCGTCAACTCGGTAAGAGAGCTTTTTGAAAGCAAGTTAGAGCTTCTAATGGGTTTTCGTAATTGGTTGGACCAAAACGAAGTAGTACAAATTTGGTGAATTCATTCCATGTGAGTGGTCCGTGAAATTTCGTCAACAACCTATGCCATTGTAGGGCGATGCCTTCTAAATGGAAGGGGGTCAGCTGAACTTGCTGGTCAAGTACAATATTTTTTAAATCAAAATATTGTTCTGCTTTGTAGACCTAGCCAATTGGGTCGTCTCCCTTAAAATTTGGGAACAACAGTTTAAGGTATTGATGAGGGCGATCTTTGATAGTGTTAGAACGAGTAGTAATTGGCAAGTGCGAGGATCTTCATGTGCAAATGGGTTGGTTTCGGGATGGCTAGTGTTTGGGCTATGTGAGATTCGAAGAGCTTGAAGCTCGGTTATCACCGTTTGTGAGGAAACATTAACCTGATCGAAGCTTTACTCGTGTCGTGCTAAGATTTCGTTGACATCATTGCGAAATTCCGCATTCGTTTTGTTGCGAGTGTCCATGGTCTGAACTACACTATGATACCACTAATAAGAATGAATTTGGTTAAGAAGAATAAGTGATTTGGAAGAATGAGAAGATATGAATTATTGGTAAATAATTGACCAACTTTATTCAAATAGTTCCCACTACATATATAGCCTTACAACATTAAGAAAATATAACAATAATGCTAAAGAATAGGAAACATAACTACCACTCATGCTGAAGAGCAACACATTTTGAGCTTATTCAACTAACATGCTAAAACAAATAAAAACAAACTTAACCAAGTGTTATCTCCATGTTGCCACTTCCATTTCGTGCTTTAGTTCTTGCGTTGCATGGCATGCATTCAAAGTGGCACATATTAGAGTCTCTTTTAAGTTCCTTAGCCAGCACTGACTAACAATCAAATTGAAACTAACACAAAGTTAAGTTTCAACAGAAGAACAATTTTCCATGAATTATTTTAAAATTTTAACAAAATGGAGAAATGGTCGTGGACAATGTTTACTGTCAACTTGCGTTTATTCTTCCTTTTTTTGTGGATTTTGAAAGGATTATACAACTCTTAATTTATATTATTCATTGTTTGTTTGTTTTGGCTGGGTGCTTCATCTACACTGTAAGGAAGCAAACATAAGTCGAGTGGATCCTATTAATTTTCAATGTTATTGTGCATGGACTACAATATATATGTTATAACTTTTGATGGGGTTTGCTTGTGTTTAATTGAGTGATTAAATGTGTAGGCAATACAATTTTTTACTATTGGTGCTTCAATATACATGAATGCTCGTAATGCAAATGGCTTGAAATCATTGGATATATTAACACAATGCAAAAGAGATGTGAAAAATTGGGAGATTGGAGAACTACTTAGCCGTGTCGGGGCAATTAGAGGAAAGAACATTCAGTTATAAAAACACGATGTTGGCATCAGACAAAAAAACCTTAACATCCAACGAAAATAATGGAATTACCGTGTTAAACTACCAAGGTGAAGATACAAAAAATGTTATTCTTGAAGACAAAGATGATCGGTTTAAAAAAGTGCATGGTTCCTTAATGGTGGTAGCATCACTGATTGCTACCGTGACATATCAAAATGCGATAAACCTTCTTGGTGGTTGATGGCAAGACAATTCACCAAAAGGCACACCCGAATCAAACCAACACCCTGTAGGGGATCCCATATTAAACGAGGTTCCTTTACTAGCATTCATGACTCTAAACTCTATAAGTTTTTTGGCTTATCTTACTATTATACTATTCCTTATAGGCGGCATCCCATTTATTAGGTCAAAGTTTTTTACATGAGTTTTAATAGTTACCACGTGGCTTGCAATTTCGACAACGACAACATCTTATTTCCTCTCCATGCAAGCTTCTTCTAAATCTATTGAAATGGATGGTATGACGAATGTTGATGGAATGGACAAAAATTGATTGAATTTCTAACATTATGCAAAGGTATGATGAATGTCATAACCAGAACAAAATGCATATTTTCCTAATGGTACGACCGCGCATGAAAACAACATGACCATTCCAAGTTTCATACTTCACCCAGATGATCATGCAGATTGGAACGATATCGTTCCAGGTGATCGTGCATGCCTCAGCCCAAATGTGTCAAATGCGCTTTTGACAAGTTCTGAAGATTAATCATGAAAATAAAAGTTGAAAGACAAGTTTTTCAACCGAAATGACCACTTCGTATGATCGTGCTTAATTACGATCATTCCCTAGAAGAACGTTAACGTTCTAGGAAGTCATGCGTGCTTCTGGAACTTTCATGGATTTTGGAGAGCCAAACGGCACGACCATTCCATGTCCATTCCATGTGGTGGAATGACTGTACGCAATGATGGAATGTTCATTCCATGTGATGAAACGATCATTCCAAAAACCTTAAAGCTAAGCAAAAGTATCTGTTGTGAAAGGAACAATCGTATGCGATGATGGCACGACCGTTCCATTGGTACTGCGGCTTTTTAGAAATGCATCAACGACTCTTATCAAAGGGAAAGAATGATAATAAATACATTGATTTATTGCAAAATGAAAGAGAGAGAAAAGATCAACAAAGATCACATATTACTCAGAGAAAGTTCTCACAAAATCCCTTGAGTTCAAAATCCAGATCTTTACTCTCACTTGCACATATTGTAAATCTTTGAGAGTTCATTCCTTCGCATTGTTTGTATTAACCCTAGATTGAAGAGACAATCATTACAAACACTTTATCATCAATATTGTTGGCAAAATCATGTGAGTGTAAAAGTACAATCTGATTCTAGTGGAACTTCAATGAGGTTGCCTTGAAGAAGTGAACGTAGGAGGCTTATGGATAAAGCTTCAAGCCACTATAAATCTCTGAGAATTTATCTTCTCTCTACTCATTTATTACTCCTTGCATATTTATTGTTTATATTTGTGTTCATTAATTGCCTATAACTAGAGTAGTTATTGAAAGTTTTAAATTCCGCATTTATTTTGATAAACTCCTATTCACTCCCTAACCCCGCCTTTATGAGTATTTGCCATATTATGGTTTCACAAATGGAATAAGAATACCAGATTTGGCGAACAAATACAAAGGTTAATACTCGGCTTCTCTTATCATTTTTGGCCTAGTTGAAGACTTCTTGAGTCGGGGGCTTTCTAAGCCTTTTTAAAAAAAAGCAAATTGCTACAATCTCAACTCATTGAAATTGTAATGCTCCCCAATGTTCTAAAACTTGGACCGGATCGGACTGGCCGGTCCGACCGGGTTTCGTTCCTTTTGCCGATCCAAATGCTAAAGAAAACTGACCCCAACAATTAAACCGGTATGGACCATGGTTGGACTGGCAGAATAATGGCAAATAGCTGGTCAAATCAAATCAGATTACAAAACGGGTCAATTAAAATATTTTTTTATCTTTTCAATTGTTCATTTGCATTCATTGTCGATCATTTGTGTTCTTCTTCTGTTATGAGTCTAAAATCTATAATCTCTAATCTCTAATCTTTAACATCTCATTTGTGTTCAATTCTGCCATTGGGTTTTCAACCTTCGATCGTGTCTTTTGCAGTTTTGCCTTCATAGTCGATCGATCAAGTGTCGTCATCTTCTATCAGTTTTGAATATGTCTTTTAAGTTCTAAGAGGTATGTTTGTTCTTGGCTGTTGTTCTATCCATTTCGAATTTGTCTTTTGGATTGATTGTTGTATGATTTTAATTTCAATGAATGTTTTGTGATTGCCATTGGGTTCAGTGAATGTTGTTTAATTATTTAATTTCAGTAAATGTTCTATCAGGTGCATTCTGTTCTACCGTTGGGTTTTCAACTAAACCCTAAATGTTGTTTGTGAATGTTAGTTTGGTCGTGTGACAAAGCTAAAGGAAGATATTAGATTGTCAAAAAATAATGCAACATTGTCAAAGTCTAAACAAGAGAGGATATGTTTCTTAAATTGGAAAATACATTTCTATGAAAAAAAAAAACAATGCTTGAGTAAATCTTTCATATTGGTGTCATTTAAATTGGCTTTCATTTACATATTGTAAGAAAGTATGCACAAAGCACACTGACTTATAAGTTATAACATAATATTGTAGGTGGGAGGGTTTAGGGTTCCTTCATTAAGTGTGGGTTGTAGCTTCCACAATAAATATGTTCGGTTAAAGCAAAATGCAAACTGCAAATTGCAAGTTGAATGAAAAGTTGAAAACCTAAATTTTTTAATCTGAAATTGTGTTACTTGTGTACTTTGCTTATAAATTTAGTAATTAACCATAGTTGTTTTACTTGTGTAGTTTGTTTGTTACTTGTGTACTTTGCTTATAAATTTAGTAATTTACCATAGTTGTTTTACTTGTGTAGTTTGTTTGTTGCTGAATGAAAATATGAAATTGTTAATATGAAATTGCTTATAAATTTACCATACTTGTGTTGCTTATAAATTTACAAACTGCAAATGCAAACTACACTGCAGTTTGCACTTTTGCAAACTAAAATCTGCAATCTAATATATAATTGGAATCAAATTAATTTTATAGATGAGAATAAAATTAATTTGATTGAAACTACAATTTACATATCGAGTAAATTAATAATAGAAAATACATATTATATTTGAGATCTAATAAATATGTTTGCGATCAATTAACTCACAATTGTTTCTAATGTATAAAATGAATTGTTTTTTATATTAAAGTTGTAACAAATTGCTTGTTGGTTGCCACTTGCCAGGGGACATAATGTCATCTTCTGCGTCTGTGCAAAACTCAACAGCCACGTCCATGTCCACACAAGCTTATAGAGGAATGACAAATATGACATGGGGACATGTACTTGAGTCTTTTGATAGAGATGGAAAGAAGATATTACCTTATTTTTATTGTGGTAAGGTTTCTAGAGGTGGAGATATTTTCCGAATGAAACAACACCTAGCAAGAGTAAAAGGGAATATTGGAAAGTTCACAAAGGTTCCGTATGATATTAGATTCCAAATGCAAGAAGCATTAAAAGAAATTGAGGTAAAGAATAAAGACATTTTTTTTTTCAAAAGTATGTAAGTCCTTATGGTGCTACAGTGCATGAATTTGAGGGTGATAGGTTAGATAAAGAATGTCAAGAGGTCCCTTAATCACAAATGAACATGAATGAAGGTAGTGGTGGTAAAAAACAATGTACAAGCACTAAGAGAAGTAAACCTATGGGGATTGGTGATTATTTTGATCCATGGACTACTTCTGGGTCTCAGCCCTCAATTAGGGGTGTTTTAGCTAGAAAAGAAGCAACGTGGAGAGCAGACATGGTTGTTGCACGGTTTTTTTTATAATGCTTGCATCGCCGATGAATGCTTTAAATTCAATTTATTTTCAGACCATGTTGGATGTTGTATAAATAACGGACTTATGATTCTATGCGTGTAAATTTAATGAAGGATGCTAAGAGGCAAGTGCAATTACTAGTTGACAGTTACAGGAATACTTGGGAAGAGGTTGGATGTACATTAATGGCAATGGTTGGATGGATACTTGCCATAGGTCACTAATTAATTTTCTTATATATTGTCCTAAAAGTGTTTGCTTTGTAAAATCAATAGATGCTTCAGATATTGTAAAGGATGCGTTTACATTGTTCAATTTGTTTGAGGAAATGGATTTATGGGTTGGACCAACTAATATTGTCCATGTTGTCACGGACAATGGAGCAAATATTAAAGTTGTTGGAAGAATGTTGTTTGAGAAGTATCAGAATATTACTTGGTCGCCTTGTGCAACACATTGCATAAATTTAATTTTGAGAGATATAGCTGAGACGGACCATATAGTGCATCTTGTTAAACGTGCATCTGAAGTAACCAAGTTTGTGTATAATCACACAATCTTGATAGCTTGGTTGAGGAAAAGAAAGGAAATACTGTAATATCTTATAAACATTTAACTCATGTTCTTGCCAATTCATTACATAATAAACATTTTTGTAATAATTTACTAACAGCTACTATGTATCTATCACTTGAACATGGTTGGAAAGAGATTGTACGACCAGGTGTAACCCGTTTTGTTACTACTTTCATTGCATTAAGAAGTCTCCATGGCCACAAACTTGACTTGCAAGCTATGGTCACAGATAGATTTTTTGTCGATTCCTGATATGCTAGAAGTAGTAAAGGCAAAGATGTTATTCTCATAATTCTATATAATTAATTCTGGGATGACATGGGTAAAGTTTCCAAAATTGTGGATCCATTGATGTGTTTGTTGTGGATTGTAGACTCAGA
Source organism: Toxicodendron radicans (assembly GCA_009867345.2). NCBI lineage: Eukaryota > Viridiplantae > Streptophyta > Magnoliopsida > Sapindales > Anacardiaceae > Toxicodendron > Toxicodendron radicans. Next base: position 3,347,896 of record WYDK02000021.1, read on the forward strand.
TGAGAGGTCTGCAATAGGATATGTGTACGATGGCATGTACAGAGCAAAAAAAGCGATCAAGAAGTTCTTTAAGAACAAGAAGACATTGTACAAGCCTTATACCACAATTATTAAGTTTCCTCGATGTTGTTGACACTAAAGCAAGTACACTCAAGGTGAGCAAGTCACAATTAGTGGATGAGAGTAGGATATTTCGAGACCGTGAGCATTTCTCGTGAGCTTGCCCTTCAAGCATGTAAAACCACCCGACCTGGTATGTAATAGTAACTAATATTCTCATTTTTAAGTTTGATTTATGTTTTCTAAGTTATGGATTTATGTTTATTTCATATGGTTAACACTTAACCCTTTAACTTTCAAATAGATGAATGGTGGAAGACATATGGGTGCAGCACTCCAAATTTACAGAACTTTGCAATTAAAATTCTAAGCATAACTTCAACCTCTTCAGGATGTGAGCGAAATTGAAGTGTTTTCAAACGCATCCATACAAAAATGAGGAATAGATTGGAGCATCAACGGTTGAATGATTTTGTTTTATCCATTATAACTTGCGGTTGAAAAATAGGTATAAAGCATTGGCAATTTTAATATTTTATTATCTGTTATTTTCATTGATATTTTTATTTGACGTGTCTTTCAGGATGTGATACAAGAAAAGAGGTTTTGATCCTATCGATTATGAAAGCTTCGACAAAACAAATTTTTGGATAGTTAACGATGAACAAGAGGGTGATAAACTCATTTTCAACTTTGATGGATTTTTGCAAGCACTTTACAAAGAAGGACATATTCATATCGATGTTGGTGATGATCCCCCTTTTTACTATGATTCAATAGATGATGCATAAGGTTGTTTTCCAATTTTTAACCAACTTGGTAGCTATTTTAAATTATAATATAAAAAACAATATACATGATAAGTTTTAACTTATGTTTTAATTTTGGCTAAATTTTTTTCTAGATGGTGGCGATGAAGATGATGATGATGACTTGGACGATGGTGTGGATAATCAATTTAGGATGTGTTGAAGATCATTGGAAGAATAAAGTATGTTTTTGTTTAAAATTTATGTTATGGAAATGATTCAGATGAATATAGGAATTGAGATGGATTATTATATTAATTAATGTAGTAATTTAATTTATGTCATTGTTTCATTTTTCATTCTAACTCTTTTGTTGTATTTTAATTCATTTGTAGGAATTGAGATAGACTCATGGGATGGGAGTTGATTCAATTAGAATTTGGGTTCAAATCATTTTACGTATGAGTTATGGATGATGGATGGTGCCATGGTGGTTCGGTTGGTATATGGTGGATTGATATTTGATATTTTGTTTTGTAAGGTTTGGTTGGTATATGGTGGATTAATATTTGATATTTTGTTTTGTAATTTAGTATGGTTGATGGATGGTTTAATGGCCATGGTTGTTTGATTAGTTAAATTGTAGATTGTATTAGTTAATTGGTGTTATTAACTTATTATTATTGTTGTATGTGTTTTTTTTTTCTTTCCATTTTGTTAAAATTCTGCGGTTTTATGTTGCTGACGTCAACATGATGATGTCACCGGTCCGACTGAGTGGTTAGACCTGTCAAACCAGTCAGACCGCTGACCAAGACTTGGATTGGGTCAACGCCCGGTCTGGCTTCTAGAACCTTTGTGTTTTATTTGTTATTTGTAGACATAGTTTTTGTTTATTGCACCGTGTTGGGCTAGGTCACTTCCTTTGTGGGGAAAGCCCAAAACCCAAGGCCATATGGCTTGGGGTTTAGTGACTAAAATGTAACAGTTTTTTTGGTGGCTGCTAAGTGAGAAAAAAACAGGATCGTCGAAAATAGAGAGTAAGAGAGGCAGAAAAAGTAGGTTTTGGGGGCAGCGACAATTTTCATCAAATTTTCATGACTTTAACATCTATCTCTTCTCCTTGCTTCAAAATTTCTTTTTTCTTTCCTTTTCCTCTTTATCAGATTGTCTAATCAATATGGAAATGTTTACCTCATCAAGTTTGTGTGAGATAATCTTACAATTTATATATATGTTCTAACTTTTTTGTTTTTGTCTTCGAAAATTTTGAAATCATGAAGTTGAGCAACTATATATGATATGAATATCGATGCCAAATGGTTCATTTTTATTCATTTAATCTCATCTTTTGTGAAACTTTTATATGAATTGAAAATGAGTTGACCCTTGTAGATTTTGCTGAATCACTGAAAAATTGATCTAAACATTGTTTTTAAATTAAAATCGAGAAGCATGTTATAAAATACATTAGAGTATCTATTTTGTCTTGTTATACGGGCCAGTCATTGGATACATGGCTCTAATCTTTTTAAGGCAGTGTTTATTTTATGAAACAATAATACTATGCGTATAAAAAATCATACAAATTTTTTTACACAAAATGATATGACAAAAAATGAATGGAAAAGTGAGTACAAAAAATCAAACTCCTTATATTCACTCTATCCATTCATTTTTTGTTACATAAATTTGTATAAAAAATTTTGTAAGATTTTTTTGTACGTATAATATTACTCTTTATGAAATTGAAGAGAGAATGAAAATAAAAATTTATTCAATTATTTACTTAATACATTTGATAAAAGAAAAACTCTGGAATATCACATTAGTATTATGTCAATCATACCACAATCTAATGAATTTAAGTTACTTTTAATTTTTTTCCTCTCTTATCAGAACATAAATTACTTTAACATAATTAAAATATTAATAAGAAATATATTATAATTAAATTAAATTATAAATATAAATAAATTATGAATAAAAATAAAAGAAAAACTTGAAAATAGGGGCTAAAAATTACTTCCCATAAATGAATGCAAATGATTTGTAACGGTAAATGATTCCCTTGCATGGAAGATTATCAGAGTCAGAGACCTAATTACATAGACCAATCCTGATTATGAAATAAAATTGTCACAAACAATTGGCCTCGAAAGAAAAAGGAATAGGGGGTTTCATACACGGTTCAAACTTTTGGATCAGCTTAAACATCAGACAAAACAAGTGTAAGAAATTGTTCTTCTACATAATAAGGACAGTTTCTGAAATGCAAGATATAAATATATACGGGTGCGTTTTGGTTCGGACAATGTTTTATTACTGAAAAATTAGGATTACTAGTAAGATAGATTACCAGTGAAGATTACCGGGTATAAAATATTATTATGTTTGGTTCATTGAGGATGTATAAATGATTAAGGTGTTTGGTTGCCTGTAAAATGATACTACTTAGATTTTTTTTACTAAAATGCCCTTACTAATTTTGATGTATAGGTATCAATTATGAGTGAGTTTGCTTGAAGAGGTACAATTTTGGCCACTTGTATTGAGTTTCTATACTTATTTGTTAACACTTATCTTTTGGGAGCATATGTTTAAGCCTAAAATTGTCAAATCTTGTCCAAATTTGATGTAAATTTTTTTGAATTAATTTATGTAAATAATGAATAAGTTGGTCAAGCTTACTTTGGGATTTCTTGTTCTTGTACAAAGAGAACACTTCATTATCAGCAGCCACCAACAACAGCCACCAACACCATCATTTCCTTTTCTCATAATGTTGGCTTCCTCCAAAGTTAAACTCTTGTCGCCACTTTCGTTTTTGCAATCTGAGATGTCCATTCTGTAAACAAACTTCACCAGCACATTAGAAAAAAATTAAAACAGAAAACAAAAAACAAAATTTTATCTTTCATATACTATGATAAACAACTTAAAAAAAAAGGGACTTAATTTATAAGATGGAACATTAAAATCAAGATACAAGGCATATATGCATAAAAATAACAAAGCAACTACATTTCAACCATCCAACATATACATAAACCACAAGAACACAACCAAATGAACACCAATGTTGTTTAAATTTTTATAGTACAATCACTCGAAAACAAGGTAAACATAGCAAGTTGTTTGCAACAAAGAACATAACAGTAGACTATGTATTTCGGGAAGACATCCAATTGTTGAACATTTCTTGTGCCAAAGTATCTCTCCACGCAGTCCAAACGACACTCGTCTCCACCTACCTTATTACTTTGCCATCATCCTCCACCTCTTCTAGAGCATTCACATCTTCACCAACCTCACACTCTATTGAGTCTATGAGCATTTCACTTCTTATGAAATTATGTAAAAGGCAACATGTCGTAATAATTTGGCATTGGGTTTTGATGGGATAGAAATAAGTTTCTCGCAAAATTCCCCATCTTTTCTTCAGTACGTCAAAACACCTCTCAATACAATTTCTTGCTTGAGAGTGTTTCATGTTGAAGTATTCTTGGGTTGATGTTGGTTGGTGTCCTTGCCTCCACTCATTCAAATGATAACTTCAGCCTTTGTACAGTGCAAGGAACCATTCCTCATTGGTATATCCAGCATCACATAAGTAATCAAACCTTAGCATGAAATTACACATGTCAAATTGAAAAATAAACATATATTTTGTGATTGTATAGTAACTTATAAAATAGGTTTGGATTGAAGATTTACCTTGGGGGACCTTTAACCCATTTCTCTTACAAATGGCGTCCCTCAACACTCTACCATTTGCTGTTGAACCTTCCTAACCCGAGAGGACATAAATGAATTGCATGTCGTGTGTGCAAACACCTAGCACATTCGTTGCAATTTCATTCTTTCGGTTGCGATACATGGGTTTATCACAACTATAGACAGTAATGCATATATATGTTCCATCAAGGGTACCCAAACAATTATGTCAAGACAAAAAAAAAAAGCAAAATATTGAATCAGTAGTGGATAAAGTTATAAACAAAAAAATATGAAATGATTAAATGAGTGTTTAAATAGCTTGAACCACTTCCATTTGTCATCAGTTGAAGTCTCTGGGATTGGATTATGTTTTTTTAGCAAAATTGTATGCAACCTCGATACAGCTCGCAACACCACATGAAAATTTCGTGAAACTGTCTCACCAAACCTAACGGTTTGTCTTTTAAGAACTATGTTCTTCACATGGTGCGCAATTATGTGAAGAAAACTAGCAATCATTTCTTTTATAGTGGTTTTTCTAGAAGAAACTAACCAACCGTTATTTTTTAGTAAAATGCCATAACTTATGAAAAGTTGTCATATCCATTCTACAGTTCTCCAAACACTGCCTATCACTATAAAAAATCATGTTCTGTAAAGTAATTGTCAATATGACATCTACGAGATAGATCACCCGTGTATCTTATAGAACCCCTACTCGTGTGAGTCAAATAACAGCTACGTGTATTTCTATTCTTATGTAGCATAGCAAGTCCAACAAGTATAAGCATGGCGAACATGTTTTCCATCATGTCCAATTGCAAAAACAAAATTGTGACTAAACGCATCTTCTGCCTTAGGGGTAAATGAGTCATAGCTGTTTCACCTAATCCATGTACCAATAAGCACATTATTACTGAAAAACACCTATACAAGTGCACTAGACAAAATAAAATATTAACGCTATACATCAGCATCAAAGACAACAGTGGACATTGTAGACAAACATAAAAACAAAAACCAAATATACAATTCAACAATTTGTAAAAACGAAAGTCAAAGGAAATGGTTCCTTAAGGCAGATACATACACCCGTTTCAGACCACAGGAAAAACTATAGTTACATTTTCACACATTGAATACGAATCACATGCTGTAAACTAGTCAACATAAAACATCAAACAAAGTTCTTGATATATATTTGTAAACCATATGATCCTTGCAATTGTATAGATATTTGTATATGGTAAGCCAATTTATATTAACCGTATATTATGTCTCATGTTGTGCAAGAGAATTTAAGTTGATGCATCAACATGCCATATGGTTTACAAATGTCAAACTTTAATACAAGCCAACAATTTCACTTCTATAATAGTAAATGATTTAATGTTGCAATTCAATTAGAAATATGTATATTTAATTCATGTTTCATTACCTTTGAATGATTAATAATAATAGTAAGCCTAGGTCATTGATGGAAGCTATCCAACTAATTAATAGAGATGAACAATGTTTAATGAAGCAATCGGGGTCCCAAGACATGTCCACTAGCAACATATATAAAGTTGTAAAGAAAAAAAAAAGGTAAATTCAGCCTTACAAATAAATAATACTTTCCTCCAGCTATCATAAAGATAGAAAAATCTAAACATAACTAATGACTCAAGTGATATGAAATGAAAAATATTACCAACAACAAAATTTATCAACAATTATCTGCTGCCAACTCAACCAGGGACTTTATCAAGCAATTAGGTGATACTGAATGATAGAACTGATGCTAGAATAGATTGTATCAGAGAAAAAAATGAAAGTAAACCATAATTTCACCGACCTCTCACCATTCTTATCCAAAGCATCAATGCAATATCAAGTTGTTGTACGACTAGACTCTACATTTCCCACAATGCATAACGAGACAGCCCACTATCACATAACCAATCAAACCCCATAAAAATCAAGCAGTAAAAGAAATTAAATCATTTTTTCAATATGGCACCAAAACTAGAAACTCACAAAAATGCATAACAGATACAACCCCACTATGACATATCTAGTCAAACATCAAAATGAAGTTAAAAATGAAAAATACAACATCATTTCACCATGGCAGCAAATTAGAAACTCAAACTCAAAACAAACCATTGAATTTGACATGATCAACAACAAAACAAACCATCAAAATCTGCATTTTCACATCCAAAATAACCATCTTTATCCTAAATTCTCTTCAAATACAAATGAAAAAATTCAAATAAAACTAAGATTAACCCAAACAATATATCAGATTGAGAGGTGAAAGTATTTACAACCATTATATGAACAACAACAATTCGACAGACACAATATAAGAACCCTAAAACGAAATTGATTCAAATATTTATAAGAAAAGGGTTACATGCTTACAACGATGAATACAGTCATCGATTAAAGAGATGATACAGTGGAATTTGTGAGTGGAACTGATCAACAACGACAAAAATCAGAGAGTTCGGCCAGATTTAAGAACCTTAAAATGAAATTGATTCAAATATTTATAGAAAATGGGTTACATAGTGTCGCTTGATTCACGTTGGTTGAAGAAGGAATACAAGGTTGGCTCTGTTGATATCGTCGTTGAAGAGAAGTGAAAGGAAATGGTGAGCTAGGGTTTCACGAAAATGAGATTATATATTGGTAGTTTATTCGAAATTTATAGGCATTTTTGTCTCATAAAATTGGATTATTGGGTCAAAAGAGTATTTTTGTTAGTTTTGGGTAAAATGTAGTTAGATGAATAAAAGAGGGCAAATGTGTCTGCAATGAAAATCATTTAAGGGCAAAATCAGTATAAATTTAAAATTACCCCAGTAATATTTTAATAACACCCTTGGAGGTGGTAATCTAATTACCTCTTATTTGACCAACAATAAACACTATTGAGATTGAATGATTACCGTTAAATTTTATTACTCCTAAACCAAACATTGGAATCTGAAAAATTAAAAAAATATAATGGGAGTAATCTTTTTAGAGGCCTAACCAAACACAACCTATAGATTATGAAATACACCACGATGAATAAAGGAGTCTCATGGGGAAAATATTATACATATTGTTGTGACATAAAGTCTCACATTGCTCCCACGTGAGATTACAGACTTATTTAAATAGCGTTATAAATCTTTAACTCAATAGACATGTTTCAGGTCAGAAACTCAAAAATAACACCATGAAACCCACCCTATAATACTAAATAGGGGTGGGCGAGTCCGGGAACCCACCCAAATCCCATGGAACATAAACCAAAATCAAAACTAGCCAGTTCCTAGGATTTGGAACCGGTTCCGGTTACTCGAGAAAATTATAATTACCCCCAACTATTCAAAAAAATTACAAATACACCCCCAAAAATTACAGTCCCATTCCTACCAAGGTCTCGGTTTCGGTTCTGGTTCCTATAATGGTATAACCAAAATCGAAACCACACAATATCGGTTTTTATTTTTAGAACCGGAACGGAATCGACCCTTATGAGGGCCGATTCCAATCGGTTCTTTTGCACACCCCTAATACTAAAGCAAGCCAAAAATATCTATTTTTCAACACATCATGTTCTTTTACATTTATTCAGGAAATCTTATTAAATATATATTTTTTTCATTTTTTTTTATCATATTAAGGACTATTAATTGATATAGTCATGTGATACTACAGCCAGCGATGGCTCGTGCCATGCCTAAAAATTCAAAGTCCGTCGTGTTGTGTCAAAGCCTGCAGAAATTCATGTTTTGTCGTGTCGTACCGACCCACCAAATCTGAAAGCCCAAGCATGACTTGTTATATATCATGTTGTGGGCCGTCCTACAATTTGTTTTTTAATATTTAATTTTAATATATATATATATATATATATAAACTATGGTAATTTTGATTTATTATTAATAATTATTATAAAAATATTTTATATGTTATATTTAGTGACATTTTTTATTTG
>WYDK02000021.1:3362465-3373846 GCA_009867345.2 Toxicodendron radicans
ATTCAAATTTTCTAAATGTATAATATTTGTTGTCCGGTTGTGTTGATTGTGTGAGTTTTAATTCTACATTGTATTTTATCTAAATATTCTACATATTTAGATCGGATTATGATAAACTTAATATGTTTGAATTCATTATATGCAGATATGGTTAGGGGTAGTGACATAGATGGATCCGGTGAGGGGACTGCATCCCGCGGTGGTAGGACCGGTGGCAGGACCGGTGGTCGGACTAATAGAGGTAGAGCTGGAGCCCATTTAGTAAACTATGGTACAATTAAACGTAATACCATAGTTAAGTAATCCCATTTAGTAAACTTGTAGTTAGATTAGATATAAAAAGGAATTAAGGTTGTACTGTTAATTAAGTGTCGACTTGTGTGATGAATTAATGAAATAAAGAAATCTTTGTCGAAAGTTCTCAACTTCTCTATTTGTAACAGGATCAATAGAACTCAGTAAATTTTTTTTTTTTTTTTACCAATAATATTTATAAGCGTTGGTGTTCTCTCTCTTAAAGTAAACTTAAATGATCATAGTAAAAGTAATTTTCTTGTTAACCCGAAAGATCTATGGTTTATATTTTTTTTTTCTTTGTAAGTTTTGGGAATATTCTCATTCATATGTCTAAAGATTAACTTCTTTGAATTGAAAGGTCCAATCGATCAATTAATTATCGGAATCAGTAATTGACAAACTTTTAAAATTTATCATGCAATTTTTATCTCTTCATTCTCTCTAGGCATTTTCTCCCATTAATCTTTGTACCATCTATCTTTCCTTCATATCTGTATTTTTCCCACCAGCATTTTCTCATGTCTCCATTAACTAAATGTGTTAGTCTATTCTCTTTTCAGTCCAAAAGTAAAAATTAAAACAGTCTTTGTGGTAGATTGATCGAAGGAAAAATCAAAGAAGTGAAAGAAGGGCCACTTTGACTAGATTACTTTATTCAAAGTCGTCTATTAATTAAAGTAGCCTTTCGGTCAGAAAACTCAACTGAAGAAATTTAAATTTCTTTGGTTGACCTACTTTAAAAGTTTTATCTAATTACAAGGCGAGTGAGGAGATTTTAATTTAATCCCTTGAAGATTTATGACTATGTAAAATCACAAGCAGAATCATATTATGCTATCAATTCGATAATATTACATCGTATTGCTTATATATACTTTATTTTGGCAAACCATGATATTAATATATGTGCCAAATACAAAAGAAATTAAAAAGATCAATTACGTTTTTTTAGAACCTTGATGTCCTTCCAACGGGATTCCATATAGTGAGAATCACCCTCTTGAGCATAAACCCCAAATTTGAAGTAACGAGATTTTCCGCCTCGATCAGGACCATCGTACTTGAGAATTCCATCGATATAAACCTTAACAGATTTGCCCACATCATGAATCACGTTTAGCCTGAACCACTTGTTGTAGATGTTTGGGACCAGGACTGGGTCCCTGTAGTATGTGAATGAACCGTCGTAAACCCTAACCATTAGGGTTGTGGCATGTTGGCTGGCTCCAAATATTTGCATGAGGGAGACGCCTGATGTTCCAGCTAGGACGTAGCCGTAACCTTCAAATTGCCATACCCCAGATGAATAGTCATGTCCCTGAAAATTAAAGATAGATCAATATTGAAGAATCAGAAAGGATACGTCATTTACTATCTAAACAAATATATACTATTATATATTATCAATTCAATATCAGTAATTTCTTTTCTACTATGAGAAATCTATCTACAAAAGGCTACAAAGACTTATTTGACTATTCAAAAGAGTATATATATGCCATTCATAGTCTTCTCAGTTCTCATGTGTGGATGTTTGAATTATTTTTTTTTAAAACTCATAAGTTGGTGTAATTAGTAAACAGTTTATCCATGTCAATATATCCTATAAAACAAGAATTAGCGGTTTTTCGACGCCAATAAACACTACAAAACAAGAACTCAGTAAAAAAAAAAAAAATCATATTAAAAAGTTCTAAAAAATTTTCTGACCCTATCTAATAATAGGGGGTTTAGATTAAAAAGAATGATAATTTTGTCTATCTTCAAATCTAAATCAACTAAGAAATAAATATAAAACCAATTGTTGGGGGTCAACAATACTGCTCTGCTCACTTGGATGACTCTTAGAACATATTTTGCGGGATGCGATGTCGAATGTCATAAAAGGCTTTGATTTCCCTCACTGGACACCAATTGGTTTTCAGATGAGATGATCAAAGATCTGATCCAACAAGTGGTATCAGAGCCAAGGTCATGAGTTTGAGTTGCGGGAGCGTCATGTTGAGGGAGGGATTGTTGGGGGTCCACAATGCCGTTCTGTTCACTTGGAAGGCTCTTAGAGCATGCCTTGTGGGGTGTGATGTCGAATAGCATAAAAGACTTTAACTTCCCTCACTGGACACCAATTGGTTTCAGATGAGATGGTCAAAGGCCCAATCCAACACCAATAACTCAAAAAATACAAAGATCTAATTTTAAGATAATATAAAACAAATTAAGAAGCTTAAAATAAATTGTTGTGCGGGGTTTTTCATAATAGCCCGCCTAAAGCTGACGGTCGGAGAGTAGTATCGGGGGAAGGCGGCGAGCCGACCCTTGATGATTTAGGAAGCTCGCCCGAATCAGCCCACCGAGTAAAGTTACCAATCATCGCAGCAAGTCGACAGAAAACTCTTGGTCGCCCGAACAAAAGCGTTCAACGAAATCACAGCTGGCTGATGTGGTGAATCTTATCCCTTGATGGTAGGGATGTGATCGGATTCAAATTTTATATTCTCATCCAATCCCATAAATTTCGGGATTATCTTCCTTGTTGAGATAGGAATTCCATTTTAGTTCAACTTACCATGTATAAGAGAACACTATAAAAACCCCAGTTAACATGAAAAAAGGGGGGATTCTGGACGTTTACGAATTATTCAATAAAAAAGTATTGCTACAGTGGACGTAGGCTCTCAATATCGAGGCTGAACCACTTTAAAAATCTCTTTGCTCTTTACTTGTTCTTTACTTATTTGCTCTGATTAATGATTATTATTGTTCATTGTTAGGTATTTTAAACCACGTACACATCCGTTCCGGTTCCGACCAAGGTCAACTGGATCTCTCTAGTTGGTGCGAATTTCTGCATCAACATTTTGGCGCTAGAAGGAGGGCCGATCTGCAATAGTGACAATAAACAATTCCGCAGACATGGCCCGTACCAGAACCTCCAGACATCTCGAAGAATGTGAAAATGAAAATCATGTCCCGGAAGAGGGCGACAACCTCTTACCACCGATCACTGAGACACCCGGGGCCGGCCCTTCCGACCAAGAGCATGGTGAGTTGATAAACATGATCAAATCCCTGATCAATGTAGTGCAAGTCATACAACAGGATATGGCGGGGATGAAGAAAGCACAAGAAGCGGAGCTCGATCGGCCAGTATTCACTGAGCCCACTCCCATTGGGAGAAGCAAACAGCGGACTGATCATTCCGGATCATCCACGCCAAGGGAATCTCAGCGAGCTCCCACTCATTCCACCATAAGCCAAACACCTCGTCCCACTAACAATCCGGGAAGACGACCTGGGAAACAAGTCATGGGCGCGAAGGATCCACCCATAATTACTCGCTCCGTTCAACAGAAAGGTAATTCGCGTGCAGGTTATAACCCACGCATAGCACGGACCCGACCATCGGACCAAAATCATCATTCCCGAAATTATGGTTCTAACCGATACCGTGAACAGAGTAGCGAGTATGACAGTACCTACCATCCAAGCCAGCTGGCTACTGAATCGCGCACAAGTGCGCATAGTCCTTTGGTCCGGAGAGAGGATCTCAGGTCTCATCTGATTGAGCGAAGGGTCGGCAGAGCCCAAAACCTAAATCCTCCAGCCAACGAGCTAGAGCGAATGCAAAAGATGCTGGACGATTTAAAAGCTTGACAAAAGGTCGCAAACCGGGCAGAGACCATAGTAAGCTCACCATTTTTGGAACAAATCCGTCTGGCACCTCTTCCCTTTGGGTTCCAAGCCCCATAAATTAAATATGATGGAAGGGGAGAGCCAAAGGAGCACATGGATGCATTCAATGACTTTACCGAATTGCACCAGGTGTCCGACTTGGCAAAATGCCACTGCTTCTCGGTGAATTTAGTCGGAGAGGCCAAGAAGTGGTACAAAAGGCTGGCTACAAGTTCGATCACTTCTTGGCAGCAGTTCGCTTCTCTTTATCTGTAGCAATTCCAAGCGAGGTTGCAGTTCTCAATGCCGCTCAGTTATTTGAGCAACAAGTTATTTGAGCAACATTCGTCAGGAAAAAGGTGAGTCTCTGACTTCGTACCTAAGGAGGTTCCAGAGTGAAAAAACTAAGGTTGCGAACACTCCGGAGGAATCGGTAAAAACATTACTGATTGCAGGTATACGCTCGCAGACTGAATTTTGGAACGAACTCCAGCGGGAAGACAACGTAAATCTGGCACAGTTTTATAGAATGGCTGAGAAGCATCAAAGGGTAGAAAGCTCGCTGGAAGCTTTGAAAGGAGGCAAATCCAATAGTGAGAATGACCGGTGACCAGATCGCTCGGCGGATAAAAGAAGAACCCTTGATCAGGCCGAAAAACATTGGTTTAGTAAAAGGCAAAAATCGAAAGTCAGGGAAAGAGAGCCATTGACCCATTTCGCGGAATATACTCCATTAACGGCCTCGCTGTCACATATCTATGAGGTGTCAAACGAAATAAAAAGAGTTCCGCGGCTAGACAGGATGAAGGCCTCATCATTTAGGAGAGACACTCGGAAGTATTATCGATTCCACCGAGACATCAGGCACAATACTGACGAATGTCAAAACTTGAAAGATGCAATCGAACAATTGATAAGGAGGGGTCATCTGAAAGACTTCGTGAAAAAGGAAGAGAAGGTAGAAGTCATTGAAAGGCCAATTGGAAAGCCACAGAGCCCGCCACCGCAACTGCCTCCAATCGGGCACAATGTAAAAATGATCTATGGCGGGCCAAGGTCAATTGGCAATCAAGGCATGCTCAAGAAAGGGATGCCAGGGAAGCAAGAAAGGATCCGTTTCTAAGGTAATGGTTGTGGGAACAAGGCCGTAAAAAAGGCCCTTGGCTGACAGTCAAGTGATAGGGTTTACCAGAGAGGAAAACGAGGAGTACCCCAAGTACTCCCGTGATGCAATAGTCGTAACCACTATGATTGGAAATAGCAAGGTATTCTGACTGATGGTCGACAATGGGAGCGCGGTAAACGTGCTGTTCTTAGAAGCATTCCGTGAAATGAGATTTACGAAACGACACTTGAAGCCTTGCTCGATACCCATCTGTGGGTTCACGGGGGACAGCGTGCTCCCAAAGGGAACGATTGACCTCCCCGTAACCATTGGGGAAGGAGATTGCATAAGAACAGAGATGCAGGAATTTATAGTAGTTGACTGTCCGATGACCTATAATGGAATCCTAGGAAGGCCATTCCTGGATGATTTCAAGGCAGTGGACTTGGTCCGTTGTCGAGCAATAAAATTCCCGACCGACAACGGAGTTGGAATTCTCAAAGGCTCGACCGACGCGGCCAAAAAATGTTACAATGTCACGGTGGCCGCATCCAACAGGTGGCCTATGGTTAAAGCCATGGTAATTGAAGAAACAACACCGCAAGCTATGAACCCCGGGCCGCTAGAGGACACGATTGATCCTCACATCCACATGGAAGACCCCGTGGCAGGTCCAATTGAAAAGCCACGGGATATCTCGGTTAGTGATGAAGATCGCACGAGGGTGCTAAAGATTGGGAGCAGGCTTAGTGAGGAACAAGCGGACAAATTGGTCGGGTTCCTAAAAAACAACTTAGATGTGTTCGCCTGGGTTCACGCGGACATGGTGGGAATCCATCCCGAGGTAATGTGTCACAGACTGAACATCGATCCCGCCGCAAAACTGATCCGATAAAAAAGGAGATCAATGGATGTGGAAAGGTCGCAGGCGTTAAAAGATGAAATGGATAAACTATTAACTATCAACTTCATAAGGGAGGTGAGATACCCGAACTGGCTCGCCAACCTAGTATTAGTAAAAAAGTCGAATAACAAGTGGCGGACTTGCATCGACTTTACAGATTTGAACAAAGTATGTCCCAAAGACAGTTTCCCACTTCCCAGAATCGACCAACTTGTTGATGCAACGGCCGGACATGCCCTCCTGAGTTTCATGGATGCATACTCGGGATACAACCAGATCCCAATGTATCAACCCGATGAGGAACACACCTCTTTTATTACTGACCGTGGACTTTACTGTTACAGGGTAATGCCCTTCGGGCTAAAAAATGCAGGTGGCACCTACCAAAGGCTTGTCAATATGATGTTAGCCGAGCAAATTGGCAAAACTATGAAGGTATACGTCGACGATATGCTGGTGAAGTCCAAAAAGGTTGTTGATCATGTCGAGCATCTAGCCGAAATGTTCGAGGTACTTAGGAAATACCGGATGCTCCTAAACCCTCTGAAATGTGCTTTCGGTGTTGCCTCAGGAAATTTTCTGGGCTATATGGTGAACCAGCGGGGAGTTGAGGCTAACCCCGACAAAATCCAAGCACTAATCAACATGAAAAGCCCGAACAAGGTAAAACAGGTCCAATGTTTGACAGTGTGGGTAGCCGCCCTCAGCAGGTTTGTTTCTAAGGCCACTGACAAATGTTTTCCATTCTTCGAAGTGCTAAAGGGGAACAAGAAGTTCGAATGGACCGAGGAGTGCGAAAAAGCATTTTAGGAATTGAAGAGGCACCTCGGCCAACCCCCGCTCTTATCAAAACCTATCCTGGGCGAACCACTCCTCCTGTACTTGGCAGTGTCCTTTTTCGTTGTCAGTGCAGCGTTGATGAGAGAGGAGGCGAGGATCTAGTGGCCCATCCATTACGTAAGTAAAAGGTTGGTAGACGCGGAGACAAGATATCCAAAAATGGAAAAGCTGGTGTTGGCATTGATAACAGCGTCGAGGAAGCTAAAACCATATTTTCAGGCGCACAGTATCCATGTCTTGAAAAAATTTCCACTAAGGAAAGTGCTCCAAAAGCCCGAAACGTTGGGCAGGTTGATCCAATGGTCGTTGGAGCTGAGCTAACACGACATTAAATGCCTGGCAAAAAAGGCAATCAAAGGCCAGACTCTGGCCGACTTCATTTCCGAGTTCTCCTACCAGCCTGGAGAAGAGATGACACCCCTGGAATCGAGTAGCAATAAGGTCATTGATTCCAAGATCGCGGAAGCAGAATCAAACTAGCAATGGAAGTTGTATGTGGATGGTTCCTCCAATGACAAAGAGGCGGGAGTCGGACTGTTGCTGGAAAGTCTTGAGGGTGTAAATTTTCGGGTTGTTGTCAAGTTCACCTTC
Organism: Toxicodendron radicans; assembly: GCA_009867345.2. Lineage (NCBI taxonomy): Eukaryota > Viridiplantae > Streptophyta > Magnoliopsida > Sapindales > Anacardiaceae > Toxicodendron > Toxicodendron radicans. The sequence goes on from WYDK02000021.1 coordinate 3,369,875, forward strand.
ACCGCTTCTAATAATGAGGGGGAATATGAGGCCTTATTGGTGGGCATCAAGCTGGCAAAAGAAATGGGCGCGGAATCACTTGTAATTTTGAGCGATTCACAGCTTGTTGTAAATCAAGTAACAGGAGGATATCAGGCCAAAGAAGAAAGAATGGACGCCTATCTGCAAAGGGTGAAGCTCGAGCTGGAGCCTTTCAAAAGCTACGAAATCCGACAGATTCCAAGGGAGCAGAATGTAATAGCAGATGCTTTGGCCCGCCTGGCCTCCTCGATGAAATATGATTTAGACAAATCAATACCGGTGAAAATCATCCCGAAATCAAGTATCAGCCCGAGCGAAGTAGTAATGGAGATTAGCTAACGATACAGCTGGATGGACCAGATCAAGGCGTACTTGAAAGATGATAAAGTGCCTGAAGATAAGGGCGAGGCACAAGCTTTGCGGGCAAAGTCAGCCCGATACGTCTTAGTAAATGATAAACTATATAAACGAGGGTATGAGTCTCCGCTGCTTAGATATGTTGACAAGGAAGATGCGGACTACATTGTAAGGGAAATCCACGAGGGTATATGTGGAAACCACTCTGGGGGACAAGCCCTAGCCTATAAAGTGTTGCGTCAAGATTATTATTGGCCGACGGTTTACGAAGATGAAGCGGACTTTGTCCAAAAATGTGATAGATGCCAGAGGTTCTCAAATATCCAGTGAGCTCCCCCACAAGAGCTCACAACTTTGACTAGCCCATGGCCCTTCGCAGTCTGGGGGATAGACCTCGTAGGCCCGCTACCACAGGGGAAATGCGGGGTCAAGTTTCTCGTAGTGGCCATTGACTACTTCACGAAATGGGTAGAAGCCGACCCTCTAGCAAAAGTAACGTCAGGCCGAATGAAAGACTTTGTGTACAAAAACATCATGTGCCGATTCGGACTCCCGCACACTATAATAACGGACAACGGAAAACAATTCGATAGTGAGGAGTTTGTTTCTTTTTGTGAAGGTTTGGGCATCAAGAAAAGTTTTTCAACTGTGTATCGACCTCAAGCAAACAGACAGGTTGAGGCCGTGAACAAGGTGATCAAGCACACCTTGAAGAAAAAGGTTGACGCTTTGAAAGGAAGATGGGCAGATGATTTGCCCGAAGTCTTGTGATCGTACAGGACCACGACAAGAACCTCAACAAGAGAGACCCCGTTCTCCCTCGCCTATGGTTGCGAAGCCATGACTCCGGTCGAAGTCGGAGTAAAAGTCTTCCGGAGGGAGATGTTCGATGAAAACATTAATGATTCATCCCAGTCGCCCCTTGATTAGCTAGGGCTGACAAAGCAACAACCGTAAAGGTCGGAGGAGCAGGAGTCTCCGAGGCCACTATCGCTGGAGCAGGAACTTCAGGAGTGGTCGCCGCGGGCGGTGAAGCAATGATGCTTCCCCCAGCCGAAGTCGTGCTCTTCTTTGAGGACAAGCGACCCTCATAGTTTAAAGGCTTAACGACAAACCTGGTTTCTGCAAACGAGTTTGACAAATTAATGAAAGATCGACAGTGCGGAACTAAAGATAGCACAAGATGAGCCCGACATTTACTCCCCATTTTGCAAGGTAAGGTGATGTATGCGATGGTGAATTTGGCAGACTCCGGACAGAAACCGTATTTTATCAAGTTGGAGATGTGGACAAGTTGCCCGATCTCTCGTTGGCTCTCCGAAAGCGAGCTGAATTGGTCGAGGCGGGAGGTGTCAAAGTTCGTAGGTGGTTGTCTGTTACGGTTCGCTATAAAAAAATGAAAGAGAAAAAGTTAGTCAACCAATTAATCTTAATGGCGACGAAATAAGGAGGCAACTATGAATGATGTCGTAAGAGTGCACGACGTGCTTACATGGATCTCCCCGAAAGACGTCATCTCCACCCCACTCAAAAAAGAAATATCAGAATCCCAATTCTTGATTTTACTCGAGATCTTGGCTAAACCATTGAACTTCCTCTCGGTTTTTGACAGGTAGTAAGTATCGTCCTATCCCTTTTTAATTTGTATAAAAATGCGAGCTCGTCAATCGTGAGGTCGCTCTGGAAATAAACTTGAAAGGCTATAAATAGCCCAATTACTATCAAGTAAGAGTTCGCCATCAGCTGAAGCAGGGTGAGGTTATAGTATTGGAGCACGCCCAGAATAAAGGGGTGGGGCAGAATGGAAAACCCGCACCTAAGCAGGGTTTCAGTTATAGCACACCAGCCCACAGAGGGTATTTTTCGCATACACCCCGCTGGTAACATCTTGGGGGTTTGAATGGAGTAATGCTTCCTGATGTCGACGAGGTCTTCCTCGCCTATGGAAGTAGATAGGTCTTTTTTCAAGATGGTTTGGTAGTGTGGGGTCACCATCTGAATTGAATCGTCGGATTGATTGCTGGACTCCGCGTCTGAGCGGGTAGCATCATCCCCGAATAATACATCAATGCTCGCGCTGGATACGGACCACGACATGGGAACTTAGACACCTAAAACACAAATTAAACAAGTGTTACGGTCGAGCTTTTAAGCCGAAAACATAGACACTTGTAATCGGGCCAGGTGCCTAAGAGAGTCTGTCATCGAGCTCACGAAATTGGAGCAAGTCAGGAAAACTTCATCCTAAAAGCCAGATTCTGGCAGCGGAATCCGACGGCCCATCTATCACTCACTGGGCGATTTCTGGTGAAAAACTCAAGGGAAATAACCTAAACTATTCCTAAGAAGGCTAGACAAGCTCACATGCACACTCCATGCCAATCAAACAACCAAAACACGATATGGAAAGAAAATGCCAAGAAGCTAAGGAAAGAATCACTTACCGGAGAAAATGAATGAAGTGGGGCGCCGGAGAAAAGAGCACAGTAAGCCAAAGTAGAAGAAGGAGCTCTCTCAAGGAAGAAAATAGCAGAAGAAAATACACAGTGAATGAGTGGCACAGTCAAGAGGACGTCCATATTTATAGGAAAAGTTCGAATGGAGCAGGCACCAACCCCAGCCGTTGATTCGGGCGAATCATCCTAACCTTTGAACAGATGGGCGATCTCAACCATTGAAAATGACAAGCGGCAACTATCCAAGGTGGGAGTCCAATCGTCGAAACCCATCATCACGACCGTTGACACACGAAGAGACGTGATCGGTCTGTCAGAGGCAATTAAAGAAGCGGCTGCATTTAATGAGAATAGACAGCTCGACGGTCATTGAAAGAAACAAATCAGTATCCCAAAGAGCGGGCTCATTCAGTAAAGTGTTTGCACTTCGACATGCGACCTCCAAACACTGGGGGGTAGATGTTGTGCGGGGTTTTTTAGAATAACTCGCCTAAAGCTGACGGTCAAAGAGTGGTATCAAGGGAAGGTGGCGAGCCGACCCTTGATGATTCAAGAAGCTTGCCCGAATAAGCTCGCTGAGTAAAGCCACCAATCATCGCAGCAGGTCGACAGAAAACTCTTGATCGCCCGAACAAAGGTGTTCAACGAAATCACAGCTGGCTGATATGATCAATCTTATCCCTTGATGGTAGGGATGTGATCGGATTCGAATTCCATATTCTCATCCAATCTCATAAATTTCGGGATTATCTTCCTTGTTGAGATAGGAATTCCATTTTAGTTCAAATTACCATGTATAAGAGAACACTATAAAAACCCCAGTTAACAAGAAAAAATGGGGGATTCTGGAGGTTTACGAATTATTCAATAAAAAAGTATTGCTACAGTGGACGTAGGCTCTCAATATCGAGGCAGAACCACTTTAAAAATCTCTTTGCTCTTTACTTGTTCTTTACTTATTTGCTCTGATTATTGTTTATTAATGTTCATTGCTAGGTATTTTAAACTACGTACACATCCGTTTCGGTTCCGACCAAGGTCTGTCGGATCTCTCTGGTTGGTGCGAATTTCTGCATCAACAAAGTAATTAACCAATATATCAAAATTAACCAAATCCTTAAATCTCTACAACTTAGAG
>WYDK02000021.1:3386996-3400225 GCA_009867345.2 Toxicodendron radicans
AGCATGGGCCTCCGGCCCTCTAACATAAAGATAAGTTTACTCCTTTCATTATTACAAACCCTCATTGTAGAAAAGGAGAGCATGGGCCTCTGTCATACCGATAAAAAGTGGTATGACACAGTACAAAGGAAGACTATCATACCATAATAAAATTGAATAATATTATATTTATAAAGATTTTATACAAAAATATATATACAAAGTGATGTGTCATATTATGATTGAGAGAGTGAATTTAGAAAATCAACTTAACATTTTTCTAATTATGGTATGACACATCACTTTATACATGTATCTTTGTATGAGGACTTTGTAAGTGTAGTATTACTCAATAGAATTATTATATAATATTTTGTGGTTTTGTCCTAATCATATAGGGAGGGACACGTGTTGCAACACCAAGAAGCCACTTGTAGGTAAAATTGCAACCCTAACTAGTACATATATAAAGAATAATGCATGCACAGTAAAGTAAGTATTTCCTTTTCTATCAAGTTTACTTCTTGGTTATTCTTCTTATGAGGAACACTACGTATTCTCCCCATCAAGTTCATTGGCAAACGTCATATCATTTAATAAAGATTTCAGCTTCGGTGAAGCCTTTTCATTTCATCGTTATAGTGATTTGAGTGTCAAAGAAGGATGGTCATTGGCCCAATTACTCACTTTCCCCATTCTTAATCCAGTCCAACTCTATTGAACAAGTATGACATCAGTCCATCATTGTTGCATAAAATATTTTCTTACCAAACATCAATGAAACGAAAAGAAATCAGAATGCACTTGCCAATGCAATCCAAATAATAAATTGAGGGGGAAATATATAGGAGCGAGAAATCACTAAAAAAGTTACAATAAATTGTCATAAGAAGGCAAGAGAGGCAACTAAGGTGCCGAAGTATGCCAAAAGAGAGAAAGAAAAAGAAAGCTTTTAGCTATGAATTGTGTATTTTACTTGTATATTTTTCTGTACAAAAGTTGTCTATTTATACAAGAATTATGTAGTATGTAAAGAAAGAACTAATTACACAATTATAGGACTAACTGCAGGATCCCGTCAATCAAGGATAAGATTGTGATGCCTGTCTTTTGTAATTGATCTTGTAATTGAGCTAAACCATTATTCACATATCAACACTCCCCCTCAAGCTGAAGATTTACATATGTCATAAAATCCGAGCTTGTTCAAAAGATTTGAATTCTATTTGTGACTTAGAGGTTTTGTGAAGATGTCAGCTGACTCAGTCTTGATCATTCCTTGTATTTTGTCTCTGATAAAGTGGCAGTCAATTTCTATGTCTTTTGTTCTCTCATTAAATAATGGATTAGTTGCGATGTCATTCGCTGCTTGTTGTAACAGTTTAATTTAATTGGCCGTTCTATTTGAATATTTAAATCCTTTAACAACCCAAGAATCTAGGTGATCTCACATGTGGTTTTGACCATTGCTTTATATTCGACTTCTACTGATGAAAGAGAGATCGTTGATTTTTTTTTTTTTCGTTTTCCATGATATCAATGATCCCCTGAATTTGATGCAGAAACCTGTGAGAGATCTTCTTGTCATAGGGCATGACCCCTAATCCGAATCACAATATGCTTTGAGACTCAAGTTTTCCCCTCGAGGCAAGATGAGTCCTAACCCTGGGCATCCTTTCAAGTACTTGAGGACTTTAATTGCTACTTCCATATGTGATTGTTTTACTGCATGCATAAACTGGTTGAGAATCTGGACCGCATAACAAAATGTCAGGTCATGTCATTTTCAAGTAGATGAGACGACCAACAAGGCGTTGATAACTAGAACTATCTTCTAAGAGTGGATCTGTTTTTGAATCTTGAGTGGGAAGCTTCATGTTTTGTTCCACAGGAATAATACTTGGTCTACTAATTGATAACCCTTAATCTGAGATTACTTCTAGTATGTATTTTTGTAGATTGAGAGATATTCCTACTGAGGATCTTGCAATTTCAATGCCTAGAAAATATTTTGGTGCTCCTAGATCCTTGATGTGAAATGACTTGTGTAATTGCTCTTTTAATGCTTTGATATCAATTTTGTCATTTCCTGCAATAAGTATATCATTGACATATACTATAAGACAGATAAATGATTTACCCTAATGTCAAGTGAAGAGAGCATAGTCATGTTTGGACTGTATGAAGACTATGGTAGTGAGAGCCTTAGTAAATTTGGCATTCCATTGTCGTGATGCTTGTTTCAGTCCATAGAAGGGCTTTCGCAATTGACATACAAAATTCTCCCTTTGATTGTGAGGACCCGATGGAAGGTCCATGTAGATCTCTTTATCGAGGTTACAGTGGACAAATCCATTGTGGACATCCATTTGATGAAGTTGTTAATCACGGTGAGATGCCACCGAGATAAGCCAGAATAGTAACATGTTTGGCAACGAGAGAAAAGGTCTCCTAATAGTCAAAACCTTCTAGTTGAGTGAAACCTTTGACAACAAGGGGGACTTTATAGTTTTCCACTAAACCATCTGCTCGGTATTTGATTTTGTCCCATTTATAGTATGTGACCCGTAGGCTCTTTATTTTATTGACAGTGAATGTGATTATAACTTAGCATTAGCTAATTTAGCCCTCCGTACACCAACCAAGATTGGCCTCTAACAAGACATCATGACTACCCAATAAATAAAGATTCAGCGAAATTGCTAACCTTTCAATAGTATGGTTATAGTGCAATCTAATTCTTTCATCATCTTTTATCCCATCAAGGTTTGAAGTACAGAAACAGTGTCAACTTCAATATATGATACCTTGATATTTATCTGTATTTTTTTATGGGATCAACGACTTAGAAAATTGGATTTGAGCTCTGACTCAATTCCATTATGGCTACAGATTTGCGATCATTGCCATTTATCAAATTACCATTGGAGATAAATTCTCCTGTACCTTGGAGTGATGAATCTTTTGTCGATTAACCATAGCCATAGTATATCTCTCAGTGCAACCAATAGCCATTGTATTGATAAACCTAAATAGGATTATGTTAGGCTAGCATTTAATCACACCAATAATTATACACGATGCTCTGGTGATCTCAAGTCTAAGGATCACATGCACCACATTCGTTAGAGGATATATTTCATAGACACTAGGGATATTATCTATATGGAACCCTCTAGTGGGCCAGTCTAGTGAACTTGCCAAAATGCAAGCACCCATTGATGAAAGAATTAAAATACCTCGCAAGTGCACGAGTGGTTGTCACAGTACAATGTGCACAATGCAAAAGTCGATTTCACAGGGACTGGATGTGCTTTAGTGATCCTAATAACTATGTCTTATGAAAAGAATGTACATAAAAGTAAAAGAACATACAATTAACAGTAAATGAATATAAAATCTAACTACTTAAAGAAAAGCCTAGGTCTCTAACATCATCAATCATCTGGCTACGTGTTCTTCACCAAACTACCGTTCTCTCTATTTTTTTTTCTAGGGTTTGCACTCTTGTCTTTTCAACACATTAATATCTAACATTAAGCCTCGGGTATTACCGTATGACATTCGGAATTAACCCACTTTCTACACCCATTAAGGACTAGAGCATTAAACAAAGAACCAATTTGCATCCGACAAGGCGTATGCTTGAACACGAATCATCCATTCACTAGAGCTAATTGTTGGGCAAAACATCTCTCATTTCTAAGGTATTATCATAGGGCGTTCGGGATTAACCTAATGTTTTCATCACTAAACTAGCTAAGGCGTACAGTCTAACCTAGTGAACGAAAACTCATTAAGAACAAGACATAGACTAAGTTGTATTTGGTAGGGCGTATACTCTAACACAACTCAATCAATCACTACCCAAACTCATCTCATACAATCAATTAACAAACATCAAGGTTGATCAAACCCTAACATAATCTAAAGATTGAATTAAACACAATGAATGCATCAATAACATGCTTGAGTAGATTAAACAATAGAATATGTTAAACACGAGCTTTCAATTAGGTTTCATCAAATCCCTAGGATACAACTAATTACATAAACATAAAAGTAAAGATTACACAAAAATTACACAAAAATTAACTAAAAACGTAATTCAAAGGAAAACTTACACCTTGAATCCATGAAAATAATAAAGAACAAAGGAGAGGGAGAGAGGGAGAACCCTTTCTCCTCTCTCAAATCACTCCTCACTCCTCACTCCCAAATGCTCCCAAGGCTGCTCTCTCTCAAAATGGTCGGGGTCTCCCTCTCAAATAACAAACTTTTCCTTTTATACTAACCTTAAAACCCTAACAAAAGAGCTAAGACGAAACACAACGTTTCTATGTTTTCCAGTCGTCGTAATCTTTGCCACGGCGAAGTTCTTCTTCTTTTGATATTGAATTTATGGATTTTCCATTAACAGCTGTTTCTCTTGGATCTTCAATCTCTTTGGTTTCCACATGGCTCCGATACATCCAGAACTCTTCTAATCACCTCCGAACTTCACCAAACTTCGAAATGTTGCTTTTCATCATGGAAACGCTCAGAATTGCCACGTTTCGCTTCTTAAAAGAGTTTGTCCTGAAATATGAAATAAACACAATTAAGTAGCAATCAACATTAAAACCAAGTTGACAACACTAAAAAATCCTAATAAACTTAAGCACAAAACAATACAAATCTAGGATTATAACACACGTGTTGCACCAAGTTGTCACCACACAACTTTAACATGCAAGATCTGTCACTATCTTTCAATAGGGTCGTTCAAATATATGATAGCTTTATCATATTATATGTGCCCTTAGTTAAAAGTAATACCGAGGCTACGGGCTTTTCTAGAGTGTCTATCATATGTGATCATATGGTTCTCACAATCAAGATTTAAAGCATTTGATGCCCTCGTCAGGATTCTACCATCCTAAGGACATACATCACAACATATAAATTAAACATGAATTACATGATGTAGAAAATGCATTTTATTAATATCAACATGCTTTTACAAATAGTATATTCAACAAATTACATTGGCTCTATGACACATACTCTAACAATCTCCCACTTGCATGATAGCCAATCATTTATGTATTTAATATCAAATGATGCTAAATATCTATCATGCTTCTGCTGCGATAAAGCATTCACCAGTGGGTCTGTTACGTTGTCATAAGTAGGTACTCTGCATATATGTACATCACCCCTCTAAACAATCTTTCTGATAAGATGAAATCGTCTAAGTATGCGTTTGGATCGCTGGTGAGACTATGGTTCTTTAACCTGAGCGATGACATCATTATTGTCACAATAAATCTTTACTAGATCAGCAATGCTCAAAACCATTTCAAGTTCATAATGAACTTCTTGATCCAAACCGCCTCTTTGGTCGCATTAGACAATGCTATATACTCAGCCTCTGTCGTAGAATATGCTATAGTGCTTTGCTTGAAGCTTTTCTAACTCACTGCAGCACCATTGAGGCAAAACACGTATCCTAATTGCAATCAAAGATCATCTTTATAAGTCTGGAAGCTAGCATCACTGCATCCTTTAACAGTGAACTCCTCTTGTCCTCTATAAACCAAGAATACATCCTTAGTCCTCTTTAAGTACTTAAGGATGTACTTGACTGCTGTCCAATGTCTTTCACCTGGATCCGATTGATATTTACTACAAATGTTCAATGCACATAAGACATCAATTCGAGTACATAACATGTCGTACATGATATATTAAATAGTAGATGCATATAGAATCCTACTAATCTTTTCTCTCTCTTCTTGTGTTTTAGAACACATATCTTTAAAGAGATATACGACATATGACATCAGAATGAATCTTTTCTTGGATTCTTCCATGCTGAATCTTTTCAGCACATTGTCTATATACATACTCTGACTTAAGCCTAACAGCCTATTCGATCTATCACGATAGATCTTAACACCAAAGATATAAGCTTACTCTTTTAAGTCCTTCATGGGGAAACACTTAGATAACCAAGTCTTTACCAACTGCAAGTTCAATATATCATTCCCGATGAGAAGTATGTCATCGACATAAAACACCAGGAATACAGTCACACTCCCATTGATATTCTTGTATACACATGGTTCATCTTCGTTCTTGATGAATTTGAACTCCTTAATGGCTTCATCAAAACGAATGTTCTAGTTTTTCAAAGCTTGTTGGAGTCCATAAATGGATCTCTGCAGCTTACATACCTTTTTTGCTTGTCCATCAAGAACAAAACCATCGGATTGTGTCATATAGACATCATCTATAAGGTTTCCTTTCAGGAAAGCAGTTTTGACATCCATTTATCAAATCTCGTAATCATGGTATGCAGCTATCGTAAACATAATGCGAATGGAATTCAACAGTGCAACCTGCGAATAAGTTTTATCATAGTCAATGTCATGCTTTTGTTTGAAACCTTTGGCAACCAGTCATGCCCTATAGGTATGCACGTTACCGTTCATGTTAGTCTTCTTTTTGAAGACCCATTTAAACCTTACAGGTTTTACCCTTCAGGTAGATCCACTAGAATCCAAACTTGGTTTTGGTACATAGAGTCCATTTTAGATTTCATGGCCGTAAGCCATTTAGCGGAATCTGGATTCGACATTGCTTCATTGTAGGCTATATGTTCATCATTTTCATGGACCAATACATCGTCATGCTGAGTCACGAGAAAACCATATCTCTTAGGATCACGAACGTATTCTCCTATATCTACGCAATTCCTGTGATACTTGAGTTTGTTCACTTTTTTCCACTTCTTGTGAAGTAACCTCCTCACGATGTTCAACCACTTCAGGTGGCACATCATCCTATCCTAGATCCGTCGTATTTTGTGGAATCAGAGCTTCATCGAGTTCTACCTTCCTCCCACTATCTCCTTTGATAAGAAATTCCTTCTTTAAAAAACCCTAGTGCGTGCAACAAATATCTTTTGTTCATCTAGGTGGTAGAAGTGATATCCTCTATGATACCCCACGAAAATGCATTTGTCAGATTTTGGGGCAAGTTTTTTGAAGTTAATTTCTTGACATAAGCTTCGCAACCCTAAACTCTTAAATAAGACAAAATAGGGTTTCGCATGTTCCATAATTTATATGACATATTATCTATGGATTTAGATGGCACAAGATTCAGTGTGTGAGTCGCAGCTTCCAGAGCATAACCCTAAAATGACGTGGGTAAGTTCGTGAATCTCATCATAGATCAAACCATATCAAGCAGGGTTCGATTCCTTCTCTTAGATACCCTATTGACGTGGTGTATGAGATAGAGTGAGCTGAGATACTATACCACACTCTTTTAGGTATTCGCCAAACTCTAAGCTTAGGTGTTCTCCTCCTCGATCAGAACATAATATCTTAATACACTTGCCCAGTTGGTTTTGTACTTCATTCCTAAATTCTTTGAACTTGTCAAAGGATTTAGATTTATGTCTCATTAAGTAGACATAACCATATCTACTAAAATCATAAGTAATTGTGATGAAGTACGAGAAACCACCTCTAGCTTGTACTGTTAGTGGTCCACATACGTCACTATGGATGATTCCTAATAGTTCTGTAGCCATTTCACTATGTCCAGAGAAAGGCACCTTAGTCATTTTGCCTAAAAGACATAACTCACATACCTCATAAGATTGTAAGTCGAATGGGTTCACGACTTCGTCCTTTTGAAGCTTTGCAATGCGAGTTTGATTTAAATGACTAAGTCTACAATGCCAAAGGTAAGTTTGGTTCAGATCACTATGCTTGACTTTTTTATTTTCAAGATTGAGAATTTCTTTATTATTTGAACCAAGAACTTATAGACCATTATTTAACTTTGCAGTTCCATAATGAATATCATTCAAACTAAAAGACAATAATCCATTAGAAATCTCAAAATGATATCCATTATTATCTAAAGCAGAAATTGAAATAATGTTTCTCGAAATTGAAAGAACAAAATAAAAAATTCCATTACAAGGCCCAAAGGCAAAGATAAATAATAAACACCTATGGCTAATGCATCAACTCTCGCTCCATTTCTAACACATAGGTTCACCTCTCATTAGCTAAGTGCTCTACTCTATTGTAGTCCCTGCACATTATTACAAATGTGAGAACCACATCTTGTGTCAATAACCCAAGATGTTATAAGAGATAGATTTACCTCAAACATAACGTACCTAAAAGAGAAAGTGAATTCTTTTTCTCATTTGCTAGGAAGGCCTTGTAGTGTTTCCTTCAGTGACCAGACTTGCCACAATAAAAGCAAGCTACCTTCGTTTCTTTGTCAATCTCAACATTCAACTTTTCAAAGTCTTGTTCCGCAGCCTCTAGCATCTCGATAATTTCAGGAAGAGACTTCTCTATTTTGGCTTTGTTAAAGTCCAATATGAATTGGGAAAAATCATCAATCAAGGACTGCAAGACCAAGTCTATGAATAAGTCATCGTCCAGATATTGTCACAACATATCAAATGTCTCCATGTACTCAGTAATCGTTTGTACATGAGGGCCAACTTTAGTCTCCTTTTCCATTTTTCAACTAAAGAGTTGTTTCGACACCTTGTACCTTTTGCAACGACGAAGGTAGAAGATTATGGCACAATGACTCATCTTCTCAAACTGCTTTTGCAGTTCAAGTGTCATCGATGCCAGCATGGCATATTCTACTATGTCGATATTTGTATCGTCCAGTCGCCTCTGGTAAATATCTTGCTGCTCAATAAGATTAATATTGGGCTCTGGATGCAGAGCTCAATAAATGGCGCACAATTTTTACTCTGACTCAAATACAATCCATAGATTTCTATACCGATCCATGAAGTTGTCACCATTCAGTTTGTTCTCTTTTTTTTATGAGAGATAGCAATGATAACGTGTTATTGCTCATTTTCTACAATGCAGAATAAAACAAAATTAATACATGTTAATGTGATTATTTAATAAGGTCTTTTATTTAAATAATAACTCTCACTATTTTACTCAAGATTTAATAGCTCTCACTATTAAACTCTGGAAGGCCTGTTGGACTTCCTAGTGGGCCAAGATCCCATTAATTACATCTCAAACCTTCGCTAACGCGAACAAGTCAGAATGGGTTAATTGGGTAGGCCAACAAATTTAGTCTATATTAGTCAATTGGCACCAACCAATGGCCTCAAATATAAAACATGCCAACAAGCCAATTACACAATTCAATGGCACCAACCATTGTCCTCAAGTGCAATTCTTGGATCAGTAAAGCGGACACTACATGCCCTACGTACACTTTGTAAGTGTATTACTCTTACTATGCCTCTAGTGTACTTATCAACCTTTGTTGATGCGAGCAAGCAAAACACACCTAGTTAAGTCGTACACATCACCATTAAGGAAAACTCCAATGACATTTTAACCTTCCACTAGTAGAAGCATACTCTTTGCTGATGCAAACAAGGTAACGATGAACAGTGGTTTGGTTAAACACATGGTGATGGAAGGTGTTTGGTTACTTGGTTTGACTTAATACCATGTTAGAGGGTTTTATTATTAGTCCCACCAATTTTATCTTAGTTAACATGTTATCGTCAGGCATGTTATCAAATATTCAACCTTAGCATGCATTCTAAGCGTAAACGTAAATGTGCCGGTACATGGCCTAACTAAAACTATTTTCCCCGAGCCTAGAGGACATGGTAGGTCAACCTAGGATCAAAAGTAAAATCTTAAGTCTTTAGGCTTGCTTGTGTCTCGATCTCGTCATCATCCATCATTACAAAACTTACAAAGGAATTACAATAAAAATAAATCCTATTCTAATTTACATCAATAAATTAGAAACCTCATGTACATACAATGGGAGTAAGATGAGAAACAAATTACAATGCGAGAACCAAGAGAGGTAGGACACGCATGTCCTATTTATTAAAATACAACTCAATCAAATACAATATCAAACTCATATGGTTTATGGCTCATGTATCGGGTACCATGCAAATTCAACCAAGAACATGCATTCATTCAAAACTAATGTGTTGCCTTTGATCCATTGTTTGCATAGATTTGGTTCATCGGGTGGTTGTACAGTCCCGTCTAGAAACCCGACTTTGTCCTTTGCAATAAGTGCTTGTTGAAAATCACGAGCGCAAATCGCATAGTTTTCTGATCCAGTAAGCGATTGTTTGACCAGAACAAGTTCTGGCCCATCTGATGCCGACGAAAACAAGGCGTCACCTGGCTCCAGCCCTTGTTTGGGTGGTAGGAACCGTCGTTGGGTGGTAGGAACAATCTGGAAGCAGAAGGTGAAAGGTTGACCTGATTCGACATGTGGGTCGGTAAACCTGAAATCTGTGTTTGGGCCTAATCCGTGATTTGGGTTTGGTTGATTGGTTGGACCTTGGGGATTGGGAAGTGAGCCTGGTGGCTGTGTGGTTGGTTAAGGAGTGGTATCTATGCCTGTTTGAGTAGGCTATAGGCCTATTTTAGTGGGTTGTGTGATTTATGGTTCTAGTTGAGTTGTCTGATTGGGATTCATTTTGGCTGAATGTTGTGGAATTGCACTACTCCAAGTGTCTTTTTGCAGGTGAAGTAACTTGGAGGCTTGATAGGATGAAGGGTAGAAGAAGAGAGACAGAAGCTTGATTAAGCAACCTGCTTTGATACCATGTCAGAAGAAGGCAAGAGAAGCAACTAAGCTGTCGAAGTATGCCAAAAGAGAGAAAAAAAAAAAAAACTTTTAGCTATGAATTGTGTATTTCACTTGTATAATTTTACATACAAAAGTTGTCTATTTATACAATAATTATGTAGTATGAAAGGAAAGAACTAATTACACAATTATAGGATTAATTTTGTAGGATCCCATCAATCAAGGAGAAGATTGTGATGTATGTCTTTTGTAATTGATCCTGTAATTGAGCTAAACCATTATTCACATATCAACATAAATTGTACAACAAAGCCATATATTTTATTCTATTGTTCTTCAAGAATTATCACACTTTCAATACAATACGAAACTTATTCTATTTTCTTTGAGTCCAATGGACTAGAGAAAGGAACAATAGGCAATTTCCCACAATCATAATCTATAGTTCTACGAATCCTGGGAAAGAGGAACTTGTAAAAGACATCTCTCAGGATTTTCATCCACCAATTTGATCCTCCTTGTTGAATCCACCCGGATAAATATGACCCTGTAGTCAACCAAGTCACACGCCACTTTCTTTCCTGAACATAACCATCTAAATCCTGAGCAATTGCCCTCGGAACAAGTCCTCCATTTTGTATTAATGAATTGCCAATGTGTCGGCCAAGTACCACTGCATCTTCCAGAGCTGCACAGCCACCGTGTCCGAGGTCAGGTGTCATGGGATGCATTGCATCGCCGGCGACTGTGATGTTACCTTTCCTTAAATTGCCAAAAGCGATGCCCCATGGATACCTAAACATCAATGGAACCCATATCAATTTTGAAAGATCACAATGCCGGATCATATCTGTGTATATTTCAGGGAAGTCTTTAACATAGTTCTCTAGTACTTCTCTTTGTATCACTTCTGGGTCTGCTCTCATAAGTTCTCCTGAAAACAAAGAAAACATGTCAAATAGATCATTTTATCATCTTCACAACCTCTCTAGTATCATATTAGCTACAGCAGTACTAGTCATATTACTGATTCGTTTCACATCTTTAAACTAATAAAAAGTCATATATATAACACAGCTGGGAAGAATGCGAAAGCAGCGAACCTTTGGGTGAACATATACAGTTGAGGAACCAATAGACCTCTTTGTCATTGAGAGGAATAAATCCAGCCCTTAGGCCTACATCAACAAATTGTCTGACTTCTTGCTTCAAGCCATGGCCATCAGGAAACACAGACAATCCAAGCACACATGATCTTCCTGAATTCACTGGTGCTCCAAGTCCTAGCCAACGTGCCACAATTGAGTGTACCCCGTCACACCCTATCAGAATCTAAAACCGAAGACGAATAATTATTAGGAACTAAAACTAAATCACATTACTATAACTTTGAAAACATCATAACTATAATTAATTACCTTAGATTTGATTATAGTGCCATCGCTCAAATGTATGACAGCAATTGTAGAACCTTCTTGTGATTGTGTTTCAATGTCATCAATATGGGAAGAGAAACGGAGTGCGCCACTCGGTAACTCATCTGCCAACACCTCTAATAAAGTTTTGCGATGAACGTATCGGGGTCCAGCTCCAAGCCTGTTTCAGGACCATCTAGTTATGAATATACATGAAACTATGTTCTTTCTGAAACTCTCGGCAATCAATAATCTTTCTTAATCTCATATATTTCTGAAAAATAAAGCTCAAGAACAATCAAACTCACCCAGTGGCTCCATTTCCAGCAAGGGAGATTTCTTGAGTAGCTCCAGTTCCAACATTGGTGACAAGTCCCCTGTATTATCACAATATATTTAATTAGTCTTCAACTTATTTACATAAATAAATAAATAATTAACTAACAAAGTTGTGAAGAGTTAGAATTTACATCTTAAAAGGAGCATAAAGGGAAGTGAGCTTATGAGCAACACCAAGAGCATCAAGAGCACGCAAGGCGTTTGGGAAGAGCGTTATAGTTGAACCAGTGGCTCGGAGGCCCGGAGATTTTTCTAAAATCAAGGCCCGAATTCCAAGTCTTTGCAGAGCCACCGCCGTGGCCAAGCCTGCTATCCCAGCACCGACTATCACCACTTCTTCCTCCACCATTTTCATCAGTATCTCTCTCTACTTTTAACAAGTGCAGTGTCTCCTTTGCATACAATAATATATATGTATATATATATATATATGCTACATCAACTTTATTTATAGATAAATTATGTGATAATTTTCTCAGGTGAAAATCTAAAATTTGGATTTGAACTTGACCGGAGTTGAATATTATTAGATGGGAAGAGTTTCTTCAAATATTTTAAAGGAATGACACATGACGTTGGACTTTTCAATAAGAAGAAAGTAAAAATTATTACGGCAAAAGAAAAGCCGCCTTATCTTAGAGTCAGCGTATTGAAGGACACGCATCTTTTGACTCTTCTAAATGAAAATGATCACAGGCTTAATTTGGAAGAGAAAAGATAAGATAGGACAAACTGTGGTTGGTTGTCTAAATTACCTAATCCGATAATCAAGTCCAAAAGCAAAATAAATAGAATAGATGGATTATAATGAACAAAGTCATATTATACATAATTAATTAAACTCATTCCATTTAAAAAAAATTG
>WYDK02000021.1:3426487-3445116 GCA_009867345.2 Toxicodendron radicans
TTTTAAAACTGACAATTTGCCCCCTGGGAACTTTGCCGGGGCAACCTTTTTCTCCGCCGCTGCGAAGCCTAGAAATTCTCTCTTTGAAGATTCTAGAGAGTTCTTCGCCGAGGCGAAGCTTGTTCTTCACCGCTGCAAAGCTCTATTTTACCCATTTGTTGGGTTTCTTCCCATTTCAACCCACTTTCAACTCATCCCATTTATTCCTCCAACAATTCCACTAAAAAACTCTACCCCAAATCAACACTTCACCATTCCTAGAATACATCTACAACAACACAAACACCATTTAATCAATTAACACCTAATTAATCCTAACCTCAAAACACTTACTCAACATTTTTACCCAAACTCATTTTCTTCACTTCCTAACCATTTTCTCACAGTAATTTCCCTCTATTAACATTCAATCAACACCAAACAACATCCACACACACATATATAACACAACACACAATCACCAGTTTCAAACCCAAAACAATTTCAATAGAATACAATGAATTTTTTCTAAATACAAAAGTATTCAACTTACCCAAAACCTTTTTTCTTCTTCTTTCTTCTCTTTCTCTTCCTCTTCTCTTCTTCTCCTTCTTTCTTTTCTTCTCCCTTTTTTCTCTTCTCTCGCCCAAAATTCTCTCAAATGAGAGAATTTCTCTCTTTTTATACTAACCCAGACAATTATCCATTTAGCCCACTCATCTCAATTTGACACTTTACTCTCATAAAACTTTGATTCTTACACTTTACGCCTCAAAATCCACTCATAAAAATTCCAATAAAATCCCCAAAAATACGGGGTATTACAATTTACAAGTTTAATGCACATATTATAATCTTTGTGCTTTGAAAGCTGGAAGATGCCCCCCATCAATTAGTAACAAGTTTGGATTAAAATACTAGATTTCTAGTTGTTATGTTAGGAAGTATTCTACTTTCAGAAATTTGATATTCAAGTTTTATTGTCACTTTTTTAGTTTAATTTGTTTCTCCCCTTCTTTCTATGACTCCCCTATTCTCTATATTTGCTGGTCCTACATCATCTTCTCTACCTAATTTTCTGGTTGTAACAAGCGTATTAAAAAAACAGTAGTAATAAATTTCCGTGATGAAGTTATCACATGTGGTGGTGGCTGTAGAGGATGTCAGCTCTTACTCCCAAACAGTATTTCTGTAAGCAAAATCTCCCGACCCCAACAGCAACAATTTTTATTACAGGATGATACCTAATAAACATTTTAAATACTGTAAATAGAATATCAACCTAATCATGGAATAAAGCTGACAGAATTGGTTCTCTTATTTTCTTGCTTTCTTCATGGTTATTACTTATTAGATAGGCATATTTAATATTAAAAGATATAATGGGAGATGGAGGACAACCCTATTAATCTGGTGCCATAAAATTCATTGTACAAACTGGAGAACATTGGTACCTTATGGAAATTATCTTACTCGTGCCAGGTGTGGAAGCTTGTTTTTGAAAAAATTAACCTCTGTGATCAGCTAGTGCTAGTTATCTAAATGTTCCCTCAAATATTTGCTAGTAATATTACTGTTATAGTGGCAAAAGAATGAAATAAACTTAATAACAAAAAGTTTGTAACTTAGTGTGACTACTTTTATGAATTGGATGCTTCCCTATATTACTTGTACAGGTAAGTCTAGAAGAGAGAGATTTTCTGAGGATTTTGATGATCCCGAGTCAGAAAGATTCAGGAACAAATGGTATACTAGGACTCACCAACGACGGGAGGACTCCTCTTTCCAAAGTTCATCATTTGGATTTAAGTGGCGAGAACACTCAAACAGGACAAACCAAAGAACTAAAAAATGGGGGACTATAAGTGACACCGAGTCTGATGATGAGTTTTGTGCTGTTGGATCATATTCTGACAGAACAATACTCGGCCTTCCTCCAAGAGGTCCTTTAAAGATAGAAGACGTTAAAAATGCGTAAGCAGTGCAGTTGTCTTGTCCAACTTGAAGCAGAAGTGGACATTTTAATCTTGTATTTTTCCTTCTGTGTTTATTGGTTTGTAAGCTTATTTGCTTTCTCCTTGCAGTTTCCGCGTATCAGCTTTAAAATGGCATCCAGATAAACACCAAGGCCCTTCACAGGTTAGTAAAAATTCTGGTCGCATGAAAAGGTCCAATGTGTTCTGCTGTTGACTACTTGTCCGCATCTAATTGTACATGGATGTTCAATTTGAGAATTTACTTTGATAGACCACTTTTTATGTTTGTTGTTCTCAGATTACCTTGAGATCATTACCATTCAATGAATGTTTGACTTAAATGAAGAAAGTTCAGTTTGGTAATTCATTTTAATTTTTCATTCTACCATTATCTGATCACTGTAAAACTTGAACATTCTTACTGAAAACGAAATATTACATGCACAGTGAAAGAAAATACCGTGCATACTTGAATTAATTGTTCAGTATTTAGCATACCAAACAGCATTCGGTTTCCGAAATGTTTAGTTTAGTTTGCAAATATAGTTTTTCATGTTGAAGGATGTAATACTCATACACTATGCTCAATACAACCTATTGGATCGACTTGAGACTGTAAATTAGGACTTTGCAGCCGGTAGTTTTTCCTGCTTATAAGATTTTCCTTTACATTTTTTATTCATTTTTTTATTTTTTAATTACATTTTGAATCTCACATTACCTCTATGCATATTTTCAGGCAATGGCTGAAGAAAAATTCAAATTGTGTGCGAATGCATACAAATCACTCTGTGATGCTCTCTCCTCAGTTTGAAATTTAGGAATTTTGTCAAAATCATGTAGCTTCTAACAAGCTTTTCTTTTCAAAAAGGTATTGACAGCAATCAAGGAAAGATGTATGTTCTTTCTTTCTCTTTTTGCCTCAGTGTATGATGAACATCAATTCTTTTATCCACTTTTCTCTGCTTTGTAGCAATGTACAAAATAACATTTATAACATTGCGCTGATTCACTGGTGCAAGTTGAATAAAGTATAAAACTGATTGACTTTAACCAGAACTTATGGTAATCATTTTCCAAAATGAATGTGTAGTTAAATGACTTTAAATACCTGTAACGACTAGTTCTGTTTGTATTGACATACATTGAAGATGCAGACAACGAACACATGATTCTTGAACACTAGTAATTAGACTATAAATGCCTTCTTCTTCTTCAGTACCAACCACCTTTAGAGCTTTTCATTGAAGGGGATTTACAGGATGGAGAGTTAAGAGCCTAATGGATGGAACCTTCTATTAGAATGAAAGGAATTGACAGTTGTTAGGTAATTTTTTTTTCCATCTAACTACGGTTATGATAGATGAGTTTTTTATTAGATGTATTCTGCAATATGATATTACGGATGAACATTCAGATGACTTGATTATATGTGCTGGACACTGCTTAAACTTTCTCCTTGTATTTGTATCTCCAATTGTCTTTGTTTGATCTTTCTCCAAAAATACATGACAACTTGTTGAGTTTTGTAATAGATGCATTCCAAAATATGATATTATTGGATGGACACAGCTTAATACTTTGTCCAAACTTCCTCCTTTCTATTTTGCATTTACAATTGTTTGTTTGATCTCTTTCCAATAAAAACATGACCACGTGGTAAGTAATTAATTAGTCGTTTTGTGAAGACAAGTAGGACCTGGAATTTAAAGCCCTACACCTCATTCCAAAAAGTTTGGTTTGGCATCATTGTATGCAATAACAATCATCACATTCTTTATAAGTTCACCATATTCCAGTCTTTCTCACCAAAGCCTGGCACAATTCATCCACTTTATTACATTGATTTGATCCAAACTTTAATAGGTTACCAATAGTTTAGTCGATATAACTGTTATTGTATTAAAATATAAAATGTATTACGAATAATATTACTGTTACAAAGAGCTTTAACCTCAAAAAGAGAGCCATTGAAATATGAGAGCTGTGATGGACTGCACTGCAGGTACTGACTGACAATCTCTCAGTCTCTATCCACACTTTGGATTTCGAATCTCAATTTCAAGTTTGAAATCCAAACAAGTAAACAGCTTCACTGTATCATCATTAATCTTGTCCCTCTTTAAGACGTTCAAAAGGTAAAACTTTTCTTGAAGAATAAAAAAGAAAATTAAAAAAAGTATTCAAAGATTTTCCATTAAAAGCATCACAAATTATACTAAAAGCAAAGAATTACAACAGAAGTTGAAACCATAAAACCATAAATCAAGATCAAGAAACTGAAATGCAGAGCCCAGTTCCTCTTGAACTTACCAAAATAACTCTCCGGAGGCTCCTG
The DNA here is from genome assembly GCA_009867345.2 of Toxicodendron radicans. NCBI lineage: Eukaryota > Viridiplantae > Streptophyta > Magnoliopsida > Sapindales > Anacardiaceae > Toxicodendron > Toxicodendron radicans. Next base: position 3,430,781 of record WYDK02000021.1, read on the forward strand.
ATAATGAATCTCAAACTCCCCACCATCTTCTCCAATCCCTTCACCGAACTCTCCATTACTCATTCTCATCTTTATCTCCCTCAGCTTCTCGGTCGCCAACCCCAAAGTCAGCTTGTGGCACCTTCTTTGGTACTTGAATCCATTGATGCACCTGAGAGTTTGAGCCACAGAAACATAAAAGATCAAGTGGGCGAGGGAGAGGAGCGTGATGGGGACCCAGCAGTGGCGGCATTGGAGGCGGGGGGACTGAGCCTGAGACATGAAGACGAGGCTCAAGAAAATGAAGAAGAGGAGGAAGAGTTTGTGGAGCTCCTTTTTTTGGAGGTCAATGGCTCGTTTTTTCTCCAGGGTCTTTTCGAAGTGGAGTTGGATGATTGTGTTTAAGGCTTGAAGGGCAGTTTCTTTGGGGATGAGGGTGTGGTTCTGGTGTTGCTGATGGTGGTGGTGGGGGGAATAGTCTGCCATTGATGGAGGAGGTGAAGAGTTGAGTTCGTGAATAGAGAGTGAGAAATGGCCGTTGGTTTTGGGGAGGGTTTAAGCGAAAGATTGAAGAGTTTTGAGTTTGGGAATCTCGAGGAGTTAAATGATATATAAATATGTAGTAATGGTGAAAAAAACAAGCTAAAAACGAAAGGGTAAACTTAAAATGTTGGAGTCTCTTTCTGTTTCAGGTTTTTGCCTCCCTGGTCTTCGGTCAAATCCTGAGAAGGGTATTTATTTATTTACATTTATGTATTTTTAAATTGTGGATTTTGTTCGTTCCAACTACTTAATTACCATCAACTAAACTTTAGGTCTCTCATTTGGATCGGGGGATACTAAATGAATAATTTTGTTAAATTCATAGATTTAGTAAAATTTTCGTTTTGTTTTTTGAAAATGTTGAAATCCATAGATTTTAAAAAATTCACCATCACCATCACCACCTCCAAAATCCAAAATCCTTCATTTTTTAGGGTTTTAAAATCCAATCTGGTAAGTAGGATTTTGCCAAAGAGTAATACTAGGTTTACATCATTTTTATACATAATTTTTCTTATATCATTGTTGACAGATAAATTTGCACCGACAACGAACTAGTTACGACCAAGTTGTTGCGACTTGAGCGTTTCAATTTTGTTTTAGATTAATTACTAGTGAAGGCGATCTGATTCCTTAGTTCATTAGTTAATGATTTGTAAAATAAATAAGACAAGCGGTTTTATAATGGTTCGGAGGCTGAACAACGAACTCATACATCCAATGTTGTTTCTATTCATTAGGAAGATTACAAGTAAGATCGTTGTGATCTGATTACACGAATAGAGAAGTTTTAGAGAGAGAAAGCTATTCGGAGCGTTTTATCAAATTATTGTGAGAGAATTGACTTTTGAGTTTTTGAGATCCCCCAAAACGTTGAAAGAGGTCTTCTATTTATATGAGAGTGATCGCGGGTCTCACCGGACATGTGTGAGTTGCTGGTGGAACTTGAACTGAAAGTGGGAGACAACTGGTCGATGAGATACAATAGAACTAAGTGAGGTCACCAGCGGACAGGTGGTGCGACCTGGGAGGTCGCGTGACGTCGTCAACGAACTCATCGGATTTTACCCCATAACAAATACCCCCAAGTTTTTGGAGTGCGAGATCACTGGTTGAGATCAGATTCCGAAAATTTTCATTCACCACGCTAGTCGTCCCAGAGAATTGCTCTGACTTGATTGGGTTAATTGACTCTATGACCTCGAGAGCGATCTGAATACTTCTGTAATTATTTTCGTTTGAATGTGCTCCTTTACGAATTGGTGGCCGATGAAGTGAAACGGGTATGAACTGATCTCTTGAAGTATAAGCAGTTAATGGCCTTAGAGGACTCTTCGTCTTCTTGCATTCAACGAACATATGACATTTACTTCGAATACAATGAAACATTTAATGTGCGTGAGACACATTTAATGTTTGCCATACTTAAAAAACATTATTCGGGGAGCCATAAATGTGCTTGCCAGCTCGATAGAGCACGTGTGACCACACGCTTACCAACTCTTCAGATGCCCGTTGTAAGATAGTGGCATGTATTCATGATCGGACGGTGGGGGATCGCTCACATATGCGTGGGAGAGGGAAAAAAACTGACGCCGTCGATGTTCGCCACGTGGAGGTAGCCAACGGTCAAGATCGGCTCTCTCGATTAAATGAATTAACCGATGTCGTTGATGGCTACCACATGGAGGTCGCAGACGGTTGAGATCGCTGGAAATTTTGTATATAAATTGAGAGGGAAAAACAAAATGGCACTTTTGCATTCTCGACCAAGCTCTTGTCGTTTCGTCTTCGAACTCTCTCATCCTTCCCTCTCGCTTTCTATCGATTTTCCCTTAGATTCTCTCACTTTCTTGGCCTCCAAACACCTATTTTTGCACCATAAATCATTGCTACGAGCTCGCCTGAAGTTTTTACACCATTAGGTAACCTTCCTCGTCACTGTTTCATTGAGTTCTTTTCATTTTTCATTTTTGTGTGTTTTTTTTTTGTAAAAATGGCGTTTTTGGGGTTGTTTGGTTCCGTTTGGTTTGCTGGTGGTGTTGTGTTTAGGAAGATGAAGTCGTGTTGGGTATTGGTTTGGAGTGTTTAGGCATTGAGGCCATTGTTTAAGTGTTTCTACATGTTTTAGTCTTCTATTTGAGTTCGTCATTTTCTCGTCGAATGTAACGAACTCACTAGGTTTTGTCTTTGTTTGTGTTCTAGCCATGTAGGCGACTATGAACACCAATTTGGAATTCTTAGATTCTACTTTCAATAGGAGTTCGTCAAGTTTGTCTTCGAGTTTGGAGTCCGTTAACTTTGAGCCCGACTTCGTGGACCTACGAACTCTCTTACCCATTGATGTTACTCCTTTGCAGATCGTTCCTCCTCCCGATCACCCATACACTCCTAAGAAAAGATTTCATATCGTAGCGATGGTTGACGACCAAGCAAGAGAAGCTTAGATCGATGTAGAGGTCGAAGAGATGTTCGACATGATCCAGATTGCATCGTCGAAGATCTCTGAGGTTGAGCTTGCTGCGACCAAGAAGAAGTATTCGCTGCAGATGCCGATCTTTCGCAACTTGAAGTATTCGACGAAGAATCCTCCTCCTAGACAAACGGCGATTTCTGAGTACATTTTCGAGGCTGGAGTGACCGTCTTCCTGCACCCATTTATGAGGTCGGTGCTAGATTACTTCGGTCTAGCACCACTTTAGCTTACCCCAAACTCCTACCGTATCATTGTCAAGGCTTACATCGCCTGTCGTGTGCATAAATGCGGTTTGCTGACGATCGAGATATTCGCGATTGCTTACTAGTCAAACAGAGTAAGAAGAAGGGCTTTTTCTATCTGTCTCAGAAGAAGACCATTGAGGCCGGGATCGTTGGGGAGGTTAGTAAGCCCGTCGACTATGTGTCGAAGTACTTATTCTTCGACTATGATAGTGTTCACGAGTTTGCGGAAGTCCCACCTGAGTACCTTCTATACTCGTTTTTTTTTACGATTTGTTCGTGTTTGCTACATAGGATCGTTCCGATGCTACCCGAAAAAATGTTGATCGCTTAACGATCATCAAGTTGGGCCAACTCTTAGAGTCGCAACGTCACTATGCAAACCTCTTGACTCCAAAGTTGATGAAGGAGTGTCTCTTTATGCACTTTCATTCCATGTACGTGTCGAAGGTCGCTGAGACATGTAAGCCACAAACTCAATTCTTTTAACGATTGCTCGTTGAGACGAAAATTTTTATTTTGTTTGCTAACAACCTTCTTTTTCCTATTCGCAGTACCGGCTCGAAAAAAGGGCAAGGCGACCCTTCAAGCCTATGCAAATATTAGGCTACCCTCAATCTCTTAGCCAGGGATTCGGATCAGAGAGCCAACTGTTTGTAGTGAGCAGTCGATTCGTGCTGCTGATGTCAGGGAGAGCTATACTTCTGCTCGCCCCGAGGAAACTATACCCGTGGCCCTAGAGGTCGCGGCGACTGAGGATGCTAGGACTGAGGTCGTCGAGTCTCAAATCGTTGAAGATTCTCCGCCTGCTAGGGTGGAGGTGGAAGATGAGGCTACTCCGGTTCCCCTCTTCCGGAGATCGCTGGAAGAGGGTGGAGGCGATCAGGGGAGTCATCCCTCACACAAGAGGCAATGAAGAGAGAGAACAAGTCGGCGTCCTTCTCTTCGTGATTTGGGCGAGTCAATGGGTGTCCGGGCAGGCGATCAACGCGGTGAAGAATCGCCCACGACCCCTGAGACGGTTAGCGAAACCATCACGCAACTCCCTGAGCATCTGCGTGCCACGACCTCTATGGTGTCGGACTGCGTTACAAAATCACAATGGAGGTCGTGGATGTCAAAGTCGAACAGTGCATAATGGTTAAGGCCACTAGTGCTTTGTGTAAGGTATCAAATTTTCTCAAAATTTTCCTAAGTATTTAGATCGTTATAACTGATCCTTATCCAACTCATTTCTTATACGATCATAGGTTGCTTCCTTAATGATCGCTTTGGTCAACAAGACTCGGTTCGCCTTCTACACCAAAGAGCAGATCTAGAAGTTTAAGACAGATCTGCAAGAGGCGTAGGCCGCTAAGGCCACTGCTGAAGGTCTACTCGAACAAGAGCAGACTAATTTTTTGACGCTCTTGGCCACTGAGTAAATGAAAAACAAGGTCGCATTGAAGACGACTTCAAATGTTGAAGTCCTTCTTAGGAAGGAACAGACCATGCACACGCGAGCTCGCGATAAGCTAGGGGCCTTAAAAGAACAAACAAGCCAAACGATCCGTGAACTGAAAGATCATCTGGCTGAGACAATTGACAGGGCTAATCAGGCTGAAACTGACAAGAAGGCCATTGCTGAAGAGCTCGTAAAGGAGCGGAGCAAGAATGATGAGATCGTCCGTGTTAAGGATGAGGAACTGGAGGTCGCCAAAAAAGAGATCGAGGACCTGAGAGCTCGTCCTGCCGAAGCCCCCAACGAAGAGGAAATCGATGCTCTGGTGGGCGATCTTGCACTTAATGCTATCAAAGTCGTCCTCCTTCACAATCGGGGCATTGACTACTCTATGTTGCCTGAGGGGTACGTCGCCAACCTTGATATTTTCAAAAAGGAGCTTGAGAAGGGAGGTGTTGACGACCCCGAAAATGAAGAGGATTTGTTCGGGCATGGCGATGATGGCGATGACGAAGGCGAAGAAGGTAGCGACCCTCTTTAATAATAGTCTACTTTTGTTTTTTATATTTGATGTATTTTGTATCTTGCTCACCCAATTGGCTGAGATCGCTGTAAATGAACCATTAGATCAATGAAGGCCTTCTTTTGATGCAAAATTTTCCTAAGTGTTGAGTTATTTCTTGCTTAACATTTTTCGTTCGTTAATGAAAGGCTAATGAACACATTAATGACTTTGAGCGAGATCACCATGAGTTCGCTTGACGACATCTCCAACAACATATCATTTAAAGAAGATTCTCTAGGTGTTCTTGTTTGCCTTTTCTGAACTTTTCACTTGTAATCATAGGGATGGTACACGGGCCGGCCAGGGCATAGGCAATCACTTCGAGATTGTTACTTGTGGGCCGTGTAGGCTCATTGTTGTAGGATAAGATCAGGGTCGTGCGATTCACTAGCTCTGGGCCCTTAGGCCCGTTTTATTGAGATAAGACTGACGAGCAATGTGAAACCACTACCCTTGGGCCGTGTAGGCTCATTTTATTATGATAGGATCCAAATTGTGCAGATTGCATCCTCTGGGCCTTTAGGCTCATTTTATTGAGGGGGGATTGACGACCAATGCGAGTGCAATACCCTCGGGCCACGTAGACTCGTTTGATTAGGGTAAAACTCGGATCATTCAGGTCACAACCTCTGAGCCTTTATGCTCGTTTTATTGAGGAAGAAATGAAGACCATCGCAAGTGTAATACCCTCAGGCCACGTAGGCTCGTTTCATTAGGGTAAGACTCGGATCGTTCAGGTCACAACCTCTGGGCCTTTAGGCTTGTTTTATTGAGGGAGGACTGACAACCAATGTGAGTGCAATACCCTTGGGCCACATAGGCTAGTTTGATTAGGGTAAGACTCGGATCGCTCAGGTCGTAACCTCTATGCCCTTAGGCTCGTTTTATTGAGGAAGGACTGAAGACCCATGGAGAAAAGTGCGAAGTCCTTGGTGCTTGCGATGATAGAGACATATCTTTGGAGAATCAATTGTAAACAACTTCATTCATTCGGGCGGTTACAAAATTGATCTTACGATTGAGAGATCGTGGAATTACAAAAGAAGAAAAAGGTCTCGTGGGGAGTTCACGATTTAAGTGTTTGCGACCCCCAGGGGAGACTTGCTCGGTGGTGTCACTGATTACGGCGACTCACTGGTAGTATCTCCAGAGGTGTTCAAAGTGCCAAACATGTGGGATCGCTTTGCTACTCAAATATTCCAAGTGATAAGTTTCTAGTCGCACGATCCCCGCGATCTTGTAAGGGTCTTCCCAATTGGGGCCGAGTACCCTAGCGTTAGGGTATCTCGTGTTGATCATGACTTTGTGAAGCACTAGGTCGCCAAAAAGGAAATCTTTTTTCATGACTTTGTTGTCAAAGAACTTCTTAATCCTTTGCTGATACGCGGCGAGGCGAAGTTGCGCCGTGACGCGATGACCTTCTGTCAAGTTGAGGCTTAATCGCATAAGTGCTTCATTGTCTTCTTCGTTGAAAGTGTCGCTTGGCAACGAGCCCGCATCGACCTCGACAAGTACATTGCCTCGCAACCGTATGCCATGGAGAAAGGAGTTTCCCCCGTGGAGGTTCGTGGAGTGGTGCGGTACGACCAGAGTACTTCGGGGAGAGCTTCAGACCAATTTCCCTTGAAGCGATCAAGCTTTGTTTTTAAGGTTCGCTTGATGACTTTGTTGACGGCCTCAACTTGTTCGTTGGCCTGAGGTTGAGCAACGGAAGCAAACCTATTCTGGACCCCCAGGTCGCTGCTGAACTTTTTAAAGTCATCATTATCGAATTGTTTGCCGTTGTCCGAGATTATGGTATTAGGGATTCTGAATAGGTAAACGATGTTTTGATACATGATCTTGTTTGCGGTGATCGTGGCAAAAGGTTCGGCCTCTGCCCACTTCGTGAAGTAGCAAACAACCACGGGCTTGACATCATTGTGAACTATTATAGGGGCGCCCGTGGGATGTTTGCAAACCGTTGACACTTGTCACACTTTTTGACGAAACTCGTCGAATCGGACAGGATCATGGGTCAGTAGTACCCTTGCTTGGTGATCTTGTTCGCCATAGATTCCCTTGTGGAATGATTTCCACATATACCCTCATAGATTTCACGAATGATGTAGTCCGTTTCATCTTCATTCACACATCTCATCAAAGGAGTCCCAAAGCCTTTTCTATTCAAAGTCTCGCCCATCAGAGTGTAGCGACAAGCTCTAGTCCGCAGGGCTCTCGCTTCCCCCTTATTGTGGGGAACCGTTCCTTCTTTGAGGTAGGCTAAGATTGGAGTCATCCAATTCCTCTGGAGATTGATATGCATCACGACCTGACTGGTCGGGGTGATGCTTGAAGCGGAGATGATCTTGATAGGGATGTAATATGGAACCTCTGATTCCAACGATGAGGTGAACTTGGCTAAGGCATCAGCCACAAATTTCTCACCTAGCAGAATCAAGGTAATGTCGAGACCGGTCGTCACAACTAACAAAATTACAAAATCCTAATTACCTTAATTAGCGGTAAGCAGGGTCGAATCCACGAGGAGCAAGTATTTATAACTAAGTATATATTTGAGTAAACGAAAATTGAAAAAATGAATTGATTGATTGATTTACGCTAAGGAAACAATTTACGAAAATGAGAAAGAAACGTAATTAAAACTAAACCAATTAAAGACTAATATTAAATATTAAAACTTGAAAATAAAACTATTTAAAAATCTATATTAAAAACGTTGTCGTTACAGATTTGGTTCGATACGAGATCAACTCTCACAATTCTCAATCACGCTCTACGGTTTCCTAAACCTATAAAGCAAGGCAAACCAAACAAATGTTCATCGGTACTCTAGGTATAATCTATTCTGTCTCACCCGATTACTCAAGTTCGATTGGCTAAAGACTATCATTGAATACCGACAAACATAACATGCAAACCCACTAGCTGGTACGTAATTAACAAATACAATTCATTAATACGTAATATCAAATTAACCAATCACACAATACATGCATCACACGTAGAAATAAAATTAAACATGAATAAAACTTTATTACAAGTAATTAAAAGCAATATTCAATGTTTAACAGATTCAAACTAACAAATATCGTGCAGTTAATTTTAATCAACAATAAAACTCAACGGATACACGGTAATCAAATTAATACACCGACTATATTAAAATATCGAAATTGAACACGAAACATAAACAAATATAGTAAAAACAAAATACTACGGAATATTCACCGATCGAACTCGTCCAACTAGTCAAGAGCTAATGACGTAGACTGTAGGTGTCAATCTTGACCTCCCCTCTCCTATAATGGGCAATTGGGAACTTAGCCGCTGATCGGGATGTCGATGGAGGCTGAAATGATATAAACGGGACTGCCCATCATAAAGTGCTTGGAACCAGCGTCAAGGTGGTGCAACAATAGAACTGATCTAATGAATTGGTGACTGGAAGATGAAGAGTCAAGCTCCCCGGAATCTGAACAGTCACACGGTAGATTGACCAGGACCTCTAGATGATGAATATGCTAGCGATGAGAAGTGGAGAGGCCGAAATTGGTGCAGATCTAGTTTGAAAGATGAGGAGACGCGACGGCACGTGGTGGCATGTGTAGGTGCGTGAAAGGCTGAAACGGTGATTTGAAAGCACGTGGAGCTCAAGCAGCTGATGACCAAGGCTAAATGAAGATGGATCGATGCTGGAAAGTGGTGATGATGGCCGAAAAATGCGGAAAATGGTGGTGGAAGTCGAAACGTCCCTAGTGAGGGGCAGGTGAAACGTCGTCCGTTCAAGGAAGGTGATGGATGGTGGAGATCGACTGAAAAGATGATGAATGGTGTATGGCAAGGTGAAGAGTCGTGAGATGTGTGGGAAGGTGAAGAGACTTCTCCCAAAAAAAAAATGGTGGTCTGCATATTCAATCAAAGAGAAGCCACTGTTGATTGAGAAAAATTTCTTTATATAGTAATGTTGGCAAATTTCAATTAAGCCCTTGCACCAAAGAAAAACGACAACATCACCTCGGAAATATGACATTAAACCCCTTATTTTGCAATATTAAGACAAATTGAGCCCTAAACAATAAATTACAACATAATATCAACTCACAACATCTCATAAATCATTCCAAACATGCACAAATTGTGAGAAAAAATTAACAAGTGATTTTTCATTAATTAATTCTTACATTCTTTAAATTGTCCTAATAAATATTCAAATTAAGCATAATTGGGTAATTTAATCATCTTAATTGAGTCATTTTCATGACTCTAATAGGTGATTGCGAAGTTCTTGAATGTAGTGAGCTCTGACTTGGCCTTCTTTGAATAGGCATTTATCCTGTTTTCTTTCATCTGGTAGTCATCGACGATCTGGTTCATGATCAGCTGCGAATCGCTATGGATTTTTATCGATTCAACACCCATCTCCTTAGCTAGGCACAAACCGGCGAACAGAGCTTTATACTCTGCTTCATTATTTGTGTCTTGAAATTCAAACTTAAAGGCCCCATAGAGTTGGGTGCCTTCTGGGCTGATTAGGAGTAGGCCTGCCCTAGCTCGCTAGGCAATCGAAGATCCATCGACGAATATTTCCAAGTAAGGGACTCGTCGAGCTTCTTAGTCACGTCGTCGGATTTGTTCGTGATGGACTCAACTTTAACGTTTTCATTGTCCTCATGTCGTGGAGACGTGAATTCAGAGATAAAGTCCGCCAAAACCTGCCTTTTTTTTAAGTTTGGGGTCGGTAATGGATATCAAACTGACTTAGTTCGATAGCCCACTGCATCATTCTTCTCGAGACGTCAGGCCTCTATAAAATTTGCCTCATTGGATAGCTCATGAGCACGTTGATCGTATGCCCATAGAAATACAGCCGCAACTTGCGGGATGCGGTGACAAAGCTAAGACCAAGTCTCTATCTCTAGGTAGTGGGTCTCAACGTCCACTAATCGCTTACTAACGTAGTAGATCAACCATTGGACCTAACAAGACCCTCCTGTGAACAAAGGTTGTGCTAACCGCGCTGGATGAAATAGATAGGTACAGCATCAGAGCTTCTTGAGGGACCGGTTTGGACAGGAGTGGAGGGTTTCCAAGATAGGTTTTGAGCTTTTAGAAAGCTTGTTCGCACTCTACGGTCCAAACAAACTGCTTATTACCTTCAAGAAAGTTGAAGAATGGTAGGCATCGATCTGTCTATCGAGAGATAAAGTGGCTAAGTGTTGCGATCCTCCCGGTTAGGCATTGCACTTGTTTCTAATCCGTAAGGCTCTTCATGTTCAATAGGACTTGGATTTTTTCCAGGTTTATCTCAATCCATCGCTGATTCACCATAAAACCAAGGAATTTCCCGGATGCCACCCTGAAAGCACACTCTAGGGGATTCAATTTCATCTTGTATTGCCTGAGGATGTTGAAGGCTTCGGATAAGTGTTAGATGTGATATGCCGCGACCCGCGACTTGACGAGCATATCATCCACATAGACCTCCATCGAATTACCGATCAAGTCTACAAACATACGGTTAAAGAGACTCTGATAGGTCGCTCCCACATTTTTTAGGCAGAAGGGCATGACTTTGTAGCAATACAAGCCACGATATGTGGTAAAGGTCGTGTGTTCCTCATCATGGGTGTGCATGGCAATTTGATTATAACCAGAATAGGCGTCCATAAAACTCAGTAGCTTGTTCCTGGATGTGTCATCCACTAGTTGGTCTATCATGGGCAGCGGAAAACTATCCTTCGGACACGCTTTGTTGAGATCGTTAAAATCAATGCATGTGCGCCACTTGCCGTTAGGCTTAAGGACTAACACTAGGTTCACTATCCATTTCAGGTAATGAGACTCCCAGATGAAATCTATTAACAACAGCTTCTTGACCTCCGATTTTAATGCTAGATACCTCTCCAGATCCATCCTCCTCTTTTTCTGGCGATTGGGGTGATGATCCAGGTCGATATTCAGGCGATGACATATGATGCTTGGGTCAATTCCCACCATGTCGGTGTGTGTCCAAACGAACACATCCTGGATTGTTTGGAGGAACACGATCAGTGGCCGGACAATCTTTTCACTGACACTGCTGTTGATCTTCAGTTTTCGGGTCTATTCGTCGTCGTCAACTTGAACCTCGACTAACTGTTTGACCGGGCTGTTAGTGGACAAGTCTTCTTGAAGCCGTGAGTCAATTGTGTTATTCGCGGGGCCTGGGTGAGGCTTTGCTACGCCAATGGCCATGGTGACCTTTGACTTTAGCTTTTTTGCCAAACAGACTACATTGTTATAACAAAATCTTGATTCCTCTTGCGATCCACATACTTCGCCCACACCGTTATGGGTGGGGAATTTAATCTTCATATGATAAATTGAAGTGACCGTCTTCAGCGCTCTCAGTAGGGGTGGCCCCAATATCACATTCAAAAAGGACGGGCAATCCACGACCAAGAAGACAACGACCTCAGTTGTCAATGAAGTATCCCTACGGTCATTGGTAGGGTGATCATGCCCTTCAGCATCAAAGAGTCTCCAGTGAAACCGAACAACAGTTCGTTTACTGGTTTCAAATCGTTATCCTTTAGCTTGATTCCCACGAATCAATCGTAGAAAAGAATGTTCACGGTACTTCCACTATTGATGAGTACTCGGTGAACCTTCTTGTTGCCCAAACGCGCTTTCACAACTAGCGCATCTTTGTGGGGGTGGTGCAAACGAACAACATCTTGTTCACCAAACCTAATTTCTTTGCACTGCCTTGGGAATTTGGCAGGACGTCTTTCTGTTTAGAATACGGTTGGCGGAACCTGTCTAGCTTCAAGCGCATAGCGATCTTGCAACCGCCTGAAACTTCCTACAATATGCGGCCCTCCATAGATCATGAGGAATTCACTCCCTCCTGGACTGTGAGGAGGTCGTGGAGGATCATTTTTTCGATCTTCTTCTTTAGGAAGCGATCAGAATTATTTATGAAGTTTTTCATGTGCCCCCTCTGTATGAGGTTCTTAATGGCATTCTGCAAGGAATGGCATTCGTCTGTATGGTGCCCCACGTCCCTATGGTGACGGCAATATCTCCTGCCATTTTTGTTCGCCCTATCCCTTTTCTAAGGTTGGGGTGGAGGTAAGAGCCTATTATCCACTTTCAGTACATCACTGATCTTGGCATTCAGCGGAGTGAAAACTCGTTCCAATGGTGCTTTGTTTTTCGTTGGCTCAAAACGAGGTCTCCCCCTATCACTATTTCTGCGCTGATCGCTTCGCCGATTATCTCTAGGTTTGAAACGAACAGGTGCCCTCTCTCAGAATTCTCTTCGAGAGGGCACACCTGGACCGAGCCCTTGATCGCTATGAGGCAAGGCAGCAACATAATTCTCAATTCTTAGAAATTTCTCCGCGAGTTCATTGAATCTCTAGAGAAGGACATTTTCCTCCTTCTATAGCTTATTCCAGAATTCTGTCTGAGGTCGTACACCTGCCATCATCAAGGTACAAACTGCATTTTCTGGCGCGTTCGTGACTTTCCGGAGTTTAGTATAGAACCGCTTCAAATAGGATTTCAACATCTAGCCCTTCTCCTGTCGGATGTTACTCATGTAGCTTAAGGGAATGAAGAATTGCCTGTTCGCTTGGAATTGTCGTAAAAACAGTGAACTCATATGATTCCAGGAATCGACTGTGCCAAATGGCAACGATCTAAACCATATTTTTGTCGATGATGCCAATTTGACCGTTAGACATCAACACTTGGCTAAATCTGAAACCCTGTGGAGCTCCATGTGGTCATTGAAGACAAAAAGGTGATCATACGAATCGGTGTTACTATGGAATGGCTTGATATCGAGCATCCGAAAACTAGTCGACAACGGAGCCTCCCGCACTTCAGCTGACAAGAGAGAAGCCTCCGAGCCAATGTTCTTATCGTTGCGACGAGCTCGAATATTATCAATGGCTCGCTGCAATTCTTCAATCCGACAAGCATCAATGTGGTGTTGAGGTCTTGGTTTGGGATTCGCTCTTTCCGCTATCTCGGACCCTTGTCGCTTCTTCCTCCGATCTAATAAACTTCTACGAAGATTGCGAGTCAGGATATTGCTAAGGCCGTGTGGCCATCTCTGCTCATTATCTTACGGCTCCATGCGGGTACGACTCACTGGTGAGTTCACTTCTTATTGGAGAGAGGCATGGGTAACCTGGTTATACTCAGCTCGGGGTCGCTAGGTTTCAACCCGATCTCCCTCGGGATGTCACGGGGTACTACCCCCAGGCCTATGGGACTGGCGATTATCTGGCCTGTTCGTTGGGTTTGATCTCTGACCCCCAAATGCGGATTGGTTATGGGCATGTTGATTACTAGATCGCGCCCTCGTGGGATCATTCTCGGTGCGAGGTCTTTTGGGGTCCGGGCCCTGCACCACACCCATCTGATTGAGGATCAATGGGTCCGGTTGCTGAGCAATCATGTCCAGGCGTTGGGTGATCGTCTAGAGAGTATTGTCCAGCCTGTCCATGTACCGCAACAAGATCAGATCCAGGTTTGGGGTTGTTGTGATAAATACATCAAAAGCCGGTCCGACTAGGTCGCAACCGCCATTCATTTCACTGCCTTCTGCAGCTTTTGCTACCTGAGATGCAGGATTTTTGTTTCCCGCTTCTTTTGATACTTTCGGTGCCATTCGGTCATAGTTGAACGAATATAGATTACGAACTGGGTGATGTGATGATCACAATCGGGAAAGGTTCACGCCCTTCTTCTAGCGCCAAATTGTTGACGGGTAAATTTACGCCAGCAACGAACTAGTTACGATCAGGTCATTGCGACCTAAGCGTTTCAATTTTGTTTTAGATTAATTACTGGTGAGGGCGATCGAATTCCTTAGTTCGTTAGTTAATGATTTGTAAAATAAATAAGACAAATGATTTTATAGTGGTTCGGAGGCTGAACAGCAAACTCTTACATCCACTATTGTTTTCTATTAATTAGAGAGATTACAAGTAAGATCGTTGCGATCGTTGCGATCTGATTACACGAATAGAGTAGTTCTAGAGAGAGAAAGCTATTCGAAGCGTTTTATCGAATTACTTGTGAGAGAATTGA
>WYDK02000021.1:3456473-3468044 GCA_009867345.2 Toxicodendron radicans
CTCATTTCAACAAAATCTTTGTAGCCTGGCCTCGGACAAAACGGATCTCTTAGAAACTGCTTGCGCATCCACATTGTAACCCTGCTACGAATCCACCATTGAAGCTCTCTAAGATGATTCCTTCTGTCGACTGAAGACAAGAAGAATAAATGAGAGTAATGAATCTCTTGCGTTTGGATTTGATATTGTTCACTTAAGCCAAGATGTGCCATCAGAAGGCAAATATGAGTGAGTAACTCTCCACCTTTCATTAGTTTTTGCCCGTGCTCTTTCCATCCGCAATGGTTTGCAGCATATCCCAACATTTCTATCCAAACTTTACTTATCATCTCCCATTTTTGTTTAACATTATTAGTTGTTCCATCATCCTGAAATTTCTGTTCCAATTGCTTGGCTAGTCTACATCCATAAAATAGCACTGACAGACTTCTGCCTCCCTTAAATTTTTCTAATGAACCATCATCAGTTTTCACTGCAAACAGTGCCTTGCAGGCTTCACTTATAGTAGCAGACATATCAAGCTTTCTTCGTTTGAAAAATCTCATGGCCTGTGAACATGTATCTCTATATCTTATCTCACCAATCCCTTTCGGCAACATGGTCGGACATACGACTAAAAGATACAACATGTAATCTGATACACATTTGCTAATTTTCCATTCTAGTGGAAGTTTATTTTTGTCGATGTTGGATAAATCATGAAAGTAACAAAGACTCGTAGCAATGTGCCAAAGAAGAAGGCTATGATCAAATTCTACGTCGATTGTACTCCAATGAAATTCTTCGAGACAATCCCTTTCCTTAAGCACATTATCACCTCTCTGGGCCAACAACTCTTTACATAACTTGATACTGAAATTATCACCTTCGATTTTCTTGCCGTTCTCTGTGACCTGATTGAAGATCATTTCTTGCAAATGGACATCCACATCTTTCCAATGCAAATACAAGTACTTCTCTGACCATTCTTTGATGCCAAATAATTTCCAATGTCCACTAGTTTTGTCTGATAAGTCTGCAAGACAAAAACTTAACAGGTTGTACTGACCCATCGATCCTGACCACCTCCGGCGATTGTGAGAAAATATACCTCTGGAGATAAAACGATATTTGCTCAACCAAAGTTTTGTCCAATCGGAAAAAAGAAGCACGATAAGCGCATAAACTTCTAGAAAAACAGCCCCAAGTAGAAGTATCCAAGTTATGGAGATGTCGATTAAAGAAAATCCATGGTTATCAATGATAATGAAGAAGGCAACTGATACAGAAACGTGGGAGAAGAGGTAGATGCAGCGAAGAAAGACACCGAATCCGGAATAAATTGTACTCGCTTTCGTGTAGAGCACATCATACATGAATCCAAGCTCAATAGCTACCAATTTGAAGGCATCTTCCGCCGACTTGTTGTGAGTGATGAGGGAGTAGCTTTCTTCGCGTTCCTTGCGGTCAAGAATTAGATCTGCATAGAGACACCTAAATTTCTTGAATAATGAAAAAGCTTCAGCTAGATGGTCAACTTTCACCACTGTTAATTCCTTCGGCAGCAGCTCCATTGAGGGAGTAAGTATCATTTTTGATACATCTACTACTGTAGTTGATTCTTCAGTAATATCTCTTGGATGATCACGTGATTCAGCTGCAACGTTAACCGACATCGATTCCTTTGACGACTCCTTTTTGTTTTCTTCCATAATTTCATCAAAATATTGAGCAGGTCCACCGGGATCGGGAGAGGAGCGCAATGAATCTTTCAGCCGCCTTGCGCTTGAAGACCAAAGCACCAAAGTCCTTTCTCCATACTTAATAATTCCGGTGACAAACACCGGAATGCCTAAAAATCTGAGGACGATATTGCTGTTCCAAGACGGTATGAAGATGTAAAATGCTACTACGACTTGGACTATAAGTTCAAGAAAGTGCCTTAACCACAACTCATTATCTTCTAAGGAGTAAGCTGTGATAGTGTCTGGACCACCGAGGTGCAAGAGAAGGAACGGTGCCCAAAATGCATGGAATACTTCATTTGATTGCGAAGATTTATGATCAGAATTTCCTCGGCTGCGGGCAAGGGTGCCGAGGGCAAGTGTTGCCACCCAATCTGATATCAAGTATGCTAACCAAACAATGAGATTTATCCAAATTATTCTTGTATGTTTTCGTTGAGAACCAAATATGATGAGGATGATCTGTAGAAAAAGACTCAGTAAAACTAATGATCGAATCTCCCACCCGTTCCAAAATCTCAAGACTTGTTCTGAAAATGGTAGCACGGTCATCTTCTTCTAATCTGAAAATATTTTTTAAAATACGCGATTTAAGAGCTTATTTATTTAGAGTTTTTGTCTACTTGTTTGAGAAGAGAGACAATTAATTAATAAAAAACAAAATCATTACACATGCATAGTAGATAATTCATCACCATAAATGAGTCTCAGCCTGGTTTTGTTAAAATAATTAAGGATTTTACTGCATACCTTGTGACATTTAATTAGCAAATTACATTGGTTGTTTATATTACAAATTCAATTCAATAATCGCATATAACTCAATCAACAAAAAAGAGATATATAGAAACAAGAGAGGAAGCTAATTAATTAGAGAAATTAAAGTAAAAAAATGTACATATAACCAAAGTTAAAGAAAATCCTCCCAACATCTTGTAAACTATCATTTTGATTGCAGAAAAACTTTTAACCCTGCACCAAATCTTGAGAAACAAAATTTGTTGTTTTTTGGGAGATTATTAACTTGATTTATTAACTTATGACGGAAGACTTATCAATTTTCAGCAACAAACTTGATCTCTGTTATTACTACACAATCTTAACTTGGTTCAGAAAATGATATATATACAACTCAATGCATTATTACTTATGGAAGCTAAACAAAAATAAGAAAATGATCGCCCTACCACAGGAAAGAAAGTAAGAAAAACAAATAATTGAAGCCAAAATCATCATACATATATTACAAGATGCTGGAAAACAATATTTAATTATAAACATCATACAACATAATATAGACAACCATTTCTATTTACAAAAGAATTACTACTAGTTAAAAGGTGTACGTAGTACCTAGAAATCTAATATAAAACCAAATGATATACTATGATTATGAAATAACTCAATTACCAACAAAAAGAAGAGGATATATATATAAGTTGTACCTGAAAATTTGTTTAGCAAATGGAGGGTAGATTGACCTGAATCAACAACTTGATCGATATATATAGTGAAAATTGTTAAGTCAGAGTTTGGAGAGTCTTTTATTGGATAATAATAACAAGAGAGAAATACAATATAATATGTAACTCTTATGTATTCTTGTAATTATGAATCCAAGTTTATGTAAACAGTTTAAAAAAACCAAAGTCTTCACAACAGATAAAAGAATAACTTCTGCGACGGGGAATAAGGAAACATGCAGAAATAAATTAATTAAGTGACGTATGGAATGAGATAGAATGGATTCTCCTTTAGAATAACTTCATTATGGTTTCATCCAAGTCCAAACAATGAAGTAAAGAATTAAGAATCTATGAAAAATAGGTACTTTTTTTTTTTTTTTTCCCCGTTATTTGTCATCATTCATAACTAAATCTACGTAAATACAATTGTGAGTCAGTAATACCTTATGTTGATGTATGTCAAATCTAGATACATGGTCTAGACCTAAACCTTGTTTTTAATCCCAACTGTTGATGTATAATATTGAAAGTATCCTTATGTTATATAAGCTATTAAGACTCTTGTCTCTTAACCGATATAGGATTTTGGCACCAACACCGTACTGCTTCCACAAACAAGGTTATGTTTAATTCTTGACAAGAAATATGTAAATGTAGAGAAGTCTCAAACAGCTAGAGAAGTCTCAAACAGCTAGGAGCTACAGAGTCAACTAAAAGCACAATAGTTGAGTATGATAGTTGATATATATATATATATATATTATTAAGATGTTTATAATACAAAACCCATTCTAGTATGGTATGATTTATTTATTTAGATTTACATCAAATCCAAGCCTGCCAAATGATGAGTAGATATTATTTGAGTTCCATACGATCATCTTTTTCCTTTACAGATTCGCTTTTAGGTGAACTTCAATCAAACGTCTTTCTCCACATAATGTAAAGTGTAGAGGTTTAATAATTAATCATTTAAATCCAAAAAATGAAGAAGTCAAATTTTGATCGATGAACCAAATTTAATATATACCTAAAACGAAATTCCAGTACTTAAATGAAACACCTCCGAACATCTTGAAAAGGTTCAATCATCTTAATTCATATATGAACAAATGTAGTCCAAATTTGAATAATATGAACAAATGTAGAACCACCCAATGCATGAAACACCAGCTTGAGATCTCCAGGCTGCAATTTACAGGATAGTTTATACAAAATTGATTCTGGAGCATCGTGACAGGTCGTCAACAACGACCTGCGACTAAGCAAACTAACTAAAGAGCGACCTATGAGCTCAGTGAGCCGATTCAGGTCGAGTGGCGAGCTTTAAAGACTTAGGAGAAATAAATGCATAAGTGTCAGTGTTTTACTTTGTAGTTTTTGTTCTAGAATATTACACGTGTATGCAAGGATTTAAAAGTGGGGACACTTGTCATTAAAGTTGTAGAGATTGGGACAAATGTCAGAATTATGTTAGGGTTTTTTTAGGGTTTTGTGTGCCTATAAAAATGACACTACTCAATGTAAACGGAGCTTTTGAAATCAACAAATATACATAAATTTAAAGTAACCTTTGTGGTCATTGTTCGGAGTCCTTTGTGGTCTCGTCATCCTTAGTGGGCGTTCGTCAATAGTAAATCCTTTGTGGGTTTACGCCGTCCTTAGTAGGTATCTATCATTTTGTTTGACTGGTCATTGTTTTAGCTCCACTAGACGCATCGTTCATAGCAGTAACAAGCTAACTCTTCGTTCACTGTATCAATTTTGGTATCAGAGCAAGTTATGGTTCCATGAGAGATTTTCGGTCAAAACCAACTTCTTTGTATTAGTTTTAGTTTCAGAGTTTGAGTGGTGGAAAATGGAAGAAACCAACAACGCCCGTGGTCGTGGAAGAAACGTTGGTCGAGGTAGAGGTCGTGGTCCAGAATTGAAAGATAAGGCTCGTGCCCATCGACAAGATTTGAGGGAAATAGAGATCGAAGAGTTGAAAAGATCGCTTCAAGAAACCCAGTTGCAAAATGAGCAACTCCAACTAAGAGTTTTACGATTGGAAAACCCATCTGAGAGGAGGCAACTAAATGGGTCAGATGGCGCATTTATTAGTGGCAATGAAGATGATGATTACGATAACTCATTTGGGGAAACGACTAGTGAAAAGGAAGGTTGAAATAGGCAGAGGCAAAGAAAATCACCAAACATTGGTATGAAAGTAAAGATCTCGGGGTGTGATGGAAAATCACACCTAGATGACTTTTTAGGCTAGTTACATACAATCGAACAAGTCTTTTATATTAAGGAGTTCGCGGAAGAACAGAAAGTAAAGGTGGTCGTTATTCGTTTGAGAAAACATGTTTTTGTGTGGTGGGAACATATCAAGAAGCAACGAGCTAAAGATCGCAAGTCTAAAATCGCAACGTGGAGAAGATGTAGAAATTGTTAGTACCCAAGTTCATGCCTGAACGCTATAGGTAAGAAGCTTATATCGAGTATCACAATCTGTCACAAGGAAGTTTGTCAGTTGAAGAATACATCGTTGATTTTGATCGCCTTAGAATGAGGTGCGATGTCATGGAGGACGACAAACAGACAGTTGCAAGGTTTTTAAGAGGTTTGTGACGTGAAATACCTAACATGGTATATTTGCAACAATATTATGGGTACAACGATGTTTGTCCTCTAGCAATGATAGTTGAGAAACAATTAAAGGCAAGGGACGCAAGTTTTTCACTTTATCCAAGAAGTTCGTGGAAAGAGAAAGTTTGAGTATGCAAAGAGGTGCTACGCAGATTTCCAAAGGGAATCCTAAGTTCGCAGATAAAAGCAAGCAAGTGAGTGAAGCGAGCTATAGGGTAAGCAATGTTATAAGTGTCAAGGAATTGGACATTTTACAGCGAATTGTTTGAACAGACAACTTGTTACACTGGTCGAAGAAGAGGAAGATGAAGAGCCCATTTATGACAAAGACGAAGAGTCAGAGCAGTCTAGTGAGGGAGAGATCGTTGGCTACCAAGGGGAGTGTTTAGTCATCAAAAGAACTTTAAATGTGGAAACCGTGGGCGAAGATGACTCATGGCTTCGAAACAATATCTTTCACACGCAGTGCACAACATATGGTAAAGTGTGCAACATCATCATCGACGGGGGTACTTGCACGTGATCACATCAACTATTGTTGATAAGATGAGTTTGCAGACCAAGGAACACCCAAAGCTCTACAACTTTCTTGGTTTAAGAAGGGCAAAGAAGTCCGAGTTAGCGAGAGATGCCTTGTGAAGTTTTCAGTAGGAAAGAACTACAAAGACGAAGTCTGGTGCGACGTCGTTCCTATAGATGTATGCCACATACCGTGGCAATATGATCAGTGAGCTATGCATGATAGTTACAAGAATACTCACTCGTTCAAAGAGGACGGAAAGAAGATTATTTTAGCGCCAACAGAGTTAAAGCAAGCTGAGAGTTCGCAAGAAAACCATTATATGTCTAAAGCCGAAGTAGTGGAAGAGATCAATAGTAAAACCGAAGTTTTTGCTCTGGTTGTTGAAGAAAACGAAGAACAATTAGAAGTGCCAGCATAAGTGCGACCAGTTCTAAAAGAGTTCAACGATGTGATACTTGAGGAGATGTCAACAAGGTTACCACCAATGCACGACATCCAACACTGTATTGATTTTGTACTGGGGCGATCATTCCTAACAAGGCCACTTATCATATGAGTCCTATGGAACACAATAAGATCAAAAGTTGAGAACCAACTTCTTCTGTATTTATCCACATACTTCTTCTGTATTTTCGTTGAGAACCAAACATGGTGACGATGGTTTGCAAAGAAAGGCTCAGTAAAACCATCGTTCGAACTTCATATCCATTCGAAAGTTGGATGACTTTTCTGGAAAAAGTTTGAGCGGCCATCAATCTTCTCTTTTCATATCAAACTGCACGTAGTTGAAAATTTGTAATAAAAAATAAAACAACGATGTTGAAAAGTTGTTATGATATAATTATTTCACAAGCATATAAGAAGTTAACACAAACGCTGCGCAACTTAAACTTTCGTTAGTTTTCTATTAGGATTACTTCCTTACACCCCCTCCAACATACAAAACTAACCGTTGCCCCCTATAATTAGCCAATTATATAATTATATATGCTGACATATAATTATATATTAAATATTTCAAAATCACAAAAATTAGTTAGAAAAATAAAAAATAAAATATATTTAATATTATTTTTAAAATAATTTACATTTTTTTTAAGGAGGTATCCAACTATCTGAGATTGTCGAAACCACCATTCTTAGATTACGGGAATTGAGGATCTCTTTTTCTTTTTCTTTTTCTTTCAATTCCAATTTACACAAAATATATTTCAACAAGTATATATTTTCTAGTTTCAAATAAATATCTTTTAAAAGAGTAATATTACATATACATCATTTTCATACATCATCATGTGGCAAAAAATGATTAGATGGAAGTTTATTTTTAATTTAAAATCAATCAATCATCTTTTGACACATAATGATATATGAAAAATAATATATGAAAATGATGTATGTGTAGTATTATTGCTTTTAAAAAGTGTTATATATATCAGTTTCTATATTTTTACTTATTTTAATTTTTGATCTTGCATTTATTAGTTTACAAAACAAATATTTAAAAATTATATTTCAATTTTTTTTTTTAGTTTACAAATAAATGTTAAAAAGAAATATAAGTAAATATTTTTAATAAATTGTTTTAATTTTTTTATGCATTTTTTTTTTTTGAAAGAAACGTATTAAATATTTTTTATCAAATTAAATGGATAAAAAAACATTTAATATGTCTAAAAGAAATACAAGTACGTGTTTTAATAAATTGTTTTTATTTTTAAAAAGACATTTGATGTACTTTAACATAAAATAATATTAATATTGTAATTAATAATATTGTAGAATCCTTCTTTTTGATTGAAAGGTGGTGTTGCGATTTGCTTCATCACATTCTTCTTTTTCTTGACACCCTTCTGTTTTTCATATCTTCTTCTAAATTTTTATATTGGATATTTTTTTTTCTTTTTGTTGTGTACATGTAAAATTATATGCTCATAATTAGAAAGATAAGTTTAGAATCAACAAGTAAACACCAAAATACTGATTAAAAAAAGTTAGCATGGAACATCTATTTATATTAAGAATGAAAGAATGTACTGCTCTATTATTCCTATCAACAAAGTGGAAAAAAAATTGTACAATCTTCTAACTTGCTGTGTAAAAGACTTGTCAAAATTGCATAACTAAGAAAATGTTCCTACGCCACAACAATCTACTTAAAAAATAACTGCAAACACCATAGCTGCGAAACTTCACAATTTGAAATGAAAGACAATGCCCATAAATATCACCAAACTTCATGTAAACACAAGCAGAGCAGGCATCCACTTATCATTTTGCAACCCCACACCTTACTTTATACTTCAGCAACTTTTCCCTGCTTATGCAGCTGTTGCTGATCTGGGATTACGACCACGCCCACGTCCCCATCCCCATCCCCTTCCACGACCACGCCCTGCAAAACCCCAAGTAAACATTTATTACGATAGAATCAGCATCAGCAACTATGCAAGTGAATAAGCAAAACTCAAAATAAGGGAGGATAATGCTCTTGGCTGCCAAGTCCAAAGAAACAGTTCAATTGCTTAAAAAAAAAAACTTAAAGCAAAGCAACGTTTTAAAGGCCTCAAAAACATTACTGAACAATAACGCTTTTGGGAATAAGATACAACCTGACCAAGTAGGTATTGCTACATACAAGCACTAAATACTGATTATTAGTGCAAACACAAGAAGAGATTAATGAAACCTGTTGCTTACTAAGGATTCCTTGTTCTTTATAAAATTGTTTAAAAATCAAAGGAACTTGTTTAAATCATATTATGCCGTACTTGATACATATAACCCCTCTCAGCTCATATTAGATGAACTTTCGATAGTAACAAAAGGCAATTTGTCCAATGCTCAACAAACTTACCACGACCTTGTGGAGGCGGTGCATCATATTCACCATAATCATAATATCTACCCGAATGACCACCATAACCCCATCCTCTACCCCGAGAAGAACGACCTCTTGCACGTCCCCGACCTCTGCCACCAGAGCCACGTCCACCATCCCAACCATCACCATTATAATCTCCTGCACCATTTTAATTTACTTAACACATTAAATGAGCAGATCATGATCAATTCAGCTATTATATGTAGCTGTCAAATATGTACATAAAGGCAAAAGTTGATGGGATTTAAACCCCTTTTTTACTTTTTCGTATCTGATTAAATGAGTGCCAATACTCAAATTCTTGAAATGAATGTGAATGCAACCGATTTTATGAAATCAAATGCAATAATAAGCTCAAAACATTCAATACTTTAACCCTGTTTTGCTTTTGTGACACTGATTCCAGCTTCTATTTACAAAAGAACTTGCAATATACAATTTGCAATGAAAGTAAATATACATCCATTTAAAAGCATCTACCATTATGTAATTAAAGTAGCTGTCCAAAGAAAAGACTCATACCTCTACCCCTGCCCCTTCCTCGACCACCACGCCCCTTACCTCGTGTCCTTGGTGAACCCTCTGAGATCATAAGACAATAGAGCATATAAAATCAACTCAAACTCTTACCAAAAGTAAAGACTTGAGACTTATAGACAAAAGAAGTCTGTTCACCTCCTTCATCTTCAAATTCATTCCACGGTTTCACTTGATCAGCAGGAAGAGGAGTCTGGTATCTGCATTCACAAAAATAGAGGAAATTCAATATACTGCTACTAATTCCATCAAGGCTTAATAGCAGCAATAAGCATTATGGGGTTTTGACCCCATAATTAGTTTTTTGTACGAAAAGAAATGTACAAAGTATTCCATATACTGTCCAAAAATGGACCATTTAGTCATCACAAGGATGTACAGTTCCACATTCACATTTATTAATGTATTCAGAAAATCTATTTTGGTTAGCCTTTTTGTCCTTAGAAGGAAAACAAAGCAGCATTACTCATTTTAACCAAAACTTGGTATCTTCAGAGTCACAACATAACTTCACATACATACCCAAAAATAAAAAAAAACACGCAGAATGTAGAAAATAAAACAAAACAAATAGAAGCATCTAAGCACATAGCGCCATAGCCCAAGTAACAAGTTCAAAATTTACCTTTAAAAATTACATTAATATGACATATCGTTCACTAAAGAAGAAACAAACCCTTCACAAGTTATGTCACTAATTGTCCTGAATCAAGTCCACGTGGATAGAAATTCACATATAGATATGATGATCAAATGGATTTGAATTCAAAGTCAAGCCTCTGCCCATGTAACAAAACTTGGGTATTGGCAATTCATACCGAATATGATCCATAAGTATTACTAAAGAAACATCAAATCTATCAGTCAAACCAGAATAAGACTTTCTCCTTTCTGTTAACTATTACCACAAATCAAACTTTGCACTTACACAGTGAATAATAACATATTCATCAACAGACAAATGTGTACAAGAAGTTATCAGGCATATACCTAAAAATATTTAATTTTTTTGCATTGTATACCATCTTATAGGTCCAAAATTCGAAAATAAGTGGATAATGGATACAGCTATACATTGGCAGCAAACTACTCTCAAGTTACTTTTAAATCTTTCTTCTTTCTGACAAAATAAGAAAATAAATACGATTGATGGCAAAATATTAACTCTAAATTAGCTTACTATCCTAGTAAACAACCACCTTGTAGTAATTACTAAAAAATGAGGGTAATAGAATGCAAATTCAAGGACAAATATATGAAAAATATCAACAAGGTATTTGGAAAGAATATTACTACACTTACAAAGTCCTCATGCAAAGATATGTGTACAAAGTGATATATCATACTATGATTGAAAAGGTGAATTTTTAAAGTCAACTTTTTAACTAAAGTCAAATTCACTCTCCCAATCATGGTATGACACATCATTTTGTACATATATCTTTGTATGAGGACTTTGTAAGTGTAGTATTACTCATTTAGAAACAAAGCGAAATCAAAATGAAATGACTCAACCATAAAATTTATACAAACAGACATCATTCAAACATTACATAATATAATTATTTATTTATGTCTATGCAATATGTATTAATTGCTACAAATACAGAATATAGTATGATTTTACTAGACACATTCACAATTGATAATTGGACAAAAGGAGGAAAATTCCATACACTCTAAACGTATAAACAAACCCTAACATATTTTCGTATGTTTGGTTTAAATTCGAAAACAAGTTTTTAAAAACTAGGATACAATTAAAATTTAATTGTATTCTCCATATTTTCAACAAGAAAAAAA
>WYDK02000021.1:3505409-3520076 GCA_009867345.2 Toxicodendron radicans
GATATTAGGTAATTTAAAAAATATAGGGGTTTAAAATTTAATTTAAATATTTTCAAAAAAATACTAAAAAATTATTTTTAAAAAATGTACCAAACACATTTTCAAAATCCTATTTTATCCAACTTAACTCTATCCTAATTAACTTTTCAAAAAAATACTCAAAATAATAAAACAAACGGGCCTAATAATTCTATAATTAAGGCGGCAAAATTTTTTATTCAAACAAATAAACATTATTTCTCCACATTCATTAACTTTTATTTTAATACAATGAATTTAATCTGCTAATTGTAGTGCTAGCATGTTTTAAGAATGGACTTAAATATTAATAGTCCATGTTTTATTTAAAAAAAGAATTAAAAATAAATAAAATAAAATTGACCCACCTTCTAATTCGATTCACATGTGGTCATATTTTGCATGAGGTTTTGTCTTCCACTAAAATCTTTTTCTTTTATGGCAAGTTGTCTTGTTACTTGTTTTGGCCCTTCAAAGAAGTTCGAATTCACACCCACTAAAAGTGAGTAATAAAAATATATATATAATTATAGATATAAACTTAGGTCGAGAATCTGATGCTATCGACGTCAAAATCTTATCCATCTTATAATTTTTTTTTATTAACATTATACTATTCACCGCGGCTCAATTGGGAAAGCACATTTTTTAATGAGGCAAAAAGTTTATGCTAAAACAACTAGATTTGACTTGATTCACTTTTTTATAACTTTATTTAGGTAATACAACTAGATTTCACAATGTGAACGAACGAGAAAACCAGTCATACGATCACAATAATAATATTGTATTTATAAAGATCTCATATAAAAATATATATATATAAAGTGATGTCTTATATTATGATTGAAATAGTGAATTTATAAAGTCAATTTTTTAATTAAAGTTAAAACACTCTCTCAATCATGATATGACACATCACTTTATATATGTATAAAACTTTATAAGTATAATATTATTCACGACCACGATACGTTATAAAATACTTAATATATATTATACGAGATCCCATTTAAGTAAATATATTTTATATAAAAATAGAAATTTGACAAGACTAAAGGTTGCAAGTGTGTAGTTGATAGTTGAGATGGATAATAACAAGTTGTCAAAATTTCAAGAGACAATTAAGATACTATTTGTAAGTCCACTATGATATCACTATCTATTCAAACCAAATCATCAACTTCATTTGTCTTTAGTTCTTTACGTGTTTCAGGTTCCAACCATTCATACTAATTTTCTGCCTCCATTCTAAGGGCTAAAGCTAAACAACAATCATGTCGTGCATTGACATTTCTTAAGTAAATATCTGGTTCATAAGATTATGAGGGGGTGTTTGATTGGGGTTATCCCTTGTTATTAAGGTTATGTCATTTTATATTATTTACATTATTATAATTAATTGTTAAGTAATATAAGATTTTGATAATCTTTCATAACCAATGGTAATTATTATTGGTTATATAGATGGTAATCTGATTACCTATATTTTCTATGGTATTCTGAGATTACTTGGTAATCTTATTTTTATTACAATTTTGTCCCTTATTAATAAAACTTTAGGACAAAAATGCTTTTATTATTTAAATAATTTGTAAAAATATTTTAGTACAATTTTGTCCTTAATTATCAACACTTTTGGACAAAAATGTCCTTAGCTTGAAAATAATTTACTTCTACCACCCAACCCCCCCACCACCAAGCCGTGGGAGGGGATGTTTATTAAAAAAAACTTTTATTGGTTGGGGTGTTTTTGTTGAATTTGAAATGTAGGGGGTTTTAAATGAGTAATTTAAAAATATAATAAATAAAATAATATTATATTAATATTTGAAAATGAGGGAAATTTAAAACATACCCACCAATTTATCTTCTCAACCAAACATATCAATTAAACATATTCACCCATTTATTCTAACCTAACCAAACACATTTTGCTAACATTCCTAGTAATTTTTCAAAGTTATCTATCTTCTCATTAATATAATATTCCCAGTAATATAACATTCACTTAACCAAATGCCTCCTTGAGAGTGATATTTAAAAAAAAAAAAAAAAAAAAAAAAAAGTTGATTCATTGACTGGGATGAAAATGGTATTTTCTTAATCTTTTGGAAACAAGTGTACTTACATAAAACTATAGGTATCACTTCTTACCTTTTATGCACTACAGTAAAATATCTCTATAGTGATACTTTATATAGGAATAAATTCTATATAGTCATAAAAAAATTTTGTCACACTTGGGATAGTTATAAATAAAAATAAACTTCACATTGTAATAAATTATAATTTTTTTTTAATTCTCGTTTTAAGAAAGTTGTCTCTACATAGTAATAATTATATATATAAGATTGAAGATGAAATAAAATATTTATCTAAAGTTGTTTGCGACAATTATTTATGTTTTACAGTTGTTACCATATTTTTGAACTTGTAGATACGTAATAACTCGTTAACATGTACATCTTCTTGTTGAAGTCAAAATATTTCTAGGTTCTCAAGCATGTTTGGAGCTTCTTAGCATGAAACTTTTTGTATTTCCGTACTATCATTCTTAGGATTTTCTCCTTCCTCTTCTTATTTAATTGCAGCAATGATTTCCTCTTTAGTTAAATCATACACGACTTGTTGTTTATTTAGATGATTGAGGAAGAAATTTATATCTATTCAATTATTGTGTAGTGTAGTGTTGCCCGTGGATACATGTACTAGTTTTTTAAAACTATGTCTATCTAGTTTATCAATGTTCATGCCTTGAATTTGATATGTTCTATTAATTAATTATTAATATAGTACATATTTTACCTCTATACTACTTGCAATAGGGATAATTAAGTCAAAACAATAATTTTTGTAACTACACATTTATTAAGTCATGACCTCCTCATAGTAATAAATTAGTTTAGTCTTACCATTACTATAAAGAGGTTTTATTGTATATGGTTCGATCGTACAAGCTTCTAGCTCCAATCTAACAAAAGACGACATAACATCCTTGAGGCTTCAAAGTGATACTCGGATCTAAAGAATTCTGAAAATGATATTATCATCTATATCAATGGATGAAATTTATCTTCCATTAAAGGATGTAAGACACTTTTGTCATTTCATACTAATAAATTTAAAAGGTTGTAAAATTCTTTAAAAAACATGTTAAAAATAAGACATAAAGGGCAAATCTGTGATTAAAAAACATGTTAAAAATAAGACATGAACGATAAGAGTCACTTTCAAAATTTTCCCGACCCAATTGTACTGGCATGAAACCTAAAGGACAAATCTGTGATTACCCATTCGAACTAGATTGGTCGCACTCGCACCGAAGGTTAGCCATAGGCATTGTCACCGTCTATAAAAAATTTGGTTCCTTTGACACGGGTCAACATTGACATTAATATTTATCTATACCGGCCTATCAACCAATCAAAAGCAGCCACGCTAAAGTACCAAATTTAATGAAGAACGTGGACAAAACGAAAATGAACTTTTATTTGTTTAATTAAATAATCTAAAGGCAAGTATGTCGACAGAGCTAGAAGTGTGAAAATGCCCAAATTTATTTTTTATTATTATTTGAAATGATAAAAAAATATATATGAAGAATGTTTTATAATTATTATTGCTAAAATGTTTTAATGCTTAATTTAGTCATTTTCCTACATTAATTAATAAATACTTTAATGATCTTTATTCTATGATTAAATTTCAAATTTTTAATTTTTCTATATTTCAAAGAAAAAATTAAAACCCTCTTCAATTATTAAAAATCGGATGTAAAAGTATAAACAAAACCCTAGTAACAAATATTAATATTTTATGATAATTGAGTGAGCGTTTGAAATTAATCGATCTCACTCCCATACTTTTATAATTATTATCACAAACTTTTTAAATGATCAAACTATTTTAATTCATCATTTAATTTCTTTTAAAATTGTAGTGTGTTTAAAATTACTCAATCACATAAGTGTATACGGTAATTTTATTATATATTAGTAAATATTCTGATTGAAAAAATATATATATATATTCTCATAAATAAACGTCTTTAATATTTTTAATTTTTAAAATGTCAAAATTTGTTTTGAAAGACAAATTTACTTATAAAATCGGATGACTTACCTTAATTACTCTTAATGAAAATTATAAACACAAAAATAGTCATAATATACTAAATTAACATCATTTAACATGTTTTAATTAGGCTGTTAAATTATACAAGAAAATTTTAAATTTGATCTAGACTTTTGAATGTAGCATAATCCGATATTATATGTTAAAAATATATCATTTGTTGTTTTATTAAATATATAATTGATAAGTTATTAAATTTTACGGTTCAATTTATTTTTAAAATAAATTTGATATATTTTAGAAAATTGTGATTATTAAGTTAATTATATATAAAAGAAAAAAGTCGGAGCCGAAATTGAAGGCCATGTCGGTAATTTTCGTTTTTATCTTCATCTTCCACAGAAAAACCACCGTCAAAAACAGGACGCTCTGCCACTTACTTCATGTTTAACAACACCGACTCCTTCATCCTTTGACCTTTTCCCATATTCTTTTGACTTTTTAATCTTAATATATTCACGAATATATTTAATAGTTTCATAACTCAACTCCCCTCCAATTGATCCTCAACTCCTCCACCTTTTAAATGTAAACGCTAAATTCAACTTTGCAATGGCGGCTCTCTCTCTTATCCTTATATAAACACCCACCACACCACTATTTCTTTCTTAAGAACGAAGAAAATCACCAACCCTTCTTGTTGTTTATCTCTCGTTTACTCGAGAAATTTTTTTTTCTTTTTCATGTGTTGCTGCTTTGTAAAGGTGGCGAACCAGAAAGGAAAGGAGGCCGAGAACAATCATCAGGTTGATAATGAGCGGCGGCTGTTTGAATATCAACCGTTGGATGAATCTCAATTATCCGTTAGTGGCGGTGATGAGACGTGGATGTTTTCGAGGGTGAGAAGGGAGAGGGAGATGTCGGCGATGGTGTCTGCGCTGAAGCACGTGGTGGCTGGAGATGATTGCCTGCAGCGGCAGAGTCACGACGGTGATGAGTATTTGGTAAATGAATTGATGGATAATATGAATGTTGCTTCAAGTGAAAGCTCCGTGCATGGTGGCTCCCCCTCTTCTTCTACTTCATGGAGTAACAGCGGCCACAAAAGAGCAAGAAATCAAAATATTCAAACCTCTCAAGATTTTTCTTCTTCAAGAGGTAAGTTTTATTTTCAATACTCAATTAAATATTTAAAAAAAAATTATATATTTACTCTATTTCTAAATTTAAATCATCTTATGTCTTCGACAACGAGTGAGATTCGATTCTAAAATATTTAAATTTAAATTGTAGACCAATTTTATATGAAAATGGAATATATTTTTGAAGATTGTAACTCTACCTCTTAATTTTTTTTCCCTAAATTAAATAGAAGTAAATTATTATATTAATGTTAATATTGCATGCAAAATTAATACCGTTATTATTATATATATACTCAAAATTAAGAGTTAATTAATAATTAATGATTGATTTAATTCTTGTTAATTTTCATCCCAACAGAAACTTCAAATTCAATAATGCAAACAGAAATTACATCATACAACACAATATATGAGTACACCACCAACAATGGCGACCAACATCAGAAGAATAATAACAGCACCGCCATTAACGTTCAAGAACCGAGAAGAAAATACAGAGGAGTGCGGCAGCGGCCGTGGGGGAAATGGGCGGCGGAGATAAGGGATCCATTCAAGGCTGCAAGAGTGTGGTTGGGCACATTTGACACGGCGGAGGATGCTGCCAGAGCTTATGATGAAGCCGCTTTGAGGTTCAGAGGCAATAAGGCCAAGCTAAATTTCCCTGAGAATGTCAAGCTCCGTTCACCGCCCCCAGCTGCCGAGGCGGCGGCGGCTACCCAGTTCACCATTTCCGGTTCTGCACCACCCCTTTTGAGCATTCCCACATCCACTGAGCCGATTGTTCACTCTCAAGTGGGGGCTCCTGCCCCTATGGTTTTGAATTTTGCTGAATTTCAGAGGCAGCCTATGAGTTTGTACGACCAGCTTGTGTTTTCTTCTTCATTGGCTTCTAATTTATCGCCGCCGCCACCGCATTTGATGTTTCAGCCTCAGCCTCCTCAATATTTCATGCCACCCTCCACTCAGAGTAGTGGTGATGAAAATTTTCAAATTCCTTCATGGATGAGCTCCCATCAATATCCTCCTAGTTCAGGATAGCATTTTTTGTTTCCATATTATGCAATACAGTTAGTCACATTTTAAAATTATATAATACAGTTAGTCTCTCTTGCTTCCAAAATCCACTTCTCGACGCATGCAGAAGTCCATTCTCGTAAATAAAAGTTCATAAAATCTTATGTTTTATTGAATTACGGATAAGAAATTTTACTTAACACATATCTACGAATGAAAGAGTAGATTTTAAGTCCAAATTTTACCTTTACCTTAATATCAGATGGCAAGTCCCTTAGTGACTGGGGTTAGCTATATGGCAATTATCAGGTTTACCAAAAATAAAAATAAAAAAGTTATTTTCTCCTGTAAATGTGTATATTTCTTTGAAATCCATTCTTTGATGTATGCATATCTGTAAAAAAAAAAAAAAAGCAGATTTTGAATCGTCATTTTAAGTCTAACCCTGATGTATACGATATTATTCAGTTATGATAATGGAGACTTTGACTGCAATTGCTATATCCAAACAAAGATTACAAGTTGAAGTAGAAACTTGAGAAGCAATCTCTTTCAAAGACTTTCTCACTCAACCAATTGAAGATGGTGCCTTCTTGATAATTAAAAATTTTTGCCATTATTCATGGCAACTAGCTTCAAACTTCTTTTTTTTGTCTTCTGGGTTAAGATGTCAAGACCAATTTGAATAGTTTATCTTCGTTACTTGATGAACAGGGAAATTTTGAAAGGGTATGTGAATGAGACAGTGACTTGGTCTAAAGGTTACTCTAATACTTATTCCTTTGCGTATGCAATTCAACAAACAGTATTCTTAAAAACAATTGAATGCGTGGAATTTCTGTAAGCACACAAGCTCTTGACTTCAACTGTATATAGTAAAAGTTGGGGTACGGGTAACGTTGTCCTTTTATTGACCTTAGTTGGGATACCCTGACCTTTTGATTAAGAGTTTATGAGGACATAAAATCAAGGTTTAGAAAGAGGGGTAACATGCCCTTCAATACTCTCATTAAGAGCAACATATTTCGTCCAATAATTGATCAGAACATAATCATTAGTCCAATGATTGAAAAGGAGAAAGTAAGTCTGTCATTTATCATCAAATAACAATGGTAAAATGTTCACTCACAATCCGTTTTACCAATTAAACGACTTGTCTGATAGGGAATGTTCTTAAGACAATACCCGACTACAATTCAACTGCTAATTACATAATCCATTTTAGGAAATTTGTTGAATGTTCATAAAAAGATAAGTGTTAGGTAGGAAGGGTGAATTCAATGATATATTGTCAAATTATGGAAATGGTAGTGCCATCCCAGATTGACCATCTAGTTAAAAACTGGTAAATTAATTGACTGACCATTACTTCTTTCCAATATTTGAGATTGGATAATAAATTATTATACACACACACACACAAAGTGCACAGTCAATATTTTGAATCTGACCATTTTCATTGACCTCATTTTAATAATACCCTTTTTTACACTCTTTAATAAGTCTAATATATAAAAAAAAAATGACTAAATTCTTTACTTAAAAGGTTAATAATTTTCTCAAACGTCCCAATAATTTTTGAAAACTTACCCTTGTTAGAATTATAAAAACCACTTCAAATTAACAAAACCCTTCATTAAATTACACTGTAAAAGAATAAACAACCACCCCCCACCCCCACCCCAATCCCCCCCCATATTTAAGACATTAAATAGTTTTCGACAATCACTAAGACACTTTAAACTACTCATAAAATTAACCCTTAACAGAATTTAGTAATATAGGACTTAATAATATTAAAATCATAATAAAAAGTAATTTCTAACTGTTAACTTCAATAGACAGAATCTCCACCTTCAAAATAGCCTCTATCTTGGGATATTTAAATTGGGGGCATCCAGGAAAACTTACTTCCAGTTTTGTTTGGAACCAACAAAAACAGAATAACTTTCTGGATGTAAGTTACGAAGGAACGACAATCAGATAACAGTATGATGTCATTTCCAACACAATTTCTAGAAATCAATAAGGTTCATTGACTGGTACCTAACTATTCCATGCATCTACTGATAACACTTGCTAGTAAATAAGGTATCATCCGAGAATCCGGTTGATCCGGCACTGGCAATTAACTCTAAATCATATGGTTAAAGTAAAAACACAGTTAAAAACACAAATATGGAGGAAGCCATGAGAAAGATCAGAATCTTAGCGAAAGCATGAGAAATTATAAATGAACCAAGCGGAGAAATTTAATTTCTTTCCAACTGCTACTAAACAAGCCCAATGAGTTTTTTGCGTTAGCCAGCAATAAAAGTATGTACTGATAGTATACAACAATCTTTCAGTTTAGGAAACAAATTCGAGATCTATATTCCCTAACCTCCTACCAACAAAATAACTTCCAGAAAGAACCTGATGATAAATTTGCATGCTTGATGAACCCGCTCGAAGTTGAATTCACATTGATTAAGATCACAATTGAAACCTATGAAACATAACAAAAGACAGCATGTCAGTACGGTGCTCTGTTGTATTCATTGGCGCGACATAAAAATACAGAAAAAGAGAGACATCTACCTGAAGATTGGGTGATGTCGTCATCATCAAACTTTGAGGGCAGCTTTGTGAACCATAGTTTCTTTGTGAATTTGATGGCAACTCTTCTCAACGAGATCAAGTAGCTTCTCCAAGTTTGTTGCCCATGAGTTGAGAATGTCATTGCTATCCTTGGCTACCACAAAACTGACTACTCCCTTTGGCCTGTCAATTTTAGCCACCAGTGCCTTGGACACAACCATATCTGACAGATGCTTCTCCGCATCCTGAATTTAAGTGCAAAATTGTATAAAGTCTTAAGGCTGATCAGGCAATAATATTTCATGAAGAAATTCCAAATTCATGCAGCTGTGGCATCACACTAAGCATTAATTAAACATGTTCTGAGGGAGAAAGGGGAGGAAGAACTCAATATTCAGCAACACAACAGAAATGGAACTGGACCAACAAGAAATGCCTTTGCTTAACTACTACAACAGCACGCCTCTTTAAGGGCAAGGACTATCCAGCCTCACAGGCCAGCAAAAGTATTTCTCTTCCTTCTCTGTTTGTAACAGTGAGTCACAACAGAAATCGCACTATTCAGAAATTATTTCAAGCGTCGAAGGTATAAACAGTTACTAAAGTGGCCCATTTTTATAGGATGTTTATATGGAATTAAGAAAATCACCATAACTGAAAACTTCAGACATTATCTTTTCATTGGAATGTGACTGATTACAATTAATCAGATTGTGGACTTTAGGAAAAAGTGATTGTCAAGAAGATCTAATTGGCAATGCAATGAAATTGATACCAGGAGTCATAACCGTCTTTACGAGCTATATGTTTGAAAAGACAAGACAATTGGTTGGGAAACTACACCATTTGACGTAAAATTAACAAAGTACTGGTTTCTCCCTTGAATCCACCCACGCACACACAGTGGTCAAAAAGATTTCTCATGGATGAAGTTTGACATAAGAAAATACTTTAACAATGACAAACCTGGATACTGAGACACAAAAGCTCTGCAAGTCTCGTCAAGGTAATTCTTGAGTAGTACTTTGAAACAACAAGAATATTCTGAAAAACATCAAGTGCTTTGCAAATGAATAAAGGGGTTCAATGAGAGGAAAACACAAGGCACGAAACCTAAGTCTAGGCCAGAACTTACGTGTTCAATTATTCTCTGTCTCAAATCTTCTGCAGCTTTAGGACCCAAGGGTCCTCCGAGCATGCTATTTTCATTAACAAACTCCTTCTCGTATGTATTCCAAAGAGATGTCCACAGGATGACCTCCATTGTGACCAACTGTTTCAATAGCAACCTAAGGCAAAAAGGCCAAAAAAAGGCAGGCATCAATTAAAATAAACATCATATGTCAAACAATGGACCTAGAGCAGGAAGATATTCAAGAAAACACTATTTACATAAAAGGCATACCTAAAATTAGGAATTTCTGAGAGATTCTTATCCTCCAAGGTGGAGTTCAAAAGGCTTGATTGCATAGGATCGTGTGGGGCCAACACCAAATACCAACAGATTTTCCTCAGGACCTGCAAGTTAAAATAATTATGTATAATCACAGATTCCCAGCAGAACTCAGAAGGCATAAATAAGGACAAGCTTTACCGGTATCCACTGGTCTGGGTTTTCTCTGATGTAAGGAATCTCATATATTGACTTATAGCAGCGACAAATTTCAAGGTAATCATTGTTGTGAGAATAATACCTGCAAGGATGAGAAGAAAAAAACGAAGGTACCATTGTAAACTCCATTAGCAATTCTATGATTTAAATGCATACGTAATATGATAATTTCCATGGAAAAACAACATAATAAACACCCATCCCAACAAAAGATTTAGTGAACAAGGAATTCAGTTATATTATTGATATCATTATCATAATTATGATATTATAAAGAATCAGTTATAATATTCCTTCCATGAATTTGAACATTTGCATGACGTACTTATAAACCTCTATCATACTGCAACCAAACAGGAAAGAGGGAAAAAATGAAGCTCGAATTCCAGTGGTGACCTAATCTATTATTTCATAAACCAATCAAACCAAGCATTACAAGTTCATAGCATCAAACACCCTGAAGTAAACTAGAAATTCTATATATCTGGGTTGTCAAAGTAGGCAAATGTCAGAAAACACCTTCACGGGCTGCTGCAAATGTACAACAGGGTGTCAAAGAAACACACCATTTCACATCTCCAAAACAGAAGGCAAGATAGGTGCAAATATCCCAAGCATCATATATCAATGGCTATATGACTCTAGTCTATACCTTACTAACAGGAACATTTAAAGTACAATCTAGAAAGAACACCGTCAACCATTCTACCTTTAATGAAGTTCATGATTCCAAGAATAAACAAGATAATAATCCAAAATTACTCCAACCTGGCGGCCAAATCCAAAACAAGTAGAATCTATTTTCCACCCTCTAGATAAAAAGATAAAAGTACACATCTGCCAGAGCCTATATATACACAGTATGATTACATTTAGATATCATATTTTTCCATGTACTGGAGTAAATGGGAACAAGCATCTAAGGAGTAAACCATAAAAGAAAGATAAAATTATGAAGCATGTGTCTGTGCATGCATTATTTCACCAAAATGTACACAATTATTGCACAAAATAATCTCATCTCAATCAAGCATCATATAAGAACTTTGTGAATATGATCACACATTTAATCAGACTATCCACAAGTAAACAAAGCAAATACCGAACCAAAAAATAAAATATGAATGGGACTAGATACCTTATCATTAGTTCATAGTAGATCCGTTTCAACTCCAATAGGGATGGTATATCAGCAGGAGCCTCTTCAACAACATTGTCACCTTCTTTGGGCTTTTTCTTTTCTTTTGAAGGATCAGCATCAAAAACTCTTGGACTAATCCTCCTTGACAGAATTTGTGCACGAACATAATCCTGGCGATCTAAGCACAGACGAACCTGCAAAATTCAATTTATCAGCAAATGTCATCATAGTTTTGGCCCAAAAAAGAATTATCCAGCATTGATGATAATGAAAGCATAACAAAAAGAATCCCATACTTGCTCAAGAATGAATGCGATTTTCTCAGTTTTTGCCATAGCACCAAATGTTTCCACCTGTAACTTATAAATTATTAAAAAGAATACCATAGGGGAATGAAAAATACATGAAAGGCTTAGTCAAATACAGAAAATACTGACAGCCACTTCTTGCATAAGATCTGCTGCTTCAGCTATAAGCCCCTGTTCTTCCTTAATCTTTGCAAGTTTTTTAATCAACCTTGCTCTCTCAATTTCAACATATATCTGCAACAGATGATGTTTATTAGAAAAGAATACAACAGTAGGTAGTGTTAAATTAACTAAAAGTAATACTTAAAAGATTTATTGGCACTTGTTCACCTTCCCCGCGGAGACATTGTTTAGTGTTTCTATGAGCTCTATACGAGAATCAATATCTGGTGTCTCATCAATATATTGCATTGCTTGTTGGACCATTGCAGTTACGGCCTGCAGAAACATTCACCCCCAATGAAACATCAAACATGTATCTCAAAAAGTGAACCATTTAAATATTCCCCAAAGAATTTAGCAACAAATGATTCCATATCTGATCAAATGGTTCACCATGCAAGTTATATGAATAATTTGAAGAACACTAAATGAAATTCTAAGAGAACCAGAGAGAGATAAATAGCAACACAGGAGAGATAAAGAAGTTACAAATATTAAATAGCATTACTTCTGTTCTCATTATTCTCAAGTAAATACATGAAAGACGCGCATACACAAAGAGATATTTTAAGATAATAACATCATATTATGTGATATGTAACACATGCAACAGTATTTTACATTAACATGCCACAAAATTCTAGATGTAATCAAATCTCCAGATCTTATCATCAATTAGATAACCGTACACAGTTAGGAATTGAACACAATAGGAAACACCATTAATGACACACACTATCCAAGGTTCTTCCACACACTAAATCATAAGCAAAAGGCATATCCACAGTTTTTTTCTCTCTTGCTCCCTCTTTTTTTTTTTCCTTAATAATGAGATCATTTGCCCATCCCCACATTTTCACTAAGCTCAAAACAGGGGGCTACTTCCAGAACCTACAATCTTGGTAGTCAAAAAATTGTGAGATATAATATCCTAAGTAGGTGGTCACAAGGAGATTTGAACCCTAGAACTCTTAAGTTGAACCAAGGGCTTTTACCAATAAATCCAGCCCTTGGGGATATACATCCTCTATACTATTTTCGCAAAAGATAATAACTCAGAAATTGTGTTTGAGCCTCGACGTAGAACTAAGAGCTTATTTAAAATTAACAAATAACCCGAACAATCCCCTTTTCCAAGGATCATGAACTAAAACATTAATATGAAACAAGTAAATGCATCAGTGTACACATATAAAACAACAGAACACCATAAGAATCTCAGTTTAGTACACAATTCCACAAAATCCCATATAACTGAAGCTGAAACTTAACAGAACCAGCAAATAACATCTATCAGCTTACATTAAACAGAAATCATCCAAAAAAAATTATTTAATATATAGTATTGCAATCTACTAACATAACGGAAAAACACAAAACTCCTTCGATTCAAATTTGCAATTAAACCACATTTATAAAAAGAGTCGTAAATTCAAATTGTAAATAGTTAATTAACTCACAGAACCACTCTACAAATCCTTTACCAATTGCATTTGCATTACAAACATCTGCACTCAACCATTAACATAAATCTATAACACAATTGAACCCTCAAAACCATCACGATGGCAATACTTCGTCAACCATTTCCTTTTCAATGCATATACATCCAATTATTCTTCACTAAATACCAAAAACAAAAATTCCTTTCATTTCAAATCTACAACTAAAACTCCACAAAATACCCAATTCACAAACCCAAAATCCCAATCTAAACAACCACTTAAATAAAAATAAATAAAAAAACTCACCTGCTTCAATTGCCCGCGTTTCTTGGACAAATTAATAATCTGCTCATTAAGAGTCTTCCAGTCTTTAGCTTCAAAACAAAGCTGCAAAATGTCGGTCACGGCCTTCTTGGTGCCCGCCACTTCTCCGGCTAGTCTCATCTGCTTCTCGATGTTCAACAGCTGATCTATTTGCGCCTCTAAATTGGCTTTCCCCTCCTGAACCATTGTCAAAAATTAAAACGCTACGTTCAAAAAGAAGTGATTTTGAACAGAGAGATGTTAGATCTGATCCAATCAGCGACTTACCATTGTTGAATCGATTGAATATCTAAGACTTCAGAGAGTTAAAAAACAAACCCTAAAGGAGAGATAGATTGGGAGTGTGATTTTGAGAAGAAATAAAATGCAAAAGTAAACCCTTGAACACGAAAGGTTTTTATTTTAATTTTTATTGTTTTCTTAATTTGCATGTAAGTCCTTAACAATATATGAAATTCTACTACGGCTACAAAAAATTTCTTACTTTTCATTTATACTCTTTCATCGGAATTCATCCTATTTAAAAAAAAAAAATAGAAAAAAATGTTACCAAAAGGGTTACTAGTTCAACACCATTGACAGTGCCAGAAAATCATGAGATTATGTCAGTGGAAACTTGTAGACGGTAAAATCTACGGTCGATTCGAAAGGGATTGATCCGGTGTTGAACGAGTCACTGTCAACCAGATGGACCTACACAGAGAGAGTAAAAAAATGAAGTTATGGAGAAACACCGGTGTGGTGATTTGGTAAGGATTTAAGGGCGATAGTTATACCTTGGGTAGGTGAGGGATAGGTTGGAATCCGATCAAGACAAGGCCAAAAGGCAAGGAAGTCGAGA
>WYDK02000021.1:3598454-3610019 GCA_009867345.2 Toxicodendron radicans
ATATCTTGTGAACATATTATTTTTATTTTTATCGAAAGTAATCATATTTAATGTCAATTAAACATCTCTTATATGCATTAGACTAATAAAGATGAACGAGTATAAAAATAATTATCTATTTATGATAATAAATAAATAAATAAAACCTAATATAAATTATGAAATGAACTTAAAAATTAAAAAAATAAAAATAAAAAGAGAGAAAAAAAAAGTATTGTAAGACAAAATGAGTAGATTAATCCTCGTGAACAAAAAGAGCAATTAAATTAAAAATTAATTAAATTTAATTAATAATAAATTAAGAGATGGAATCTCAAAATTAATTGACAGTGATGGATCAATCGTTGATCACACGTACGCTCAAAAAAGCAAGAGAGACAAAGAGACAGTTTTTAGAGAGATAAAATAAATTAAAATATTAAATATAAAACTAAAAAAAAAATTAACTAAAAGAAGAACATCATAAGAGAGAGAGAAGTAAATAAATTATTACTAAAATATTAACTTTATTCATATTACATATCATCACCTCATCAAAACCAAATCCATATTCTTTTTTAAGGTAGAAGAAGCTGCAATAATTTATTGCAATGAAATTGAAGTGTTCGGATTAATTTACGCGTATCTTGATTAATTTTTAAAATTTATTTAATATATTATGAATTTAATTAATCGAGTAAATCATAATTATGTATTATTATAAATCGTCTCATGGTTTGAACCTAGAAAGTCAATAAAATGAGTACATCTCCTTAATCACCAAGTTAATCCCTTGAGGTTATTTATGTATTTATATTGAGCCAAAGAAATGAAAGTTAGTAAAATATACATATATATTTTTTACAATAAAAAAATCTCTTAAAATTCGTAAATTGAAACCTTGTTAAATTCTACCGTTCTGTAAAAAATAAGAAACAATAACCTCTAAACTTATAAAAATCGATAAGAATAAACCTTAAACTTGGTCGTTCGACTAATCTGTGAGTAATGATATTGAATTTATTTTAATTTTTTATAAATAAAATAATTAAA
This sequence comes from Toxicodendron radicans, assembly GCA_009867345.2. Lineage (NCBI taxonomy): Eukaryota > Viridiplantae > Streptophyta > Magnoliopsida > Sapindales > Anacardiaceae > Toxicodendron > Toxicodendron radicans. The sequence goes on from WYDK02000021.1 coordinate 3,599,487, forward strand.
AAATATATATAATTTGTTTGGACACAATCCCTTTTAATTATAATAATAGAGAATTTGATTCCATTCATAATCTCACTCACTGACGTTCTTTGTAAACTACCTAGAAAGACAAAATAATCACATAATTTTATAAAGATTAAAGACCCAAAACCCTAGTTTAGTCAAGAGTTTTCTTTGGGAATATAAAACAAAATTTTAATTAAAATTAAATCTAAATTAATTAAAAATTATTAATTCAATTAATTATTAATTAATTAAATTAAACTAAATGAAACAAAGAGTGTCACATGGCATGTGAACAACAGCTGTTGTGTTCACTCTTCAACTTGATATATACCCATCTTGACTCCCTTCAAAACGTTTAATTCTTTTTCACATTCATCCCTTTCCCCTACTTTGATTTCTCTCACTTTCGTCCCTCGACTACTTTGATTTCTTACACTTTCGTCCCTTTTGTAAATTTATTTTTTTAAGCTCTTTTCTTCTCTATCTCTTCTTCTCTCTGGAGCGTCCTTCCAACACACACAGCTCTCATACACAAAACAACAACAAACAACCAAGAACCCACACAGCCTTCCTTCTTCCTCATTCTTGAGCTCTCTCTAATGGCTGAAACTAAACCCTAAAGAGTTCTTCCTCTTAAAGCTTCAAGCTTCAAGCTTTTTCAACTCAGTTCTCTAATGGCTATGCTCACCACCTCCTTCTTCTTCTCCTCCTTCTTTCTTTTACTTCTTTCTGAAACATCTCTTTCTTCTTCTTCAGCAACAAACCCGGATGCTCAACAGTTGATGAACTTCAAACTTGCTTTACCAGACCCTTCTGTGCTGAAAAACTGGCAGCAAAACCAGAACCCATGTAGTTTCAATGGCGCAAAATGCAATGGAACAAGAGTTTCTTCAATAGACCTCACTTCTCTCCATTTAAGCACTGATTTTCATCTTGTTGCTTCTCATCTTTTGACTCTTGAAAATCTCCAAACTCTCTCTTTGCAAAACACCAATCTTTCAGGCACCATTTCTCTCCCTCCTGGATCTAAGTGCAGCTCATATTTAACCTCCGTAGATCTGTCTCTCAACAGCTTATCCGGGCCTCTCTCCGTTTTGTCCAACTTGGGTTCTTGTTCAAGCTTGAAAAGTCTCAATCTTTCAAGTAATCTTCTTGCTTTTTCTGGGACAGAGTCTGGTGGGTTGCAGCTCAGTTTGGAGTCTCTTGATCTTTCTTACAATAATCATATTTCAGGCCCCAATGTTGTTCCATGGATTGTCTACAATGGTTGTGAGAACTTAAAGTTGCTAGCTTTGAAGGGTAACAAATTTACAGGAGAGATAAATGTGTCAAAGTGCAAGAATCTAAAGTTCTTGGATATTTCTGCAAACAACATCTCAGTGTCTGTGCCTGCTTTTGGTGATTGTTTAGCCTTGGAGCATCTTGATATCTCAGCTAATAAGTTCAGTTTTGATATTTTTCATGCAATCTCACCTTGTGAAAAGCTCACTTTCTTGAACATTTCAAGCAACCAATTTGGAGGCCAAGTTCCTGTGCTTTCTTCAGCTGCAAATTTGCAATATTTCCTCCTGGGAAACAATCTTTTTCAAGGGGAGATTCCTTTGCAACTAGCTGATTCTTGTTCAAGTCTTGTCAAGATCGATCTTTCTTCGAATAATTTGTCGGGTACGGTTCCCAGTAGCTTCAGTGCTTGCTCTTCATTGGCCTCTCTTGATATTTCTTATAACAAATTCTCAGGTGAATTGCCTGTGGACACTTTCTTGGAAATGAGTAGCTTGAAGGAGCTTGTTTTATCCTTTAATGATTTCACTGGTGTTCTTCCTGATTCTTTATCAAAACTCACCAATTTGGAGACTTTAGATCTGAGTTCAAATAATTTCTCAGGTTTAATTCCGGCTAATTTGTGTCAGGATCCTGGAAACTCCTGGAAAGAGTTGTATCTTGCTAACAATTTGCTTACTGGTTCCATTCCTCCTACTCTTAGGAACTGTTCACAGCTTGTTTCACTCCATTTGAGCTTCAATTATCTCTCTGGAACTATCCCTTCAAGCTTGGGGGCTCTGTCCAAGCTTCAGGATTTGAAGCTGTGGTTGAATAATCTCCATGGGGAGATCCCACAGGAGCTTGGTAACATTCAAACATTGCAGACATTGATTCTTGACTTCAACCAGTTGTCGGGACCAGTGCCTTCTGGTTTAAGCAACTGCACCAATTTGACTTGGATCTCATTGTCGAATAACCAGCTGAGTGGCGAGATTCCTCGGTGGATTGGCAAGCTTTCGAACCTCGCGATTCTCAAGCTCAGTAACAACTCCTTTTATGGTAGCATCCCGCTGGAGCTCGGTGATTGTAGGAGCTTGATTTGGTTGGATCTTAATACCAATAACTTAAGTGGCTCCATCCCTCCTGCGTTGTTCAAACAATCTGGTAAAATCGCGGTGAATTTCATTGCGGGGAAGAAATATGTGTACATTAAGAATGATGGTAGTAAAGAGTGCCATGGAGCAGGAAATTTGCTTGAGTTTGCAGGAATTAGCCAGGAGCACTTGAACAGAATTTCAATCAGGAATCCCTGTAACTTCACTAGAGTGTATAAAGGTTTCACCCAGCCCACATTTAACAACAATGGATCGATGATGTTTTTTGATATTTCATACAATATGTTGTCAGGAACCATTCCGAAGGAGATTGGCACCATGTCAAATCTCTATATCTTGAATTTGGGGCACAACTCTTTTTCGGGTACTATTCCATCGGAGCTTGGAGGGTTAACGCTTCTTAACATTCTTGACCTCTCGAGCAATAATCTTGAAGGGACAATTCCGACATCGATGAGTTCTCTTAGCTTTCTTTCAGAGGTTGATCTGTCGAACAACCATCTCAGTGGAATGATTCCTGAAGGTGGACAGCTCGAAACTTTTCCACCTACGAAGTTTGTCAACAATTCAGGCCTTTGTGGATTGCCTCTTCCCCCGTGTGGGAAAGATGTGGCGTCAAGTGCAAATTCTCAGCATAAGAAGTCTGATAGGAGACCGGCTGCTCTTGTGCGGAGCATTGCAATGGGATTGTTGTTCTCCCTGTTCTGCATCTTCGGTTTGATCATAGTTGGTGTGGAAATGAAGAAAAGGAGGAAAAAGAAAGATTCAACTCTTGATGTTTATATCGACAGTCGTTCACATTCTGGCACTGCAAACACCAGTTGGAAGCTAACTGGAGCTCGCGAAGCATTAAGCATTAACCTTGCTACATTTGATAAGCCCCTAAGAAAGCTCACCTTTGCAGATCTTCTTGAAGCCACCAATGGCTTCCACAATGACAGTCTTATCGGCTCTGGTGGTTTTGGTGATGTCTACAAGGCTCAACTGAAAGATGGGAGCATTGTAGCCATCAAGAAATTAATACATATCAGTGGACAAGGTGATCGCGAATTCACAGCTGAGATGGAAACCATAGGGAAAATCAAGCACCGGAACCTTGTACCTCTCTTGGGCTATTGCAAGGTAGGGGAAGAGCGGCTTCTGGTTTATGAGTACATGAAGTATGGAAGTTTAGATGATGTTTTACATGATCAGAAGAGAGCTGGGATCAAGCTAAACTGGGCTGCAAGGAGGAAAATTGCAATTGGAGCTGCAAGAGGGTTGGCGTTTCTTCATCACAATTGCCTCCCACACATTATACACAGGGACATGAAATCGAGCAATGTCCTACTTGACGAACACCTCGAAGCAAGAGTGTCGGATTTTGGAATGGCTAGACTTATGAGTGCAATGGACACACATCTGAGCGTCAGCACGCTAGCAGGCACACCCGGTTATGTCCCTCCGGAGTACTACCAAAGCTTTAGATGTTCAACCAAAGGTGATGTTTACAGTTATGGCGTAGTTTTGCTCGAGTTGCTAACAGGAAAAAGGCCAACCGATTCAGCAGATTTTGGTGACAATAACCTTGTTGGGTGGGTGAAGCAGCACGCGAAACTCAAAATAAGCGATGTTTTCGATCCAGAACTCATCAAAGAAGATTCAAGCCTCGAGATTGAGCTTCTGCAACACTTGCGTGTAGCGTGTGCATGCCTAGACGATCGACCATGGAGACGACCAACAATGATTCAGGTTATGGCAATGTTCAAGGAGATTCAAGCCAGTTCTGGGCTTGACTCACAATCCACCATTGCCACTGATGATGGAGGTTTCAGTACAGTCGAAATGGTAGGTATGACCATAAGCGAAGCCCCCGAACTAAGCAACAAGGCATAGAACAACAAACCACATTCGAATGCGATTTGAGCAGTTTTCAACTAGAATTCTTTGAAACCAAGAAAGAGGGTGGTATGGTAATGATTCCATTCAGCTGACTAAAAAATTTTCCCTCTTCTTTCCCACTTGAAAAAAACTCAAAAAGTGGCATGAAAATTTGCCTTTGTATCTCTACCAGTTTAATGTATGTATCTCTTGTATCCCTTTTAAAATTCTTGTTATTTATACATAAAAGGTTGTTTAACTTCGTTATAAAATGTGTAAATATACAATGCCAATTTGTTTTCCTAAGTTGGTTTCTTGATTAGATTTTGATTTGTGACTTTTTAAGTGATTGATTGTGACCAAGTGTAGAGTTCTTTTGGCCCTTTCTTCTGCATAATTTGTTCTCGTTCATTCTCTCTTTGTTCCATTTCAGTAGCATATGCCAAAATACACTTATGTATTCTTGCAACTCTTGCATACACACCATATTCTGTTCAGGACATGAACTTTCATTTCTTTTTAAAATGGTCCTTAAAGGTGTTCTCTATGGCCCTCTTTTAGGTGTAAAAAAAGAGTCCCTCTGTATAATTTGTTTTTTTTCATTCTCTGTTTCTTCTGATATTTCTGCTTTGGTTCCACTCTACCCTATATCTTATAAAATGAAATTCATGTTGAGGACATAAGCTTTGATTTCTTTCAAAATGGTCCTTAAAGGTGTTCTCAAAATGGGCCAATCCTCTTTTACTTGGTTTCAGTGTTGTGGGGTATTTCAAGTCTATATAATGGACCTATAAGAATTGTGGTCCTATTAATTAAATACTAAAGAAAGAAATACAAATACAATGAATTGGGCAAGCTCCTTTGAGCCCCTTGAGGCTTGAGTTACTATCAATCACATCTCCTATAGTTTCTAAAATATCAATATCCCTATTACTAATTTTTAAACATTGACTTAATTTGAGATTTATTTTGATCTTATAAAAAATGGGATCAATGGATTTAATTGAAATGGGTTGGAATGTTTTCGAAAATCTTTAAATATTATATCAAACACATTTTTTAATATTAAAAATTTTTAAAATACAACTCAAAATTTTTAAAATTACTTTTAAAATGAAAAAGGAATAGGATAAACAAGAGTGAATATAAACCATAATTCTTGGAGAAGTTTCCCATCACACTAAGGTCTTAATCTCAATAATTAAAAGTCTTAATCTCATAATGGTGGTTTACTATACAAATACAAAATTGGTAGGCTTAATGGGTGAAAAGATATAGAAAAATCTTCCCCCACACCCAAAAAAAAAAATTAAAAAAAAATAACAAAAAATTGTCTCTTCATTATGGACAAAAGTGCACCATATATGCTCTTTAGTTGACCAAAATTAGATTAACAATAAATCTCAATTTTATCCTGGAAATTGTGTTATGTGCCTCCCTCCTTTTTGAACTTTCATCTATGATCTAACATTCCAATTTCCAACTCTCAACAATAGTATTGTTCCCCTACAAGACCATTTTTTTTATCAAAACCTTCTTTGGGTTCATGATTTTGTTTCTTGACTTCCTTGTTCTAAGAACAAAGTTTTACTTATGAGCTTTATGACCCTTAATTACATCATCGAAAGGTAAATTCATGTGTATCTATTTCACCAAGTCGTTATGTGAGAAAATACCCAGATTAATATGCCTTCGTGCGGGTCAGAACTTACTCGATCAAAAATTTTGTTTTCTTGATATTGTCATGTTACCAACTTCCTTGACCTTTAGGTGCTAAGTGAATGGTTCAGTTTTGTTCAATTTGAGCTTTTGGATTCAAATATTTGTGCACACGATTAGATAAAGGTTGTTGTGTTATACCATTGATTGAATAATGTATTTTCGATAATTTCTATATAATATCAATATATAACATACGTAATTTGACAAAACTAAATATTTTAATCAAAATATAATTTAATGACATGAACAATAATATGGAGTCTTTATTTACATAATTTATGAAAAAAATATCAATTAAAAATAAATAAATTAAAGTTGAATTGTTGAAATATGTGACTAAAGCAAAGCACTCACTTTATAATAAAGCTTGCTACTTTTCACTAAAATTAGGGGAAAGAAAAAAGTTTTAATTTTTGGATGCTTTAAAAATATTTTCTCCTTTCTTTTCCTTAAGAGGAAGGGATTGTCTTTTTTTTTTTTTTTTTTTTTAAAGAAATTATAGTTGAATATAATGAGAAAAATATTTATAAAAAATGGTTAATTTCATCTGTCCTTAAGAAATTATCGAGTCTTCAAAACATTAAAGGATTTTCTATAAAACTATCAAACCCTTTATTAATTTTTAAAAATTGTTGAAGCGTTTGAAACTTAACGCTCTCTAACGAACGAATGAAATTAATTTTTTTAAATAGAATTGTCAAAATAGAACTTGTTATTAGAATTATTTTAAAAATCAAATCAAACTCTAACACATTAATTTTGGTGATTTCAATGAATTAAATTGATTTTTATGTATTAAAAATCAACCCCATTTATAAGCTTAATAGATTATCAATTCAAATCAAGGGAATAGATTAGATTCCAACATAACATAATATTAAATTGAATTAATTAATTTCCAAATATTATTTTATATTTACAAAAAAAAATCATATTATAATATGATAGTCAATATCCACTCACTAGCTCCATCCATGCATGAATCTCAGATCCCAAGAAAAAGAATTAGGGTTTTAATTAATTAAACTAAATTTCATTTAATTAATTAATTTAAACCCTTATCAGATTTGTACAACAATGTCACACTTAGCTGTCTCCTAATCAAATTAAATTAATCAATAGAATTAATATTTTAATTAAGCTTCGTTTTCTTCTGTTTCATAGCATGGATTACAGCTTTTTTCAAGTTGTAATCAAATTAAATTATAAATTAATATAAATTTTGCAGAGGCTGGCGAAGGTACAATAATTAATTAAATAATTTAAAATAAATTAATTATTGTCTTGTTCTATTTGTGAATTAGTACGGATGTTTCCTCTACAGTAAGGTATTTTTTTAATTATTTATTTAATATGAAAGATAAAACTAAAATTGTACTTGATATCACAAGTTGTAAATATTTTTAAATTTTTTTTTTAGTAATTAGAAAAATTATCGTGACCTATTTCAAATAGGGTTTAAAAGGGATTAGTCGACAATATGGGGTAACATTACCCCCTTTGGAACCAAAATTAAGGTGATATAGGGTATCGTTACACCCCATATGGACCCTCCAATCATGTTTTTGATGAGATTTTTTCTTTTTATTCTTTTTGGGTAATGAGAAAAATTCTTGTGACATCTAAAGTGGAGTATAAGGTCGATGGATTAGTCAGTAATTGGGTAATGTTAACTTATGTGTAAACCATTTTATTATAGTTTAGGTGACGAAGTTTTTGTAATGAGAAAATTTCTTGTAACCTATCTCGAATGGGGTATAAAGTCAAGATATATCCTCATTTGGATGCTTCAATCATGGTCGAAATGAGGGTGTTTTTTTTCGGTTTTGATTTTGGTTATGAGGAAAATTCTCGTCTGCTATCTCAAAAAGGTTATAGGGTCAACGGATTGGTTTATAAATTAGGGTAATGTTACCCCCCATCTAGGACCATTGATCAAGGTCCATATGACGGTTTAAAAAAAAAAATTTAAGGGAAATTCTATCAAACTCTCCAATGATTATATAGTCGACGGATTAGTCTACAATATACGACGATAATAACCATATCCCTTCAATCATGATCTAGAACAAGAATAATATTATCGGGATGACACAACTTAACATTCAAATTCGGATAGAAAAGAAAGAAAATTATAAGTTGTTTTACAAGTCACTATATAAATGCGACCTATTTGTAAAAACATTGAAGAATTGATGGATGCAGATATAAGGATATTCCTCTCACATATCAATTCGATAACGTTACCGATTCAAAACCAAAACATAACCCAATAACATCTCTTATCCAATACCGAAATATGTCTCACACATTGATATGATAACGTTATCAATTCGAGACTAAAATATAACCTATATAAGGAGACATACAAAGAAATATTATGTATTTAGTAACAATTTTAGTCAATACATCTTAATATAGACTGAATAATATTGTCAATTCAGTATCGAAATATGTCTCACAATATCGATCTGATAACGTTACCAACCATAACAAACAAGAGCAAAATACGACCTAATAGGGAGACAAAGTAAAGAGCATGAGACGAGTTTGTGGCTTTCAAGGGCCAATTGGGCTGCCACTCATGTGGTTGACACGTATTGACCTAGAGCTTTCACACAAACACGAGCATGGTGGTTGACACATGGGCCAATAGGCAACTTGGTTTTGTTGGATTGGTTCCCCAACAATGTCGCCTTCCGTATAACGCTACTGTAGCTTTCGAGTCCCACTTGATTTGACTTTTACACTTTGTTCACCGCCGTCTGATTTCTCAGGGAGTCATCACGTTAATTTATCATTATTGATTTGTGGGGCTATGCTTTTTACGTGATCGAGACATGCAACATAATGTTTCTCAAAAATGTGACTTTTTATGTTATTTAAAAAAAAAAATTATCTGAAATATCATAAAAATAACTACATAGTAAAAGATTTTTTTTAATATATTTTTATAATTTATAAATCTCAAAATTTACTTTACAAACTCGAGTTTGAAACTGAAGCTTCATCGAACCCGACAATTTTTGAGAAATAAATTACAGATTAATAGTATAGTAATTTTCTTGGCATTTGTAAAGTTGAGTTTAAAACTTCAAACCGGAGTCTTTATCAAACCTTACAATATTTAGAAAAAAAAAAAAAGTCTTTGACCATGTAATTGAGGTGCCCGTAAGAGAACTTGAAATTGTGATCTTACGAGAGCAAACCATTAGCCTAACCGCTCGATAAAATATGGTTAACCTATTAATTTTTAATTCAAATAATTGAAATATTGAAAATAACTCATCAATTTTCATTACACATGCATACCAAGAAATTGTCTAATAAAATTACCACAATTGTTGAAAGCTATGACTTTGCACAATATGGAAAAAATTTCAATGACAAGATTACCTAAAAATGTTCTTTTTTTTTTTTGCAATTTGTTGCCAACTGGCCTCTCTAGACAAACGGATATTATCGTTCAGATGACTCGTTTTTTCTAAAACCGAGTTAAAAGTGTCGATTATAAATCGTATGAGTTTGGTTTGACCCACCAGGTTTAGTTGTTCAGCTTCATTCATCAATCATCTGTATATTTCCGACCCTTATTTACCGAAGCTTATTGTACATTTATCAAATGCGATTTTGAACTATCTTTATGGACCTCAAGAACACTCTCCCAAAATAATGGTACCTCCTTGATATGGCTTCTTGGTTTCCACTGTCACGCGTGTGATTAGGACTCACACGTACGAATCTGACTTTGTAAGACTTGGGCAGCCGGGCAGGAGACAGAGTCCCGGCAAGGTATGGGTCATAAGAAATAATTGAGCAATTAAAAATAAAAAAACAAAAAACAAATATTTTTAATTTATTAAAAAAAATAAATAAAACCTTCTCTCAAATTTAAGCTAACTAAGCAAAAGGCTCTGGCACCATCTGCCCCACGTGCGCTTACACAGGCACGAGGACCCCACTCGCTTCAGATAAAGACAACGAAGCGACAAAGAAACAAAAGCGACGGTCATGATTCCATCATTTAGTGTTTTAATAAAATACTCTCCGTCGCTCTCTATAATTCGTTTTAGTTTTTTATATATTTTTTTTAATTCACGCGCTCGATCTACGCGCCGAGTTTAATTATTTATTTTTTAACTTAGAATTAAAAAATAAATTTAACTCACATATTCCAATCCTGGTCAAGCTCCGCCTTTTACGAGTCCCGAATTGTCACGCGCTGTAATTTTTATATGCTAAATAATAATAATATAAAGTTGAATTTTTTGAATTTAGAATTTTTTATTTTTTAATAACGTTAAAATAACAACATCCCGCTTGCTCGAGTAAGGATGATATTTGGTACGAAGAATCATTCATATTCAATTACGTCTTTGCCCTTGGATCCAAATGACAAACAAAACGGTTGAAAGGTTTTCTGGTGATGCTAGTTTCCCAAACCACCAAACTTCAAGGGTAAAAATGTTATTCACCCTAGAAGTTATTTGAAACATTGACTTTGTCAAAAACTCCGTTGACAAAATATATAAAACGTTTAGTGTTTAATAGTTTAACGATATCTCAA
>WYDK02000021.1:3679929-3707058 GCA_009867345.2 Toxicodendron radicans
AAAAAACAAATAACATATTACAAATTTTGGATTTATTTCATAATAACTCAAAATCAAATAATAAGCCAAAAATGCAACATGTTTCGTATTCCACTTTGAATTACAGAATATATAATTTTACTTTTACATTTCCTATGTATCTTGAAATTCAGAAAATAAATAAATAAATAAATAAATTGTCGCTCCAATTGACAATATTCCAATCAAGAAACACAAGACAGTTGAATTTGCATCAGAAAATTTGGGAGTGATGCTATTTAACCTTTGTACTCATTTTTGCATAAAATTGAACATGGAAAGAGAATAACAAAAAAAGATATCGGGATTACGACGATGAGCGTAATTTTATTGTTTCGAGTAGAGTGACATCTGGTATGTTAAGTTCATAACTAGAGAATTCCAACCAAAATCATGCAAAAATGAGAGTGGAATAGATAAATATAAGAGAAGCGACCTAACAACCGGTGTGAGACTGCTTAGCAACTTCTAAACTTCCTAAGCATCGGAGACTAAAGCCTTCGATGCAATGAAAGCGAGAAAGATCCCAGAGTTTGTAGTCTCTAAATTGTTTTACACATATCAATAGTAATTTCATAAATAAGATGGAAGAAGAGAAGCAACAAGCGTTGTTAGAGATCCACGTCAGATGAGAAGAAAAACTGTGACCTGTTGTTAGTTCATAGTATAGGGGGCTCGTCGTCAAGGATGCTCGGGTGTGTTCTCCAAAAGCTTTGCTCAATTATATTACAGTGCGATACAATTACTTCACTCTGTAGCTTTTCTCCATTCTCAAACGTTGTAGTCTTCTCTGTCTGCAGACAATATGAATCTATCAGCCTGAGAAGTTAAATATATCAAGGGAAACTACTCTAGGAATCACTGCCTGAGTCATTAGAAATAACATGCATCGTCTCTACCAAAGAGAGGATAACAAATTCAACATGATCTTTTGAACTATATAAATCAAATGGGAGAAAAGTCTATAACAAAGGACAAGCTGGAAAGTGCATAAAGAAATTAAAGAGCTTTTGTTAACTTTGAATATAATGTAGATCTAACTTTCAAACAAACAATTTAGGTATATAACCATTGCAGCAAGCACTGAAATAGCCAATATCTCGTCAATAGTTTTCATTAGTAGCTTTGTGTAGCACCCATCAGATAATGACCGCGGTTAAGATGAAAGAGAGAAGTTTGGAATAGGAAAGGAAAGAGCCAGACTGAAAATGGAGCAAGTGGCTTATCAGTTAAGGCCAGGGCTGGAATCGAAGGCTAGGATTGAAATAAACAGGCAAAATATCTAACCCATATATATTCCATCGTCACTCAATCATGTATGAGCCAAGTTCACAATAATGTTATCATGTTTCATACTCTGTATATTACATAAATATTGAACTACGGGTTTCGGTGAGGAAAATAATAGTTTGGTTAGGAGAATAAGTAACCTCAATTCGAAATACAGATGAGCCCTGGCGAAACATCATTGGTAATTTGTTGTAGTCAATACTGAATTTCTGCAAAAGCAGTTCATTTTTCTCCCGTGCTTGAGTACCCTGCAAGGAAGGAAAAATCAAAACAAATTAATTGAAACACTTCATGCAAACACCTCTCACTTTGCCATTAATTTCAACAAGGCTCCTACATGCATGGCATCAATGTTACACTAAGTAGCATTGAAACAATTCAGGACAGAAAATATATTTATTTATTTCTTTCAATTTTATTTTTTATTTTTTGGGTTGGTGGGGGAAGAGGAAGAGGGAGAAAACTGATAAAGGACTCAAATAGAGACCCATGATCTCTGTAAGTATTGACAGAAATTCAGTATAGCAACAATACTATCAAAAGAATGAGTATGCATCCATCTATATTACAGCCAACCACATGCATGAAAGAAAGTGCTTCTCTATTCTCAACCTCATAATACAGGCAATAGGAATTTTAAAAAAAAAAAAAAAAGGAGACAAAGTGAAACACCAGTGAAAAAGCATACATGTCATGTTAAATGGATATAAAATTCGAAGTTTGAAGCCAAAACAAAATCAATATGTATAAGAACCCCAAATGGGTAAATCTGATACATTCAGTAATGCAATATTTAATGAAGAGCAATTCCTGCTATCATAGCATGAAAAGAAACTACCACCTTTAAGCAACCTTGAGCTTCACTTTTGCTTTTACCAGACTTCACAAGCATCCAGAAACATGTATTATACTGATTATTGATGTGGCCTGCAAATAAATTGTTTTTGTGAATCAAGTGAATTACCAGAAAGTTCATAACAGTATTCCAAAAATCAAACTCAAACTTGAACACATTATTTAAAAAAAAACAGATTAATTGATGGATAAAATAAAACCTCCAAAAGTTAAAGCATCCTCCAGAAGAATAAATAAAGAAAGAAAACTCACAATCAACTTGTCTCCATGCCAGATAATCTCGAATAATATCAGATGATGGATAGCAGACAGCTCGTCCATCAAAAGAGGGAGGGTACTTCAAATCTTTCTGTGGAAAGAATTCCCTCCATTTCAATACATACATAGAAGTGAAGAAGGAGACAACGACAGACACTATTTCACTGCAAAGATTATACTGAGAATAAGTTTAACGTTAAAAATCATATGCTCATCAAGTAATACATATTCATGAAATGATGACATCGTGCTTGACATAATTCCCTTAATGAATCAGAGAGAGTATGCAGCACAAGTGACTTTCTACAGCCAAAAAAGAGATGGTAGGTGACATAAATCAAATGGGTTTTCACAAGAAAATTTACTCTATACATACATCTTTTTTTCTTTTTAAAGAAGAAATATAAACATTTCTTTATCAAAATCTATAATTGTCCTAAAAACTTGGATAATTGTTTCTAGACAAAACTAGACATATTTGGCATATGAAAGAGCTATTTTTATGCAAAGATAAACCACAAATCACTCCTCCATTTGAGTATTACTATATTGCTGGGAGCATGGTCTAAAATTACCATAGTTTTTCCACTACCAATACATGTGACAAAGATCAATAAGAATTCAGTTTCATCATACAGAAATTTCCATGAAGGAGATATCTCCAAAAACAACTTTTTCAAAAAATAGCCATAAATGATAAATCAAATGCGAAAGTGTTGGAATTACAGAAAATTGTACAGGAAAGACAGGCAAACCTTGCTCGCCTTTGAAAGAACGAAGATTCCTTCTTCAAAACAAAGCTGGAAGTGATAAGAAAAATGAAGGGATTAAATATTGGTAGAAGCATTAAGCAGAGCCAACATAAAATATAATAAAACATATCAGATACCTGTACTCGTCACTAACCCCATAAGCAAAGGTAATATCTTGAAACTCTTCTAAAACAGCCACTGCACATGAATTCATAAGGTTCAGAGCTTTCTCATCGTTGGGCTTCTCAAATTCATGAACTTCAGAGAATCTATCAAAAACCATAAAAAGTCTTGACTACTGTTTGCAGCGTGTTAGGTGGGTAAACAAACAACAAAATCCCATGTATCACAAGTTTGAGACCAAAATGGTCCATGCAATAGTAATCCATTCACAGCGACAGGAACAGTTAGCAGATTTTATGCACTTAAATTTTACATTTATTAGACAGTGACTTCTCTAGAATTTTGAGAGTAAATCTACACTAAAAATAAGTTTACTTCATAATTTATAATATAATTCCATAGTCAATTATTAAGTATGACAGTAATAGGCACTTCTACTTGAATGAGTTGTCTTGATTTTTCAAAATATACTCAATGAATAAATTAACATAAAGCATCATCTTATATATATTTTTTTGTAAGTGAAACTCAATATATCAAGAACGAGGTATTGTTTTGTCAACAAAGCTTTACCTGTGAAAGTGGCAGCCATCAACTCTAATTACGATCCATGCATATGGCATCAACTTGTTTTCAAATAGAAAGGACATAACATAATCTGGTTTAATTTTGCCAACATTCTCTTCAAAACACCCCAGCTCCTTAAGAAGACATGGATGCTCACTCCAAAAGTTTCTACCAGCTATATTCTCCGAGTGAACTATCCTCGGCTTTCTCCGAAGTCTTTTGACAGGAGTGCCATCCTCATGATATTTAACAATATCTTCCACCTGATGAAGAAAAAAGGAAAATAGAATTCATACACAAGGCAGTGTAATACTTGTCCAGTATTACCTGTCTTCCTTGCTTTCTTGTCCACCCAACTAATTCACTTTGGAAAGTCAATCTAAAATTGCCTCAGTTTCCCAAGTTGACCCTCAGTGAATTGAAAATTCATTTGCATTCCTCTCATGTTCGAATTAAAAAACAGCAAAATTTATGACCGATAAATTGTGAGCACAAAAGTTCCAATAGAGTGGAGTCTCCAAGAAACAAAATCAGTGAGTCTTTATGGTAATCAGTAATGTAATTCTACATAAATAGATGGATGGATTACCTCTGTCTTGAAAACACAAGATCCTCGACGAAATAATTCAGGAAGATTTTTGTAATTGATACCAAACTGCTGAAAAAGAAGCTCATTTTTATCTTGCTTTTGAGTTCCCTGCAGAGTCAAAAGACATAGAATAAGCAAAAATCAACAGAGGGGTTTGAGACACACACACTCACATATATGTATACACAAGACTGTGATAATTATATTTCTATCAAAATCAATAATATACAAAGACAAGCACGCAAGCACAAGCAGAATCTAGAATTAGCACCTTCAGAATTTCTTCTGCTTCCTTTTCGGTATTTCCACTTTTAATCAGCATCCAAAGACAAGTGCTATATTGGTTATTCGTATGACCTGCCAAACCGAGCATGTGTTTAGTACCTTCAGATTCAAGTAATTTAAAAAAAGAAAACCAATGGTATCAAAAACATGGTTTGTTTAAGTACTGATGTATAAATACTTACAATCATTTTGTCTCCATGCAAGGTATGTTTGAAGAACCTCTATTGATGCACAACTTGTGACTCGAGAATGGAACGAAGGGGCATATCTCAACTTCTCCTGGGAGAAGAATTCTTTCCATTTTGTGACATACATAGAAGTGAAGAATGATACAGTGAGGGATAGAATTTTGCTGCATATTCAATTTCAAGAAGCATATAAATGATACACAATTCCACCAAGGGAGAAAATCTAAATGGCTCATATGGAAGCCTGCATGTAAACTCTTTTATGCATTAGGATAGGAAACTGATAAAATGCATTTCTAAATTCTGCTGTCATATTCAATCATCCATTCCAAGCAGCACGGAAGAGTTCCTAGGTACTCCTAATCTTAAGCTTCCCATTACAAAAAAAAAAGGAAAATATCAAGGTAGGTACACTTCCAATACTTCAAATGCATACCTACTTTCACTTTCGCCTATCTAGAAAACTTTCTAAATGACAGCATTTTAATTTATGCATATGTAAGATAGAATTGAGTTTATCTAATTTTTTCAGTAAGCAAAAATGTAAACGAACACAAAATAGGGCACAAACACTCTTACAAAGGCCATATAAGATCACAAAATAGGGGAAAAAAATACTTTTACAAAGACCATTTATGCTTGCAAAATTTAGACAAAAGCACTCTTAAAAAGGCATATATAAACACGAAAAGCACAAAGCAAACGAAGCAGTACAAATATCACCTGAGGTAAAGATTAACATTTGATAAGCAAGAATATATGACAACACAAAAATAAAGAGGCTAAATGCAACAAAAGAGTCTTGGTAGTACACGCATATAGAACTGAAAGAAGAGGTTAGACCTCCACACGCTTTAACAGATTCTGGTTTATTGCCCCTTTGGTCTTTTTGGAAGATTATATTGAGATACTTCAAATTGGTTTTCCCTTTTCCTAAACATTACAATACTCTACTATCCAGTGGTTGAACTTAAGGAGGGCTAAACTCCTTCAATAAATGTTTCAAGCATATTTTTTAAGGAGAAAAAATGATATTTATTATTAGACAAATATGGAATAGTTACTCTTTTTTTTTTTAATTAATTTCTCTCATATTTTATAAAGAGCAAATTACCTTGCAGAAAAACTTTATTTTTCATGTCTTGGATTTCTTCCTTTAAATCAAATTAACTTTGAATCCTCATGTAAAAACTTCTGTCAAATTTTAAGCATCTCTAAATTTTCATTCATATTTACAACCTAGTCTATTATAACTTTCTCGCTACACCCTTGCAGCTGTCCCCCATACCACTTAATTTCTTACAACTTCATCAATAAAACTATATCAAATGAGATGCAATTACTAAAACAATTAAACAAAGTTGAACTAAAACCTGGCTCGTCTCTGGTAAAACTTTGTTGTCTTCTTGAAAACAAAACTGCAAATTACACCAGAATAACACACACAAAAATCAAATAATGCAGAAATCATCCAAAACTGAACAACACCACAAAAAAATAAATAAATAAAAAGTTGAGCCACCAACCTATACTCATCACTATAACCATATGAAAAAACTATATCTGGATACTCCTCCAACATTGCAACTGCACATGAGTTCATCAAATTCAAAGCTCTCTCATCATTTGGTTTCTCAAACTCATGAACTTGAGAAAACCTGCGATAACATTAACAATGAAAACAACCCATGTAAAGAAACCACATAAGAATTAACATACAATCGAAAGTTCATTCATTTTTAAGTTTTGTTTGTTCACTTCCGAAATTTTTTTTTTGAGTACCACCTTTGAAAATCGCGGCCGTCGATTCTAACAACGATCAAGTTGGGCATGAAAACTTCATCTTCAACTTCAAAAGACTTCACATACTCATATCTGCTATTCGCCATTTTTGCTTTTGCTTCTTTGTCCTCTCACAGAACTTCCATCAAACTTGGTGTGCACAAATAAAATCTTAAAATAAAATCACCACTCCACTCCCAGCCGCCAATCCCCTTCTCAGTCTGCACCAAACCACCATTAAATGCCCCAAGCGCCGCCGCTGCCGCAGCAACCATAAAACCGCATCGGCTGCTGCTCTCGCTCGCGCTTGATTGCGTCACTAGCTTGAAAACTGTTCTGGAATTTGAATAATTAATCGTAATGAAGGCGAAAGAAAGAAAGAGAAACAGAGATGAAATAAGTGTATATGAGAGTTGGGGTCTTCGGAATGTTTTAAAAACCCGACCCGGGTGACCCGTCCACGTGGCCGGGTCACGGGTTGACCGGCGGGTCAAACCAATGTCCAAAAGTTTGAAAACTAACAAAAATACCCCTAACAATTCTATAAGTCCCTATAGGTTTGAAATCTTGCAAAAAAAAACCCAAACGCCACCTTCGACATCAGCAAATAGGGCCTGTTTTCAGCGACGACAACACTCTCCATCACCACGAAAACACTCCCCTCAGCATCCTGACCAAAACCCATCTCACCCCTCCCTTGTTAGCCTCCCCAATCGCCAAAGACACGAGCATTTTCCAGCGACATTGTTTTGCGAATTTCAGTCAATTAACTCATCGAAAATAGACGCCATTGCCTCCATTGCACCCACCAGCCATTAATCTTCAAAACCCCTAACACTACAACCTTCAATTGTTCACGGATTGATATCCTAATTCTTAGGGTTTTGAATGAACAGTACAATTTTGTAACCTGACCCGGTGAAGGCTCCGGGTCCCGGTTGAACCTGTTCAACATGCTGGGCTAGGCCGGGTTTTAAAACAGTGGTCTTTGGGGAAGGGAAGGAGAGATTCTGGGGTGAAATTGTCATAAATTGAAATGTATATTCATTTGATAAATTAATTTAGTCCAATATATTATGATAATAACATTACAGTCCCTTCTAGATGACTGCCGTTACTGACAAGGCAAGGCCACCGGGGCCTGGTTTGAGTTTACATTTAATTTAATATTTTTACTAAATTTTTTAATCAATAATTTTATATTATAAAAAAACTCTTTTAATAATAAACTCCCCTATTCCCAAAAACCTCCTCTTACTTTTCAGCTTTCCTCAAGTTCCTCCCTTGGTCACCGTTTTGTTACCGTCAAAGGTTATTGATAAGGGGCACATACGTCATTTCAAATAAACTTATAAAAATACAAGTGACGAAAACCTATTTCAAGGTAAAAGCTTTTTGTTCGTTTATTTATTTATTTTCTTCCTCTCAGCCTCTCTCCCTCTAAACTCTCTTTCTTCTTCGTCTCTCCAAACAAAAAAAAAAAAAACTCTCTTCAAATCCATTCAATGATCAGCTCAATCTCTTCTCTATCAAATGCACATTTTTTACATCATTTTCTTCAATGATTTGAATGGTCACGGATACTCTAGTTACTAGGTTTCAAATGGAGAAAAGTTGTGTCCATGGTGACTCGATGGTTAACGGTCAGTGTGAACTCAACAACGGTAATGATTCTTAATGTTAAACTGATCATTGATTTCTTTTAAAATCTTGTTGTTTATATTGATTTTCGTTGGTGATCTCAACGGGGTTTTGATTTTTCTATTATATTTTTTTATGGTTATGAGGGTTTTGATTTTTCTATTATCTTTTCGGAAATAAATGTGGTATTGTTTATCACAAAATTTGTAACTTGTAAATTTTGATACACAAATATATTATATATGTTTAAAAATATTAGAAGAAGTTAGTGTACGTGACTGGATATAGGGAATTTCAAATCAAATATTTGTTCATAATTTTATAGTTGCTCTTGGCCTTTTTGATTAAGATTTAATTAAAAATAATACTAATTAATAAGATAGTTTATTATTCACCCCACAATTAATTGTTATCAAAATTATTACTTTCATTTAAAACATATGGCCATTAATTTGTTAATAATTAATTGTTGAAGGTTTTAATTTAATTATAAGGAATATTTAAAAAAAAAATCATGGCAGAGCATGGTTTTAAGTAGGGATGAGCACGGGTAAAGGATAGAACCGGAACCGACGGGTAGAATAGGAACCTGAATCAACCTTCATAGGGTAGGTTTCGGTTGCAAATAATTGGAACTGGTATTATGTGGTTCTGGTTCCAGTTCTTGCATGTGCAAGAACCGAAACCAAAACCTAAAACTGAAACCTAATATCGGGTACCCTGGATGAAACCTGTCTTGGAACCAGGACTAAAACGTAATAACAATAAAGTATGGGGGTTCTAGAATTTTGCACCAAAATTTAAATTGCACATGTGTTGAATCTGCTGACGCAAGGAAGAAGTGGTGGGACCGTGAGAGTGGGATCATGTTATATTAAATAATAATAATAATGTTAAACTTAAAGTTTTGATTAATTAAGTGTATAATTGAAATTATGATTTAAGTAAAAGTGTTTTAATTTTATTAAAATAATTATTTTTGAATAAAATAGTTGATTTGATTGAATAATAATTACTTAATTATAATATTAGTACATTACTTAATTAAGTGTTTTGTAATCAAACTTAAATTAATGACATTAGTACATGATAAATTAATTATATATTAAGAAAAGAAATCATATATGATAAATTGATAAACATTAGTACATTACTTAATTAAATGATTAGATATTTAACTAATTATAACATTAGTACATTACTTAATTAAGTGTTTTATAATCAAACTTAAATTAATGACATAAAACAAACTTAGAGTCATACTAATTATTAAATTATAGATTCATAAATAAAATTAATATTAAATTAATTACAACACAATTAATGTTGTTCATTCATGCTTCTTTGTCTTTTTTCAATAATAGTTTGTGTTTTGAGTTTGATTGAAAATTTTGTATGATGAATTGATTGAATTCAAGTGTTGCCTAGAGATTAAAGGATTTGTGATTGTGAATTGGACACAAATGAATGAGTAATGAAAAGTGAAAACTATTAATGTTTGTTTTCTTAATTTTTCAGGGGTATATTTGTGAATTTTTAAGGTTTATTTGTCGTTTTTTTAAATTTCTAGGGGAGGGTCATTGAGATTTTACAGGGTACCCGGGTAAGAAACGGAACCTACATTTCAGGTTTCGGTTCCAGGAATCTAAGAACTGGAACCGACCGGTTCTGGTTTCGGTTCCTGTAAAAAGTACAAGGTACCCGAAATCGCTCATCCGTAGTTTTAAGGCCATTATAGACTTTTAATGTTTTCAGTTAGACTATACAGTGAGAAAGACCAAGGGAGGAGCTAAGGAAAGCTAAAACGTGAGGAGGTTTTTGGGGATTTATGATATGTGTAGGAGGCGCTTGGGAAATACTGAATTCTTAGGGGAGGTATTTGATAATAATCTTTATATTAATTATCGGTTTATTACCATATATAAATGTTGTTGAAATACCGAAATACCCTCATTCCGTTTACATGACTGCTGTTAAATACTTAAATGACAAGGACTTAATCGTTACTTTTGGATTTTACTGGACCAAACCGTAACTAAGGCTAAACCTTAGGGACCAAAATGTAGTCAATTCTGCAAACGTTGCTTCTACACAGGGTGCTTCCAGAAAAAAGCACTTTCCGGACTCATCTTAAATAGTCTTTGTACCAAAACCCCCCCTAAAGAGTAAAGACTAAAAAGTTCCCATAGTTCAGCTTAGCTTCTTCACTTACTTGAGTCACTTGACAACATCATGTGACTTTTGCAAAAATTGCTTCTACATAAAGTGCTTCCCAAAGAAAGCCCTTTTCCAAACTCATCTTATAAAGTCGTCTGTCGTATTCTTGTAATTTAACCCGATCAGTTACTTCTTGAAAGGTGATGACGTGATGTGACTCTTGCAAAAATTGCTTGTGCAAAAAGTGCTTCCAGAAAAAGCACTTTCCAAACTCATCTTGAAACTCTTATATTAAAAATCCCATAATTTAGCAAAAAGCTTTCGTTCACTTCTCAACATGTCTCTGGAAGCACCCGCTCTTACCAAACTCAAACCCGGTTCTCTCCCATCAAACCGTCGGTTCCCCATCTCGGCGGCCGGTTCAATGTCGCTCACCCATTTCCGCCGAACCGCAAGCTTTCCTCTGGCTTTGTTGTCCCGCCGGAAAGCTGCTTTCCGCTCGGGAAGTGAAGTTCCGGCGGTTTTGGAGAAGAATGAGTGTGCTGTGACGGAGCAAACTGACACGCCGGTGAGAA
This sequence comes from Toxicodendron radicans, assembly GCA_009867345.2. Classification (NCBI taxonomy): domain Eukaryota; kingdom Viridiplantae; phylum Streptophyta; class Magnoliopsida; order Sapindales; family Anacardiaceae; genus Toxicodendron; species Toxicodendron radicans. The sequence continues at coordinate 3,691,010 of WYDK02000021.1, forward strand.
TCGTGGCCGTCGTCGGTGAAGGCTCCGTCAGCCCCCTAAAATGCGCCACGTGGCAAGAGGTCATGCTCCATACTGTAAGTATCATCCCTATTTGTTCTTAAAGAATTGATAATGCCACGTAAAAGTAGCTTCTTTTTTACTCAAATAATAGATAGTTTTATTTGTCAATTTTTTTATTTAAAACATAAGGCATAGATAAATACTATTATTTTAAATAGGTGAAGATAATATAGTAAAAAGAGAAAAAAAAAATTAATTTTGGAATTGTAAGATATAATGGCTGTTTGTTCATGTACTTTCAATACTATTAGAATTTAGAAGAGGAAAGGAAAAATGAAAATTTAAAGAGCAAGCTTAAAATATATTTGAGGTTTGAGAAATAAAATACAATAAAGGGTTTAAGAATACAAAATAGAAGGGGACTTAATAAATTTTTTCAACATCAGTGGGGACATGAGCCCCCACTCAGCCCTTAGTGGCTCCATTCCTGCATCCTGAGACCTGACTTGGATATGTAGGGTTCAAAATGATAGTGAAATCTTGAACTGGGTTAGCTGAGCAGTTAGGCTTGTCATTTGCTCTCTCAAGGTTTGGAACATGAGTACCTATTGTTTCCGGGCTCTAGAGATTGTAAGGCTCGGTAGGGCTTTAGTTTCGAACTCGGCTTTGCGAAGCAGGTCAGGGAATTTCTAGATTATAAAAAAAAAATGATAGTGAAATCTTTCACAATCTTCACCCTTGGTAATGGGGCTTTGATCAAGTTCTCTGTGTTTATTTATGTTATTGTTTGATTTATTGTGGCAAATTTATTGGATATTTGACTCCCTAATCCAAGTTAAAATCAGAGTAATCAAGTAATCACTGGAATGCCATTAGTTATTGAAGCTTAAAGAGGATAGAGTAAACATTTTAGCTATTAGACTTCAGTTTTCTGGCATGAGTATGAATTTCCAGCAGATTATGCTGTAGATTTGTTTTTCTATCAGATAAGTGTGTTTGTTTATGCAAGATTTATGTACCCATTACTATTTTTTTCTCTCTGTGCAGGCGAAGAGACTAAAATGGGTTGATGAAGGATATGAAATGGTTGTGTTCACTGACAATCTCAGTCAGCCTTCTGATCAAACTGTAGTCAATCTGCAAAAGGAGTTGAACCATGCAGATATTTTGCTGATTGTTGCTGTCACAGATCAAGAATCTGTGGAGTGGATTCAGGGAAACAGTCGAAATGTCCCGAATATAATCAGCTTCGACTCCTCTCTGGATTTATTGAATAAACTAGGAGGAACTTATGTCCATTCTGAAACAAAAGGGACCATATTTGACAAAATAGTTGGTGTCGCACAGCCAAAGAAAGCAAATGAATCAGTAGAAGTTATCCAAACTGTATCTGAGGCGTGGGATCGACACAATTCCGATGATATAAGGTTCTGTTTGTTGGTTATAATCAATGCTTATATAAGGCCAGTGCCAACACTACAGAACTTGAGATCAAAGGGTTTTTCAACTCTGAATTGCATGGTACAGAATTGTGGACCTCAGATACTGAACTGTCTTCTGGATCCTAATTGTAGGAAAGCACTTCAGTGCTTGAACCGGTGCAGTCCAGTTGATCAGGTTTGTAATTATCGGTGTATTGCTTCATATGAAAGTCCAAACCTGGAAGCCTTCTCTCTGTGTGTATTACAGAAGAACAATTGCCTGGAATTGGATGCAAAGATTCCTGAAAAACCTTATGTGCCTCCAATGGCAAAGTTTCGAGGAAAAGTCTTGTCTCATGAAACCGCTGAAGATCTTTTTGTTGGCTGGTTGGGGAATCTCGATTGGAGTTGGCGTGTTGTGGCTGGACAAAACCCAGCCTATGATCAATTCCCTTGCCAGTACCAGCTATTTTACAGGGGAAAGGCAAAAGGGTCGTTTTGGTATGAGCCTGTTTTTCAGGTTAGAACTCTAGAAGGGCAACTGGTCTGGAGGAGGCGGAAGTATCGGGTTAAGAGAGACAAGATTCCAGGGACGTTTTACTTCACTGTCCTGGATAATGGGGTTGTTTCGAAAGAGTTTTGGACAATCGTATATGTATCTGATGATTTCAGTTGGGGTTTGTTTCATTATCATGGTGCTGCAAGAGTTGCTGGGCAGTCTTATACCGGAGCAGTGCTTGTTAGTCCAAACGGGGCTTACCCAAGTGCGACAGAGAGAAGTAGATTAGTTACTGCTTTGGACAAGTGTGGAATTAAAGAATGGGAACTATTTACAGTTGACAATTGCTCATGCCAGGATCCTCCATTAGGAATTCCAGAGGGTTCAAGTTTGCATTCTACAATTGATGTCAAGGACCAGAACTGGTCCTGCGTTTAGCTGTATATGGCGATGAGCCGATCAGTTTCACTGTGTCTTAATTGGCTCCCGGATCTGGCATGAACAAGGAAGATCAGCAAACTACTTTAAGGAATTGAAGATGATGCATTCATTTGACATTGAAAGGTCAGTCAAATTTGAAAGGCCCTTTGATCACCACCCTTTCACTTTCAAGTTCCAAGTCTTGCAACTCTCATTGATCAAACCAGGAGGAAGCTTTTACTGATTTTGTGTAGGCTCAAGTAAATTAGAATATGCATAATATTGATTTCTATAAGACATGTCAATGGTGCAGATAGCCTTAGCAACAAGAATTATACCAAAAGATGAATTATTATTTGCATAAAATATGATTCATTATATCGTTTTACAGAAATGTCACACTATCACAACTCAGTGAATACGGTATACATGTCTCTAAAACCAATCCAACAACTTTGAGAGCTCTATGAAACTAAAAACAATATGAACGAAGAAATGACTCAGGATTTCACTGATGAATCAAATCACCCCATATTGAAATGGAAGATGTTGCAAACGTAAAGAGATTGACTTGAAAAGGTAAACGTTCTCTGATTCATAATGATTTTGCCACTCTTAAAGTAGACCCTGATGAAGATTGGCTTCTCTCCAACGATTTCAAGATACGATGACTGTCTAAAATATGTATATTTGATGACAGTAGTATTTGAGGAAAGAGCAAGTTCTGGTGCTTCATTTCTTGTATGAGAATTCAGCTTCAAACTCCTTTTGAAGCCGTACTCTAGATTTGGTTTTAGCTGCAACGACAACATCGTCCATAAATCCTCTTTCTGGAAATTCGTCAGGTACAAGGCTCCGATATATCTCAAACTGTTCTGCAGCTTCCTCCTTTTTGTCCAGCAAACTATAGATTATGCCCTGTCAGAAATGCCAACAACTGGTTCTTCAGTACCACTTCAAAAAAGAAATGCAATTCAATGCCATTTAAGTCTTATTTTATCCTTAGCATAATTCTCGTCATTTACTTATTTTTGTTGTGAAATATGAACTTGAATGGTTGCAAGCTATCTTAGACACCAATTAGCTGTGTGTAATGGTGAAAGAAATTTTACCTGGCAAAGATAAGGTCGGAAATCTCGAGGGTTTTCATTCACCAGATCTTGAAATTGTTTCAAGCCCTCCTCCAGCATACCCTGCAAGTGAAATAATATTGCAAATGGTCAATATTCACAATCGAACCCCACCGGTACAACATAAATTTTTTTTCTCGCTATGCGTATTCAACTTTACTTACAGTAGCTCCATCATTAAGGATGAAGCTATCCATCAGAAATGCAAGAACAATGGAATGCAATAGGCAGACTTGAGCTAGCTTTCCCCACACACAATAGTAAATGAGAAATGCATTGGCACATATACGAACTTTATAAGAGAACATCATTTAACAAGTCACCTTCACAACATGCATTTGTGCGATTAGAATTCTTATGTTCCGCTCCTCGGTGACCCTTTTTTCACGACGTGCAACTTCCAGAGCTTTTACTAGCATCTCAAAGACAGCCGGGCCTTCATGGTTTTTATGCATTACCATTGCCAGACCCTGCAGAAACAGAAGGTTTGAGTCAGCTGCTGAGAGAAAAAGAAAATAATTTAAATAGGTTAAGGAATTCATTACATGCATGGAAATGCATAATTGGATACAATACAAAAACAACTTAAATGACTTTGAACAATTGCACCATGATTGGTACCAGAATACAAGTTGCATCAAGAGGAGAGTCATCTGTTTTATTTGGTATCAACTAGCAATCTACATATGTTTTGAAAAAGACAAAGAAACTTTAGCCAAACAGCAATTAGACAGGTTATCTAATGCAAACTCCATAAATCAATAATTCACTGGAAAATGATGGTAGTTAGACTTAAACACCAGAAAAGAAAGGGGTTTGTCAATCATATGGATGAGTACAAATGAATATCAATGTTACTACTATCCACAAGAAACCATTTTCAACTTAGTTTGCCAAAGAGACGCCAATCAATTATCTTGCCGAGTAATCTTCATGTCTAGGGAGAGATATAAAACCAAACCTCATCAGAGATTGAATAACCGAATTAAATCTTGTAGTGAATCCTACCAATGCTCTGTACATAAATTCAGATAACAAAATGTCGACCTTTTCCTAAATAATCAACAAAAACATGCAAGTAACCATGAACAACAAGAGTAATGAAATTTCACATCTAGAAATGAGCTACTTAGGCAAATTTGGACTGAATTCAACATCGTAGTGGGGATTCTAAATTTAACTAATCGAAGATATTTGAGATTTGTTTTTCTATACCTTCATAAGAGCCTATACACAAACAAGAACCACATCAAATATCATCGCATAATCATTGAAAACCTAACACACAACACATAACCAACCAAAAATTTAAGTTCTAGAAACCATATATACATGCAAAGCTCTAAGCAAAAGAGGCCTCTCCTTCAAGATTTCCTTTAAGCAACCTTAAACCCTAAACCGAATTCAGCTCCTAAGAGATTATAAAGTTAAGCAGTCAAATTATAGTTCTAGACCTTCCAAAGTCCTATCCACAAACAACAACCAATCATATATATCGCATAATCATAATAAACATAACAAACAGCAGAAAACCAAATAAAATTTTAAATTAGAGAATCCATACATACATGCAAAGCTCTAAGCAAAAGAGGCCTCCTCTTCAAAATTTCCTTAAACAACCTCTTGGCTTTACTTAACTGCCCCATCATCTCATAACAAAGCGCCTGCAACAGCCTCCATTCCACCTCCCTCGGCTCAATTTCGATCAGCCTCTCAACATACTTCACAGCCTCCTGAGTCCTCCCTCTTCTCATCTTCCCATACACAACCACTTTCAAAGCCTCCACATTTCTGGGCTCTTTATCCAATACCCTTTCACCCATCTCCTCTTCTTCATCTTCCGCCATCTGGGTCTCACTCTTCTCCCCCAAATTCTCACTCATTTTACCCATTTTCCCAGGCAATGCCAAGCCTGGTCTCACACTAAACTCAAAACAACCCAAAAAAATCACTGACCCCACAACAAAAGTAACAACTTTTTCTTGAAAAAACTTCAAAATTTCTGTTTTTGATGATACAGAAGGGCTTGAACAACGAATTTTTGAACTGGGTCTGTGAGAAACGTGGAATTGAATTCGAAATGAGAGTTTTTGAGGTTTGTGCTTGTGGGGAAGACTTATGAATGGTGATTTGTAGAGGTTTAGGGTTTTGGGGTGGTGAAATTGTGACTGTAAATGAAGAGAGAAGGGTTTGATTGAAGCCATTTCGGAGATAAATTGCATTCTCTCTAAAAGAAGAGAGTGATTATCAGAGAATAATCAAATTCTCCATTGAAGAACTCTTTTCAGGGTTCTGGGTTTAGTGTTATCTTAAAAAAAGTTGAGGTTTTAGGAAGAATGGAAGGTGATGCAATAGAAAAACGCTGTCGTTTCCCTATCATGAAGCTTCAGAACTATCTTATCCTTGGTTAATTCTATTGATGTTGAATTTTCGTAGACGAACTTCAACCATTTGGGCTAAAGGGTCTCAACTTCTGAACTCGTTTAATAATACAATCAATTAAACAGATTGTGTAACGCAACCAATTGTTTATGATACAAATATTTATTTACTATAAAACAATTCATAACAGATTATTAAATGGGTTAAATTGATTATATTAATGTCACCCGTTTAATAATCGTGTCGTTTTTATGTTAAGAACTGTAACGTGAATAATTAAACGGATTATTTATGGGTTCACTAAAATTACATATCTTCTTAATACAACACAAATCCAACGCGCCAACCAATTTTTTTCCCACCCAAATAATAGTTTAATGACACTTTTTCACAGTAGACTTTTAAAATATTATTTTCTCATTTAAATGACACATTTTAATGATATTTTATCATATATTTCATTAATCATCGGTCGATTCTTACATCGTTGCAATCTCATATCACCATTATTCTTTTTTCCAATTATCACTCACTAAAATCTCTCAAATTTTACTCCCGTTGACCCCATCAATTGCCAACAATCAAGCGATTAGGGTTTGAGCAATAACCTTCTCAAGGTCAAATTCCGACTACCAAAATCCAATATTCCACCACCAAAAGACTTATTGACCTCTCCTCTTCAAAAGCCCCAACAATATGGATGGAGTTTACTCTTTGTTTGCAGTTAAATCAAAAAAATATATTTTTTAGGTGGAAAAACGGTATTTTAAAAGTCTATGGGTGGAAAGTTAACTCATATTTTTGCCCCTAATTTCAAGTTTCAAGTTTTCAACAGCTAATAATGTTGCCCCATCTTTGGGGGAGTTTGGTTGGGGTTTATATGACATTTCTGGGTTAATGTCTTCTTTATTATTTCATTACCCCATTAGGTTGACAAATAATAAAATATTCTGGTAATCTTCTATTACTAATAATAAAATATTATACCAGTAATCTAACATAGCCCAAACCAAACGCACTTGAATTCCAGTAATACAACATTCTCATACCAAAGTAATATAATTTTCCCTTAATATAAAATTTCTAATAATACAACATTATCTAAACCAAACGCACCAAAACATACTTTTAAATGGGGTAATTTTGTTAGTTTTTCAAACTAAAGGGTTAAAATGTTATTACGCCTAAAACTTAAAATCAAAAGTCAGCCCAACTTTTCTTCCTTTACATTCATAAACCCTAAAACGTAATACTGTTAAAACAGAACGCTCTTAAACCCTAAAGGCGGGAGCTTGCAGACGACGACGACGAAGAAGAACACACACACAGACACAAAAAATATTATTAATTAATTGTTATAAAAGAAATGAGGAAGAAGGTGGATGAGCGCATAAGAACGTTAATCGAGAATGGCGTCAAGCAGCGGCACCGTTCCATGTTCGTCATCATCGGCGACAAGTCACGTGACCAGGTACGCTCTCTTTTTTGCCGATGAATTAATGCTTTAAGTTGTTGTGTTATATGTAGAGTGATGAGAAACTTCAGTTCGTTTGTTGTTGTTGTGTTTGTGTAGATTGTTAATCTTCATTACATGCTCAGCAAGGCCGTTGTCAAAACTAGACCGAGTGTTTTGTGGTGCTACAAGGATAAGCTTGAACTCAGCAGGTTTTTTTTTTTTTTTTTTCTAATTTTAATTTTTGGGTGCAAATGGAAGTTATTTTGACACTGTTAAAAGCACTTTTGAATTGTGAAAAAAGCTCATTTATATATATTTGGATAGAGTTTGGCTGAAATTGAAAAAAAAAAGTAGAATTTTAGGTTTTTTTTTTTAAGAAAAACTGCTGTTGCTTGTTATTTGTTTGCAAAACAATGTAATGGAGTTAAAAAAACTAATTTAAAAAAATTTAATCGAAAAATATATTTGGGGTGCGCGTATGAGCTATTTTGGCACTGTTAAAAGCGGTTTTGAATTGTCAAAATGCACATTTATATGGATGGAGGTTGGCTGAAATAATGCAAGTTAAAAGTAAATAATCGTGGTTCTTTGAGAAGCACTTGGTTTTTAGATATTTTTAAGAAGACCTGTTCGTGCTTGTTTGAACGAAGAACCAAAAAGGAATAATGTAAATTTGCCTTGTATTGATTAACATGCTATTGATAATTTTATACCTTTTGAGTTCTTTATATTATGGACTTTGGTGTGTGTGGAGTCATTCTTGATTTGGTTGTGATTATTCAGTCACAAGAAAAAGCGTGCAAAGCAGATCAAGAAGTTAATGCAGAGAGGGCTGCTAGATCCTGAGAAAGTTGATCCTTTTCAACTTTTTCTTGAAACTGGAGGGTTAACGTATTGCTTGTACAAGGATAGTGAAAGGGTTCTTGGAAATACATTTGGGATGTGCATATTGCAGGTAGCTTTTGATGGTTTCTTGCTGATGTTTCAATCACTTTTGATATGTCGGGATCTTTATAGATTTTTCATGTGCTTTTATTTTAGGATTTTGAGGCTTTGACTCCAAATCTCCTGGCTAGAACGATAGAAACAGTGGAGGGTGGTGGATTAATTGTACTGTTGCTTCGTTCTCTGTCCTCACTGACCAGTTTGTGCACCATGGTCATGGTATGAATTATAATTATAGATCCTAATTGGTTATGACATTCGTTGATTAATTGTATTTTTGCCTCTTTTTCTCTCCTTGCCTTATTTCAAGCCAAGTGTTTGTGCTCATAAAAGTCTGCCCTGTTTGATTGTATTTATAAGTGATATGATTATGAGTTTGGTATTGAGGACTGTTTCATTCTTCTATACTGATATACTACCATTTATGGGACAACTGCTTTTTGTATTCCTCGTTTGTGTGCACATTATTACTATATAAACTTACAAAATGCTGGTGATATCAGGATGTTCATGAGAGGTTCCGTACAGAATCCCATTCTGAAGCTGCTGGACGCTTCAATGAACGTTTTCTGCTGTCTCTTGCATCATGCAAAGCATGTGTGGTTATGGATGATGAGTTGAATGTTTTACCTATTTCATCTCACATTAGGTCGATTACTGCTGTTCCTATTAAAGAGGTAATTTTCTGTTCTCTACCTTTGTGAACTATATTGCATAAATAACTCTACTACAATGTCAGTTTTCTGTTACATCCATTTATATTTTAGTTTGATTATTAGATTATCAAACCAGCTTACTATTTCATGGGCATCAAGAACTATATTACGTAACAATTCTACTACAATTTCAGTTTTCTAAGTAATTATGTAAAAAAGTTAGTTAATGTTCTTGGTGAATGCTTTATTGTTAAATTACTTTTGGTCAAGATGAAATATTTTTTTCTGTTTAATAAATTTTGTGTCAGCTTAATGGTATAAAATATATATCCAATGCTCAGGGACAAATCACATCAAGCTTGGTTCAGAAAGTCACTGGAGCATAAAGTTGTTTTTGAGCTAGGTTTCTTTAGCGAGTGAGGAAGAATTTAAATGAGCTGAACTTGAGCTGTTTAGCACAACTTGGTTCCTGGTTTATTTTGCAGTTATTTCCACATATTAAGCTTTTGAAAGTGCTACTTTTTTTGTTACATTGTCATACTATGATGGAAATGTTAAACTGCATCTTTTTGGCAGTTTGTTTGTTAACCAGGGACACTTTTATCATCATTTGATATCACTAGTTGTTGAATTTGAAATTTTTTTATGCTTTATGTAACTGTTCTTTTACCTCCTTTTGGTGATTAAAGGACTCTGAAGGTCTTTCAGAAGCGGAGCGGGACCTGAAGAATTTGAAAGAACAACTAACTGATGATTTTCCTGCTGGTCCTTTGATAAAGAAATGTTGTACATTGGATCAGGTAGATAATGTTTATATGCAACAATAATTCTTAATGATTAGTGGCTGAGATACTGTTTTTATGTTTGAGTAGGGAAAAGCTGTCATTACCTTTCTTGATGCAATTTTGGATAAAACCCTACGTAGCACAGTGGCTTTGCTTGCTGCTCGTGGCCGTGGGAAATCTGCTGCACTAGGTTTAGCAGTTGCTGGAGCTATTGCTGCTGGGTAATGCGCTTGATTTGATACAGTTTTTTATTATTGAACTTATTATTTCCTTGTTTGAACATTTAATTTTGTTAGATTCTGATGAAAGAAATATATCTGTATAGGTACTCAAATATATTTGTGACCGCACCAAGTCCCGAGAACTTGAAAACTTTATTTGAATTTGTTTGCAAGGGTTTCAATGCAATTGAATATAAGGTACAGTTGTACTTTCTCCCAATGCATGAATGATATATTTCAATAATTCTTACAAATAATTTGTTTTCATCTTACATATGCTCTTCTAGATTCCATAATCTTTTGCTTAATAAGATTTATGTCCATCCCTGAATAAGCTAGCCCTTTTATGTATGCTGTTTGGGGCAAAAAAAGTTTCAAAGCAATGTGTTTAGTTCTCTCTATTGATGACACTAGGAGCTTTCCAATTTATTTCTGGAAATTATTCAGGTTATGTTTAATGTGAATGAAGTGATTCACATATGTGTTTGCTCAGTGTTTTAGATATTCTATGTTTTAAGTGTTGTCTTATCATTTTTAACTTTATCTCAAATCTACTTTAACCTTTATTTCCAGGAACACATTGATTATGACATGGTGAGAAGTTCGAACCCTGAGTATAAGAAAGCAATTGTGCGGATTAATATTTACAAGCAGCACAGACAAACAATTCAGGTTAATAAACATTGCTAGACTATTGGTACTAGATGATGCTATCCTGTGTTTGATGCATGAGGGTGGAAATTTGTATCTTAGAATTACGTTATTATGTTCTTTCTTTGCTCATGCATATGCAATTTACTTTTCGTCTTGCAGTATATACAGCCACATGACTATGAAAAGCTTTCGCAAGTTGAACTGCTGGTTGTTGATGAAGCTGCAGCCATTCCCTTGCCAGTTGTGAAATCTTTGCTTGGTCCTTATCTCGTCTTCCTTTCATCTACTGTTAATGGGTATGATTTGCTTGTGATAGTTATCGTTTTTACAAAATTAAGTGTTAACTTTAACGTGTGTTTTTCTGTCATATTAGTTCTTCTCATTTTCCCCTTAAGGATGCTCATTCTAACTTGTGGTTAAGGAAGCAGATTTTGATTTAATACTGATGATTTTTTTATCTTTTTCATCTTGCACTCAAAGCTATGAAGGAACTGGTCGATCCTTGTCCCTGAAACTTCTGAACCAATTGGAAGAGCAAAACCATATGTCTGCTAAGGGTGTGGAGGGCTCTAGTAGTGGTATGTTTTATAGCTCTATGATTTAATTTTATGTATCTAGACCTGTTAAGGTTGCGATTTTATATAAAGGTAGCTGGTTAATAGATGATAGTGATTGTTGTCCAGAAGAGCCTGACAATATCTGATTGGGCAGCCAGCAATACTTCAAGCAGACAAGGATTGTGGTCCACAAGAACCTTTATATCCTTAGTATACACTATATAATTCTTGTCTGCTTGAAGTATTGCTGGCTGACCATTGTATTCAGAGATGATAACTATTATTATTTAAAAAATTTCTGAGTGATCTATTGTCCTTGATTGTAGGTCGTCTTTTCAAAAAGATAGAACTTACTGAATCTATTAGGTATAATTCTGGAGATCCAATAGAGTCCTGGCTTAATGGTTTGCTGTGCTTGGATGTTGCAAATTTCATTCCGAATGTCAGCAGGTTTGCATTAAATTGTTGATGATGTGATGAAGCTCAAACTGCCTACAGCTTCATTGATGTTCTCACTTATGAAAGCATTTCCATTATCATTATTAATTTCTTTTTTGGAAAATTAGATTACCTTCGCCCAATGAATGTGATCTCTACTATGTTAATCGGGATACACTTTTTTCCTACCACAAGGACAGTGAGTTATTTTTGCAGGTAATTATATCATGATCTGATGTTTTCATTTTGGTTTAACATAATCTTGGTGCTTATATGTCTGTTATTTGCAGCGAATGATGGCACTATATGTTTCTTCTCACTATAAAAATTCTCCCAATGATCTACAACTAATGGCTGATGCTCCAGCACACCATTTATTTGTGTTGCTTGGTATATCAACTTTCCTTTAAAGTATTTTTCTTTACCTTTTTAAGCTGAGATACTCATTTTAACTGCTTATATGCAGGCCCTGTCGATGAGTCAAAAAATCAACTTCCTGATATCCTGTGTGTCATCCAGGTTTGCATCTTTATGTACAATGCACAATTACAAGCATTACTAATGGTTCTGTTGTAGCATGCAATGATCCTGCGAGCAAATAAGATCATGCATATATATGCATACATGCTTACATGTGTTCATGTGTACACATATTTACAGGTCTGCCTTGAAGGGCAGATTTCTCGTAAATCTGCTACTAAAAGTTTAAGTGTTGGCCATCAACCCTCTGGAGACCAAATCCCATGGAAATTTGCTGAAGAATACAGGAATACAGATTTCCCTAGTCTTTCAGGTGCTCGCATTGTACGCATTGCTACCCATCCAAATGCAATGAGGGTAACTTCCTGTTTCATGCATGCCTTTTTTTGTCTCTTTAGTTTTTCAAACATAGTATATGTATATTCTTTCTTCTTCTAATTTACTTCTCTTGTATTGGGTTATTGCAGCTTGGATATGGTTCTGCTGCTGTGGAACTTTTAGCAAGGTACATGCATTTTTTACTTCCATTAGTAGTATTACTCCACTGCATAGATTTCTGACTTCTACAAAATTATCAGATATTAATTTTAATAATTGAGGCCCCCTTTGTTTAAATTTTTCAACACTATCTTATTCACTATCCTATTTAAACAAATATCAAAATACATTTTTCCACAAATATTACTATCCAAATTATATCCTATCAATACACATTTTTTCATAAATATTATTTAAATATTATCCAAATCCAATCATATTTCAACAAATATTAATACACATATTTTCACAAATATTATCTAAATACTATCCAAATACAACTCACCCATTATTTATCAAATACCATTATTGAAAATACTACTCAAAACCTAAACAAACTAAGCCTGAAATATGAATATTTGTAATTTTCTTGATATTATGGAGTTTTTTGTTCCTATCAAAAAATAAAATTGATTATAAAAATGTTGAATATGAGAAAGCTGGGCAGCTATTGCTTATTAAATTTCGACACATTATAATTAAATGGCTTCTGATTATGATGTGATACATCATAATTTTAAATGTCTTTTGAAGGGAAGCATTTTTAATCTAAGATTGTCTGCAGGTATTATGAAGGACAGTTCGCTTCTATTTCTGAGATAGATGTTGAAGATGAAGTGGAAACTCCAGAAGTTAGAGTTACAGAAGCTGCAGAAAAGGTTCACCCATATAACTAGCTTTACTAGTTTTTTATTTTTGTCCGATATTTGCTGAAACTTGTGTTTTTAGCATAACCCGCAAATATTTTCATGCTTCCAAATTATTTCACCAGTCTTTTCTGGTTGGGAATGCATCTTGTGGTTGCATTAAAATTTTGAGTTCTGCGTCAAGATTGTGCTCTTATTTTCTTGGTTAATATTGGCATTTCCCTTCTTTTTTTTTTTTTATGTTGATGGAACTAAAAATATTTAGAATATCAAGATATTCTTTGACCTTGTGAACACTGCACTTGCAGGTTTCGTTGCTTGAAGAAAATATAAAACCTAGAACAAATCTTCCCCCTCTGCTTGTACATCTTCGTGAACGGCGGCCTGAGAAACTCAATTACATTGGTGTATCCTTTGGGCTTACCTTGGACCTTTTCCGTTTTTGGAGGAGACATAAATTCGGTCCCTTCTTTATTGCCCCTAATGCTGTAAGATGCCTATTTTTTTTTTCTCCTATTTTTCCTTTCAATTGTCTTTTCTTTGATTCTCAATTTACATAGTTTAACATGCTTTGGAAGATTACTTGGGAATTGATTTTAGTTTTCTTTATTTTAATTGTTAAGAATGCTGTGACCGGCGAACATACATGTATGGTCCTGAAACCATTGTCCAGTGAGGATATCGAAGTTGATGAATCAGATGACTGGGGCTTCTTTGGTCCATTTTACAGAGGTATTTCAATTTTTAATAATTATTTGTCTCTCCTTTTGCTGTGATCCATATCCTTAGTTCCTAGCCTGATCATTTGTGGAATATCCCTAGAATTCAGGAGAAGATTTGCCAGACGAATTTTTGCAGATGTTAAGTTAAGCAATATGGACTATAAGCTTGTTATGAGGTAAGCTTTTGATATTTTAACGTTATTGAATTAGTTTGGTTGTATAATTTCTCATTCTTACTCTTAACCTTTCAGCATTTTGGACCCTAAGATCAACTTTGCGGAGCAAGAATCTACAGAGTCCACCCCAGATAAAACTTTGAAGACGACTGATATTTTATTACAAGACAACATGGAGCGGGTGAGAGCTTATATAGATGGTCTTATTGACTATACTCGGGTAAGATCTCCAAAGATGAATAAGATAAGAGAATGCTTCACATTATTCGATATTTATTTAATATTTGTAGTACTAGTTGTCTTTAAATCTTTTTTCTTATCTTTTTTTTCCCAGATTATAGACATTCATCCATATTTGGCAGACCTATATTTCCAAGAGAAGCTTCCGGTTTCATTGTCTTATGCTCAGGCCTCTGTACTGCTTTGCATTGGTTTGCTGCGGCAAGATATCTATTACATTGAGGTTTGTTTCGCACCCTGCTCTTCAAATAATTTAGCTTGTATGCACAACTTTTTTCTTGTAACATTTTGCATTTTAATAAAGTTTTCATATCTTTTTGAGCATCTAATATCTCCGTTATATATCGCTCCTAAAAGAAAAAAGGAAATCTAATATCTGTTATATATGGTTATGTACTACTCTCAATGGTCTTTGGGCTGGCTGTCTTGATTGTAATTTTCTCTTGTTGAATGTGTATTGACTAAGTAATGCTCAATTGAACTTTTGTATTGCAGGGACAAATGAAGTTGGAGAGGCAACAGGTACTTACACTGTTTAAAAAGGTTATGAAGAAGTTACACAAATATATCACTAGTATTTTAACCGAGGATACTGAATCAGCTCTACCTCGACTAAGAGATGTAAGTCAAGGATTCACCTTGCACGCTTGCCTTGAATTTAATGATTGTTAAGCTGGTACAAATACATAAAGATCTCATTTTCAGTCTCCAGTAAGGTTATTTATCTCTTGTGCTTTTCCCTGGTTTGGGTGCATCAGTAGTAATGTCCGAAACACAACATAAATGGGTATGAAATCATGTGAATTGGGGATATAAATCTACTAGTGTGCCTGTCAATGGATTTAATCAAAATCATTTACCATCATGAACATAATATATAGATCGTTTAAGTACTTCAAAACCAATGGTGATTTGAATCATTCCGAAGTATGCCACTAGCAAGGATAGAACTCTCCCATCTGTTTCTAATATTTAGATCCATATTTCTATTTTTGTTTTCATCTCTTAGAATGATTTAATTGTTAATAACACAACTCCGAACTTGACGTCTCAAATCGCACTCAGATCGAGTTGAAACCCCATAATATCTCCCTCGATGAAGATCTCAAAGAAGCAGCAAAGCAAGTTGAGGTGTGTTTCTTAACCTTTGCCTTTTCTAATTTTTTTTTATTTCTCTTTTACCGTAAGTCCAAAACCGAGTCCACTCACTAAACTCCATCTACAGGAGGAGATGAAATCCAAGGTGGAGGGTATGTTGGATGCTGACTTGCTTCAACAGTATGCCATTGTTGACAAAGATGGTGACTTTGACAAGGCTCTGCAAAACGGAGGTGGAAAGGCAATCTCCGGCGGTGTCATTAGCGTGAAATCCAGCAAAACCAAAGTTGACAAGCCTTCAAAGCAAAAAGAGAGTCAGAAAAGCGGGAAAAAGAGAGGTAAAGACGAACATGGCTCAAAATCGAGTAAGAAGCATAAATCTTAATTATTTTGACATGCAAGAGATGCAATTTTATAGTAGAATAGGATCACTAGTAAGTGAAACTCTTATTCTAGATGGGAATTAATTGCTTATTGTTATTTTTATTCTGTTGTATTTCAACTTAGCATATTGATATATGCAATTTTGAGAGAAGAATAGGTCACATGTTTTTTGATTTTTAGAGTAATTTATGTACATAAAAA
>WYDK02000021.1:3722074-3732891 GCA_009867345.2 Toxicodendron radicans
CAAATATTGTATAATTAAGTGTATAAATCTATATTAGGATATTAGGATTGTAATCAATATATATTAAGAACAAATCTATAAAATTAGGAAGTTAGATTATTCATTTCCTAGATTAGATTATTTATTTCCTAGATTAGTTATTTCTTTTCCTATATATTGATGTATAACTCCTATCAATGGATATGAAATAAAAAATAGCTCTCTAATTTTCACATGGTATCAGAGCTAGGTTGCCCACATTGAGCAATTCTAGGTTTTTTAAATTCGGTTTTAGTTTGCCCTAAGTGAGCGTTGCTTGTGAGTCACCCTGGAGAGTGATCCTCTTTTCTCACCTCCTGCCTAGGAAGAAGCGCCATCTGCCGACCGGCAATCCCCTGAAGTCCGATCACCAGAGGAGCAGCGCGTGGGTCTCACGCGCCACCTTTTCCATCTGCGACAGCCTTCGCACGCCGGCTCGTGGAGGAGCATGTAACGGAGGATTGAACTCCGATCAACCTTCCCGACTTCGTCTTGCTATTTCCGACACGTCTGTCTGGTTAGTTTTTCTGTATCCCAGCCAGATCAGATCAGATCAGTTTTGTTGATTTCAGTTGGTGTCAGATTTCATTCTCTGTGAGTTGTGCTGAGATTAGTTTCGTTGTTTTTCGATCTGCTTGTCTTTGTGAGTTTTGTTGGCTATTTGTGTTGAGATCAGTTGTGTTATTTTTCGTCTTCTTACTATGGGTGATAAGTCTGTGACTAATATGGTTCCTCTGATGTCAAAAATCACGGAACATAAACTTAATGGGTTTGATAACTATTTCGATTGGAGTAAGACAATTCGTCTCTACCTGTGAAGCATTGGTAAAGACGATCATCTCACAAAAGATCCGTCTGAAGATGATTCAAAGCAAACATGGTTGAGAGAGGATGCTCGGTTGTTCTTGTAGATATGGAACTCCATCAACAGTGAGGTACTTGGTTTAATTAATCACTGTGACTATGTGAAAGAGTTGATGGATTATCTAGATTTTTTGTATTCTGGGAAAGGAAGTGTTTCTCATATTTTCTATGTATGCAAAGCATTTTATCGAGCTGAAAAACAAGATAAGTCACTTATGACCTATTTTATGGACTTTAAAATGATATATGAAGAACTTAATGTCCTATTACCGGTGAGTGCTAATGTGAAAGTTCAACAAGCCCAACGAGAGAAAATGGCGGTTATGAGTTTCCTAGCTGGACTTCCTTCTGAGTTTGAATCTACTAAATCTCAGGTTCTCGCCAATTCTGAGATAACCTCCCTGCAAGATGTATTTACTAGGGTTCTTCACATAGCAAACACTCCTTCTGTTCAGTCGAGTAGTGCTCTTGTAAGTTGAAATAATGACATTGGGCATTCATATAACAAGAATAATAATAGAGGAACGGGAGGAATGGGTTCAAATAATCGGAGTCAGGAGTTAAGAGGGATTGTGTGCTACTACTGTCATGAACCAGATCATACAAAGCGCACATGTAGAAAGTTGCAAAATAAGGCCTAGAAAACTCAGTCAACCCATATTGCCACCACTACTGATACCCCTAAGAAGAAGGATATGATTTCGGCCGATGAGTTTGCCACGTTTTCTCAGTATCAAGAAACATTGAAGTCTTCATCTACTTCCATGAGTCGAGTAAACCAAACACATGCCTTATTTCTTCATCCTCCAAATGGGTCATTGATTCTGGTGCCACAGATCATATGACAGGTAATCCTATTCTCTTCTCTACATTTAAGTCACATAATTCCTCATCTAATGTTACTTTAGTTTAGCTGATGGGTCAACTTCATGTGTTCTTGGATCTGGGTCTGTTAACCCTACTCCATTAATTTCCTTATACTCTGAATTGAGTCTACCACAGCTCGCTTTTAATTTAATTTTGTGAGCAAACTCACTCATGCTCTTAACTGTTGTATCTCATTTTTTTCCTGATCATTGCCTGCTTCAGGATCTTATGACGAAAGAAAATTATTGGTAAAGGACATGAATCTGGAGGGCTCTACATCCTTGACACACACGTGCCCAGACCCATTGCATGTTCCAGTGTCTCGACTCCTTTTGAGGCACATTGTCGGTTAGGACATCATTCTTTACCATTGTTAAAGAAACTATGTCCTCAGTTTAATAATTTATCTTCATTAGATTGTGAGTCATGTCAATTTGCCAAACACCATCGTCTTCCTTCAAGTCCAAGAGTCAATAAACGGGCTAGTGTCCCTTTTGAATTAGTTCATTCAGATGTTTGGGGTCCGTGTTCTAGTATGTCTAAACTTGGATTTAAATATTATGTTACCTTTGTTGATGTCAACTCTCGTGTAACTTGGCTTTATTTAATGAAAAATCGTTCTGAGTTGTTTTCCCATTTTTGTGCCTTTTGTGCTGAAATTAATACTCAATTCAATGCGCCTATTAAGATATTACGAAGTGATAATGCCAAAAAATATTTTTCCAGTTCTTTTCAGTCTTATATGAGTCAGCATGATATTCGTCAATCCTCTTTTGTTGATACATCATCCCAAAATGGAGTAGCTGAAAGAAAAAATAGACACCTTCTTGAAACTGCTCGGACCCTATTATTTCAAATGCAAGTTCCTAAATAGTTTTGGGTTGATGCAATCTCCACTGCCTGTTTCCTAATTAACCGCATGCCTTCATCTATTTTGAATGGTTCAACTCCTTACAGTATCATTTTCTCGTCTAAACCTTTGTTTCCTATCGCACGGAGGATATTTGGTAATACATGTTTTGTTTGTGATGTTCGACCACAGGTAACAAAGTTAGATCCCAAATCTCTTAAATGTGTGTTTCTAGGTTACTCTCGTCTTCAGAAAGGTTATCGATACTATTGTTCAAGTCTTAATCGATATCTGGTGTCTTTTGATGTTACCTTCTTAAAAAATACCCCTTTCTTTCCTACTTCATCCACCAATACAGGTCAGGAGGAGGACGATGACTTACTTGTCTACACTGTCACATCCCTACCAAGTACTCCTACACCTGAGGTTTCCCCCTACTGTTCCTCCTCCAGCTCCACCTCCTAGCCGTCCATTACCTCTAATTTGCAATGTCTATTCTCGACGACAAGAACCACCTGTACCAGTCCCTTCGTCGTCAGATCTAGTCTCCAGTGATCCCGACACAAGTGTTATTCGTTAGGAAGACCCTCAGAATTCATGTCCTACCCAAGACTCTTTGTCGTTGGATCCAGCCTTGAGTGATCTCGATCATCCTATTGCTCTTCGAAAAGGTAAAAGTCAATGTACTTATCCTATCTCTTCCTTTGTTTCTTATGATCACATATCATCTTCTTCTTGTTCTTTTATGGTATCACTAGACTCTGTCTTCCTTCTTGCAACCATTCATGAAGCCTTATCTCATCCTGGTTGGCGTGATGCTAAGATAGAAGAGCAAAGAGCAAGTCTGATCACTCAGTCTTTTACAAACAGTCGGCAGTTGTCATTATTCTTCTTGTCGTGTATGTTGACCACATTATCATCATTGGGAGTGATACTGTAAGGATTTCATTACTGAAGTTTTTTCTTCACACCCAGTTTCATACAAAAGATTTAGGAGTGTTGAAGTATTTCTTGGGGGTTGAGGTAACAAGGAGCAAGAAATGCATATTCCTCTCTGAAAGGAAATATGTACTTGACTTATTAACTGAGACAGGAAAATTGGGAGCTAAGCCATGTAATACGCCAATGTTTCCTAATTCGCAACTTACCAAAAATGGTGAACTGTTATAGATCCTGAGAAGTATAGAAGACTGGTTGGAAAGTTGAACTATCTAACAGTCACTCGTCCTGATATTACGTACTCTATCAGTGTAGAAAGTCAACTCATGTCTTCTCCTACGGTTGACCATTGGGCAGCGTTAGAGCAAATTCTGTGTTAGCTAAAGAGAGCTCCAGGACATGGTATTTTGTATGGAAATCATGGACATAATCATATTGAGCGCTTCTCTGATGCAGATTGGGTGGGTTCCAAGATAGATAGGAGATTCACTATGGGCTACTGTGTTTTTGTTAATAGAAATTTGGTCTCATGGAAGAGTAAGAAGCAAACTGTTGTGTCCTGGTCTAGTGCAGAATCGGAATATAAGGCTATGGCCCAATCTGTGTGTGAAGTAATATGAGCATATCAGTTTTTTACTAAAGTGGTCTTATGGACTCTTTGCCAACGAAATTGTGGTGTGATACCAAGCTGCCCTTCATATTGCTTCTAATCTCGTATTTCATGAACGAACTAAACGTATTGAAATTGATTGTCATTTCCTTCGTGAGAAAATACAGCAAGGTGTAATCTCTACAGGATATGTGAAGACTGGAGAGCAACTGGGAGATGTTTTCACTAAAGCTTTGAATGGGGTTCGGATTGATTATATTTGCAACAAACTAGGCATGATTAACATCTATGCTCCATCTTTAGGGGGGTGTTGGAGATAATCATGGAATCTTATAGATATGACAAATATTGTATAATTAAGTGTATAAATCTATATTAGGATATTAGGATTGGGCATGATTAACATCTATGCTCCATCTTTAGGGGGGTGTTGGAGATAATCATGGAATCTTACAGATATGACAAATATTGTATAATTAAGTGTATAAATCTATATTAGGATTGTAATCAATATATATTAAGAACAAATCTGTAAAATTAGGAAGTTAAATTATTCATTTCCTAGATTAGATTATTTCTTTCCTAGATTAGTTATTTATTTTCCTATATATTGATGTATAACTCCTATCAATGGATATGAAATAAACAATATCTCTCTGATTTTCACACATCCCTTCGCAATAAACTACTTGTGATAATCCCTTGTAAGTCTTAAAGAATCCACCCCCCCGCCCCATAGGTGAGGAGTGGAACTCTTGATTTAGTACTACTCCAAGGCCTTTTCCGAAGGCATCAGTCTCAATAATAAAAGTCTTGGAGAAGTCTAGCATGGCTAGAACAGGAAGTGTAGTCATAATCTGCTTTAATTCATTGAAGGCAGATTGTGCAGCTTCTAACCAAACGAAAGCATTCTTGCAAAGTAAATTGGTTAAAGGCTTTGCCCAAGAACCATACCCTTGCCCAAACTTCCGATAGTAACCAATCAGTCCTAGGAATCCCCGAAGTGCCTTGATGTCTTACTTGACTTAATAATACTCGAAGCCGACATCTCTCTAACAATGTTTTTAATCTCATTCTTCAAGTAGTATGGATATCTACAAGGCCTAATATTGGGAGGTTTGCCACCTAGTTCAAGCCTAATGGCATGGTCATGGCTTCTGTCTGGTGGAAGGCCTAGTGCAACTTAAAAAATGGCCTCATGGAGAATGAGCAATACCTAGAGCCTACTATCCTCAATAGCATGGTGCCCTGGCTGTATTTGCAAATTTTCGAACTCAATCAAGTACCCTGAACCTTCTGTCTGCAGTGTCTTAAGCATCCCCTTGAGTGACACCATGGTGTTGCCCAATGATGGATCCCCTTGAAGAGTGATCATCTCTCCTGCCCAGTTAAATCTCATCACTAATTTCTTCCAATTGGTTGTAGTTTCACCGAGTGTCTCCAGCCAAGCAACACCCAGAATGACATCGACGCTACTCATATCGAAGGGAAAGAAGCTCTAGATGACTATAATATTCTGCAACTTCAGACTGACCTCCCTGCATTCACCTTGGCATCTGACGTTGTAACTATCTCCTACTCTTACCCCAAAAATCTTATTTTGCTCCACTGAAATCTTAAGCTCTTCAACTAACTCACGATTAATGAAATTATGCGAAGCTCCACTGTCCACCAACACAATGACTTCCCTACCGTTAATCTCTCCTTTTAACTTCAATGTCTTCGAACCATTAATCCCCACCACGGAACTAATTGATAGCTCTACGTCTTTGGGTGGTTCATCTTCAACTAGATCGTCGTCTAACAAATCATTATCCTCCCTCAAAACCTATTCTTTAACTAACAGAACTTGAAATTGCTTATCTCCACATTTATGCCCCGGAGAGTACTTTGCATTGCACCGATAGCACAACCCCTTCTCCCTTATTTTCTGAATTTTTGCCTCAGTTAACCTCTTGTAAGGGAAATCTCGTCGAAAAGTAGATCAGAGATTGTTAGATGGCGTTGACCCTGAGCTGGAAAAACCTTCGGTGAAATTTCGTCGAATTGGGTTTTGTATTTGCAAAGTGTTTTGGTTTAAAGGCAAGGTGGGTTGGATTTTGGGGTAATCTTGGGGCTTGGGTTGATTTGTGAGGCTACGCGGCCCAGTTCCAGTTGAATTAAGTACAAATCTCCCTTGGTGGCCCAATCCAATTCGAGCTTCCTCCAAAACTTGATTCCTTTTCTCTACGCCAAGAGTGTAACCTGAGTTAACAAGTTGGGCCGGGCTAAGATGTTGGGCTACTGAAGCTTAATTTCTGCTTTAATCCCTAGTTTCAGGCCGTTGAGGAACGCAACGGTAAGGACGTCCTCTCTTTCACCGACTGTTAACACTGTGATTTCTTCGAAACACCGTCGATAGTCCAGCACAGTACCACCCTGCTTCGTTGACATTAATAGCTCCAAAGGACTGATTTCCTGAGTCCTACTGAATCTCTGCAGAAGTGCAACTTTAAACGTCAGCCAAGTCACCATCGGAGTTCTCGATTCCGTCCCTTGATACCAATGGAGGGCTTCGCCTTCCAAAAGAGTGTCGTCGACTGGACCTTGTTCTCCTCTGTTATCTGGTTGATTGAGAAGTACCTCTCCATCCGAAAGATCCACCCATATGGGTCATCACTAGAAAAGATCGACAACTCAAGCTTCCGTCCACCCCAATCTCTCCGATTCCAACCTTCACCATGGTTGTTGCCAAAGTTCCCAGTGGTTTATGTTCTGGACAAGCTCCCATGTTCTGACTCGACTCCTCAGATAAGTTTCTTCTACGATTTTCTTCTTCCTCGTCTTTTTTACGCATCCAACCTTGTATATCCATTAACATCTCCCTCATAGCATTCACATTTTCCAACACCCTAGCTACGCCCCTCTGAACCACCTTTATCTCCTTCTCCACATTGTCTACTCTATTCTCCATCCTAGTACCAACCATAACACAGAAAATCGACCGGCTCTGATACCAATTGATAAATACCTCCTCTACGACTTCTAATCACAACACAATCTCTAGAAAACTCAACTCAAACACAACACAAATAGCAAGATTCAACAAACAACAATAATCAATGAGGAATTCATAGAAAGAAAAGTAAGAAGATAATATTTATTTAGCATAAAGAAACAAGAAACAAACTGGTCTTCAAGGGCCACCACCTCCTAGACAACTGCACACAAAATTCAGAATCCCCTCCCACAAACTCTCATGCTCCCTTTATTCTGACACTCAGATTCTAACTACCTATGCCACCTGTCCACAGAAGCAATTTACCACTTTTGTCCCCTTTTATCCCTTAGTTTATACTATTTTGAAATACTAGCTCCAGGTCCATCAACCAGAAAGTCCACCCAAAAAGTTAACAGTATGTCTCCAAACCATCAAAAGCTCATGAACATAAAACTCCACAGAAAAATATAACACTCAAAAAGTAAAATAACATCCCGAAGAAAAATTAGGCCATCTCTTTGTAATAGGTCAGGATACTGATCCAACCATATGTTGTTAGCCAAGTGAATATTTGAATCTTATTGGGACTTGGCTTTCAAGATCTTTCTAACCAGCTGCAATAAAGGATAGACGGACCATCAATCAACCAATTGAAATACAATTAACATAAAAAGTTGCCCTCGGATTGATACCTCCAAAGTATGCTATCCTCTTCCAAATTTTTTAAAGAAAATTCTCCAATTTAAAAAAGAAGAGGGGGAATTTTGGAACTTCTATATCATTCAAATTTCCATGAGATTCAAGATACTGGCCTCTAGGATAAGAAGAAGAATCCACCCTACTTTTAGTAGAGCCTAATGGAGGGTTGTCCGTCAAAATAGTCAAGGATATAACATGCAACAGGTTGTTTCCCACGAGAAGCAATCCTCCCAAAAACTAATCCTTTCCCCATTTTCCACAACAAACTTTAGATTATAGGCAAAAAATGGATAGCTTTGGGAAGATATATTAAAGAAAGACTTTTGTCGTGTCCTTTACTACTGCATCTCAATGCCACTCATTATTTTGAATCTCATATTTGTTTATCATCATAGCAAGCCAAATTGAATCGGTTTTCCATAGACAAACTTCATAACCACTCCCTAGCGACACCATAATCTTAAATAAATCACCTAAACCTAAGCCTCTTTATTACAAGGTCTAGAAAACACCTCCCACTTTTTCAAACAGACAAGTTACCTTTTCCAAAAACATCTCAAAGAAATCCCTCATTAACTTCTAATAAAATTTCTTACCTGGTGTGGAACTTCAAAAGGCAAAATAGAATAGAGAGGCACAATAGATAAAATCTAATGTTTGAAAATTTGTCTACTCCCTCTAGAAAAGAAAGCCATCCATCCTAATAGTCTCTTCCCCACTTATTCAATAGTGGGATCCCAAAAGGAAAACTTCTGAAATTACTGCCTAAGGGAGAGCTAATACTTCAATGGCAAACATACAACACTAAACTCAATTATATTTTCCAAAGAGCACATATATTCTCGAGTATCAATTCCTTCTAATAAACTCTCAAGCATATCCCAAAAAGATTTGGTTACAATATCAATAGTGGCAACGTTACTAGGACAAATTATATAACATGAAATGACAAATTACTGATAGTAAAAATCAAACTCGAAACGAAATATGACTTTTAAATGTTACAAATGCAATGTTATGTAATTCACCAACCTGGTAGCTGACCAATGTTTCTCTCAAGGTTAAAGATTTCAATTTTCTTCAACATTCGTACATGAAATCACAAATGAGAATAAAAATCAAAACGTAAGATAGATTTTCTATCATGCACTGTGTCAAAATACTTTTAAATGTACATATAATAAGAGAAAGTATAAAAAGCTATACAGTTTCAAAATGATTCTTAAAGACAATTTGATTAAGAAATATGAAAAATTGTAACTAAAATGATAATGCATAGGATTCCCAATTATATTTTCAATTCTCATCCACCAAAACATAAATAGAGCACATGCAACAATTTGATTAAGAAGTAAAAAGCTATCTAGTTTCAAAATGATTCTTAAAGACATTTTGATTAAGAAATATGAAAAATTGTAACTAAAATGATAATGCATAGGATTCCCAAATATATTTTCAATTCTCATCCACCAAAACATAAATACAGCACATTCAATGCCATTATATCCCTGTAACTCATTTTACGCACTACTATTCAGCATACTCCAAAATAGTTGACAATATTTATGTGAGGCTTCGCAAGCACTTATGTCTTGCATACTAATTGGAAGCTATATTTGAGTTGAAGATGAACATTTGCAAGACTACATAAGCATATGTGTGTAAGAAACAACAATTTCCAATTCAAAACAATCAAGAACAAGCTTCTTTCTAATATGTGTAATATGTAATTGTGTAGATGGCCATTTCTATTACTATATCTGCAGGAGATCATTTGAAACAGGGAACCTACAGTACATTAGGGCCAACTTAACTGGCTACAATATATATACTAAATGCATGAATGACATGGGTCATATGCAAAGGACAACAATGTTAGAGTTTCAAATGATGGATATTAGTAAATATACTACAAATAAGTAAATTAACCGAGTTACCAAAGGGAGCTAATTAATGAGTCCAAGAAAAAATAAAAATAAAATTTTACTACATGCTCACCAAGACACTTATCATTGAAAATACAAACAAGAATAGCACATCATGCAAGTAGCTGACAAAGTCTTATGTTACATTACCAAACCACAAGCCAAAGAAAGGCTTCAAAGTAAAACCTAGAGAGCTATCAAAAGAAGTTCAAAACCTATTATTTGTTTTCTGGAGAAATTTTCTTATACGCACTAAACCTATCTTCATTATACTCCTCTGTAATTGAATTGTATGAAGAAATTCAAATTCCAACATTCGTCTCGACCAAAAAATAAAATAAAATAAATCCAGCAAGAAAGGCCATCAGAATATCCTTAAATTTTAGGAGAAATGCTAAGTATTGGTAACGTCAACAAGAATAAGATGCTCAATTTTCTACTTTTATATATATATCCAGAAGAAAAGGGACATATAAAACAGAACTGAGAAGCATGCCAACAAACTCATAGATTACACATAAATATGCAAGAATAAATATTAATACTTATCAGTATATAGGATAAAGAAGTAAAAAAAGAGAAAAGAAAATAAAGGTCAAGATCCTCACTTTGGTTTTCAAACCATTAACAATTTGCAGATCACTTATCTCCACCTTCCTGGATCTCTTCTCCTCTTCCTATGAATTGGCCTTCTATTAGTTATCAATTAAGGACAAGTTACTTATGTTTATTATTACAATAGCAAAATGAGAAACTTGCAGCCAATATGCTTGACTTAAAAAGAGAGAGAGAGAGAGAGAGAGAGAGAGAACCATAATGGAAACAAGAAAATGACCATAAGAAAATTTAGAATACAGATAACATAATGTATTACAAGTTCCAGAATATGTCAGAAATAACTAGCAATGACACAAAAATATAGCCATCCACAAGGTATGACATCAAACAATACTACAATCAAGTTCTACATAAATAGGTGGTTACGTAACAATAATTCCATAACATTAAGTTCTAGTCCAATCATAGTAACCAGAAGTTAAAAAGGAAAAAAAATGCCAATCTCTT
>WYDK02000021.1:3735791-3757779 GCA_009867345.2 Toxicodendron radicans
TATGAGAAAAGTACAAGGATAACAATTCAATAAAATACAGAGAATTTATCCTTTTCTTATGAGGAAATCAAACTAATCAATAACATTTCTGATATTATGTTAAAAGTATGCTGCACTAAATTTTGCTTAAATATGTACGTGGACAAACTAAAGAAGAAATATATTTTTTTTGGGTAATATAAAAGAGAAGTCTTTCCTCTTTAGTCTGTCCACACCACACATATTTTAGCGAAGCACAGGTACTTTGGGGTACTTTGTGCCCCACAAAAACATATAAAATAATTTGGACAACTATTGTAGCAACTCAGCCTGCCAAAATATTGTTATTGTCATTTTGTCTTTGGACTTTGCAATCCAAAATGCACGTTTGTGCCTTGAGTGCTCACGGGCTATTTAACTAGCCTTTACCTTTCTTTTCTGAACAATGTGGGATATTGCAACTATAATTAGACATGCACTATATTTGAGAACAATAATGTTATGGACACCAATATATGACACTGAATTTATGTATCGACATACATGTCATTTGAGTCAGAGCGTCCACGTTAGACATTACGTTTCAAAATATTTTATGGACGGTCACCCATTACAAATGAACAGTTGTCCACAACTATGGACGTAAAATGGACATCCGTCCATAATAAAATAATAATGGACGCGTATCCATAGGAAATGAACGGACTCCAACAATTATGAACGATTGGCCATATTTGATGGACAGGTGTCCATATCAAATGGATGCTCGTCCATTATCTATATATTGTAAATGAATTTTTTTTTTAAATTTAATGGACGTCCGTCCATAGTATATGGACAGGCATCCATATCAGATGGACGCCCGTCCTTCTACCCTGTTGTATATACTCTATTAGATTATATCATGTTGGTTCCCCACATTTTTTGTTTTGGAATTTATACGAATTTAACTGAGAGTTTTAAGGTTCCATATTTGATGGACGGTTGTCCATTACAAATGGACTGCCGTCCACAAATCTGAACCCAAAATATATATATGAACGGGAGTCAATTTACCATGGACGGGCGTCCACCTAAAAAGGATGTCCAGTCATGAAATAAAATGGGCGCCCGTCCATAGCCAAAACTAAAGCTTCATTAGCTAATATGGACAGGGGTCCATATCATATGGAATTTAAAATTGGTCGCTCATCGGCATATTTTCATTAATATAGTTCACTGATTAGTTTAGTGTATTTCAATCAGTCTAAAAAATGTGAGAACATAAAATAACATGCAAGAAACTTAAACAATTGGTGATGAAGAATCTTGGCACAACTTTACAGTGTAGAATGCACCAATAGATACAGTTCTAGAGCTAGCAATTCTGAAAATATATATATGTTTCTGTTAAACATTCCAGGATGATTATTTAATTTTAAGCAGTACTTTTCGACTGATACATGAGGGTAATTTATCAAATTCTATTTAAGATCAGAAGCAAATTATGCAGAAACACGGCATTATCTCAAAATATGGCTTCTTGTTGCCTGCGTTGTGGCGACCAACAACAGGCAAGTGATGATATTGCAGGCCAAGTTTCAGGAAGTGATCCTGAAACAAAACGTTCTAAGCCAAATTGGTTTAGAAGGTTCTTTCAGAAAATTTTTCCTGGATGGTTTAATGGAGGTTCGACGCCAGCACCAAAGGTTGAAGCTGGGAACGACGAGCTTACCACGCCTCGTGAATCGGCGAAAGTGATCAGGATTCCAGATGAACAAGAAGATGGTGTTTTGAAGGAAGAAAAGAGTGAAAGAAATAGTGGTAGAAGCAACAATGTTGAACAGGCAAGTGAAGGGAAAGGAAAAGGCAATGCAAGCCTTGGAGAAAATGAATAATTGTTAGCAGCTAGATCTCCAATGTAACATCATATCTCATATCTATTTCTATTAGAAATTTTTAATATATGCTAAAATAAATCAAGCTAACTAGAGGAATGAAGAAAAACTCACATTATTTTCTTCTCATATATAGGAGTTTATCACAAACTATGATAAATCTTACTTTAAGAAGGTCAACAAAACTAGACAAACCTTAAACTAAATAAACAAACATGGCTCTGATATCATAATGGTTTGGGTAGAATTCATTCTCAAAAATCATCCTAAAGGAGGAGAGAGTTCAACCACTATGGGTGTGTTTGGTTGGGGGTGTTATTTGATGACGGGGGTCATGTCATCTTTTATTACCTCATTATCCTGTTTGGTTGGCTAAGTAATAAAACATTTCAGTAATCTTATTATACCAATAGTAAGTTATTGTTGGTAATATAAGAGGTAATCTTAATACCACCCTTTTCTTAGGTATTTTAAGATTACCTAGGTAATCTTTTTTCTTTACTATTTTGTCCTTAACTATTATAATTTTTGGACAAAATTGCCCTTAGTTTAAAATCAATTTCCAAATTTTTTCTTTACTATTTTATCCTTATATTTAAATATTTTAAGACATAAATGCCCTTAATATTTTTAATAACTGCACAGACCCATGGCCACACAACCAGCGGCCGGTCGCCGACGATCGAACTGCACAAGGCCGGCTGGATATGGCCCTCCTTGTGCCGATCTGGCCGTTTCCGGCCATGTCTCTGGCCGAAAACGGCCAGAATGGCTCAGATCGGCCTAAGGCCGGCCATATCCGGTCGATCTTGTGCCATTCGGTCGTCCACCGGCGGCCGGCGGTGGTTGCCAGCGGCCGGCCACTGTGGGGTGGGTGGGGGTCAGTTTAATACTTTTAAATTTTGTATTATAGGGGTGTTTTAGCTAAATTTCTAAAAATGGAGGGTTAAAACAATATAAATAATAATAACAAATAAAAAATATTAAAAAAACAAAAGGGCAATTAAGTAATCTAACCAACATACCCACCCATTTATTCCTTCCAACCAAACACATCAATATAACATGCCCTCTAATTTATTCCTTTCAACCAAACACTTTTTAATAATATAACATTCACATTACCCAGATAATTTAACATTCCCTTAATATTTTATTCTCATTAATCTTTTATTACCTGAACCAAACGCACCCTATATACATTATAACAGCCCATTAATTGGGTGATAGAGGACAAATTCAATTTCTAACAAGTTTAATCTCCAATAACTTCATTCTATGAGGCTTTAGTAAACCATCTCAAGGGAGGAGAGGACTCAACTACTATATACACTGTAACAGCCCATTAATTGGGCGATGGAGGACAAATTCGACTTCTAACAAGTTTAATTTCTAACAACTTCATCTTATGAGGCTTTAGTGTTACATTCCTATGTACTGTCCTACCTACTTCTTATGGTGGGGTTTATATTTGTCTCTTACTCACCTTCCATGGTGGGGATCTCCCAGCCCCTTGGTTCGAACCCATAATTTCATCCGAGTCCTACCGTAAGGAATGGGTAGGAAAATACATAAGAACGTAAGTCTCAAAACCCCACTGGAGAAAGTGAATATGGGATGTTACATCCAAGGTGATAACCAGAAGTAGTGAAACGGCAAAGAAAATCGAAAATTAAATCAATGTTAGAAGCTTAGAACAAGGCTAGATCCTGCAAAAGTTTCCGTTGTCAAAGAAAATCAAAATTCCTGCCTGAGAATGGAGTGAAATGATCAAGGTTCGGCGGAGGCTCCAGTTTTGAACTCAGAATAAAGGCTTTTTGAATTATTAAAAATTAAGAAAAGTAAAAAAGAAAGAATAGAGTGAAATGACATCAAGCATCTATGATGAGGCTAAAGGAGCATACTATTTAATGTAACTTTATACTTAATTATAGCATAAACTTCAAAGTTAATGAGAAAATGTACACTTTCTGCTTTATTCCTTTCAGGGTATTTAACTATTTATGTTAAAGTATGCTGCTTAATGGCACATTTTCTGGGTTATCTGTTTGTCCATCTAATAAAATGTCGACCTATATATACTTACATTGATAAATGTTGGAAGTTCTTACCAGTCATAACGTAGATGAATGACATGGTAAAATTATTAATTAATTCATCAAATACTTTTTTTCAATAACCTCATGAAGAGAGGTTTTAAATAAATTGCTATAGAGCGGTTTTTGAAATGAATATCGACAAAGGTTTCTTGAACAAAGTTCAAAAACTAAAGAGCTTTCTTCAGAATTGAGCAATTATCAAGGAGCTGGCAATGAAAAAGTACTCTCTGGAAGCTAATCCAGCATATATACTCAATTCGGATTTTCTCCTGATCTGAACTTACGTAAGATTCTAATGAGTTTATGACGTACGTCTATTTCTGTTCATTTACAGCTTCTAACTTGATGAACTTGTTCATGTTTTTATTCTTATTCTATGATTAACTTTATATCAATGGAACTTTATAATATAATTAGTAAATAAAAAAACATATTTTGATCGATCATTTGGCATATATATCTTCTTTAGTATATGGTTCTGCTTCAAATCAATGGCTAATGAAGAATCGTGAAACGAATTTACAGTGCAGAATATATACACTAACATGCAACACGACAGCTAGAAATCCAAAAAAAAAACATTTTCAGAAAACGTTTTCGGAGAATATTGATTTTAAAGCATTGCTTTCCAACTGTGACACATTTGGGTAGTTGAATTCTTATATAAGGGCAGGAAGAAGCAGTCATAATGCAGAAACACGATACATCTCAAAATACATCTAAAAAATATGGGTAATTGTTTCCCGCAACCTAAATTTGTGTCTGGTGATCATGAAGACGAGAAACAGCCATGTGCAGTGGCATGTGCAGTGGCAGGCCGTGATTCAGAAGGCAGCACCGGAGTGAAACCATCGGAGCAAGTGCCCCAGATGAAAGCCGGGGAGAAAGAATAAGTTGCGGTGCGTGCTACATAAAAATCCGAGAAAATGAGCATCCCGGACGAACAAGAAGATAGTGTTCTTGAAAATTAGTTTGATTTGTCTTTGTAATTTCAAGTTTCACTGTTTAAGTAGCTCAGTTTCTTTGTCAACAATTCACTTTTAATCTCGATAAAACTACTTAGAATAAATTGGTAAAGGGTCGATGATTACATGATTTGCTCGAACAATCTCAATCAATCAGTCCATCACACGGTTGAAGAACAGATAATGATTATTTCTACTAGAACAAATAGTTATCTTGATTGTTAGCAATTGGGCAAATAAGAAAATTTTTGGTTGAGTTAACGTACTTTCATAAAAGCTTTCTTAAAACGAATAAACCTCGATTCTAAGAAATCATATCTTCTACCGAGACATTTCATCGAGTTAGCAGAAACCTGCTCATCCACATTCCCGTTTATATAATCAAACATTCAACACCACCATGATTAATAAGTTTCAAAATGAATGCATGTGTTAAGAACTTCTTGGTGGACCTAGGAATAACTTGGGTACGCTCGTCCACCGGAGACAATCAACTTGCAATGAGTGAATAACATGAAAGCATTCATATATATAACGGCTAATAGAAGATTCAAGATCCTCTCTCCATCTGAGTTCTCCTAAGTTTTTTAAAGATTCAATAAACCTGTGTTTACGAACATGCAAAGAAAGTCTCATCTACCTATTCATCAAATCACGCAAGAATGGAACTCGCCCAATAATATAAATGTGAGTTCGGAAATTTGAAATGCAGCAGAAATATTAAAATCATGTAATTATACTAAATAATTTTAAGAATTTCCTTTTTACACAATCTACTTGTGATCTGTTCAATACATAAATTGTTGTTGTATAAATAATTTCACATTTCTGCTGCAAAGGATTTACCGCAACCACAAGTTTGCGTGGCGTTTGGGTTCTTGAAAGAGAAGCCTCCACCGATGAGAGCATCACTGTAATCCAATTGCATTCCAAACAAAAAGAGGAGGCTTTTCGGATCACAAACTGCAACCATTGAAGAGGGGGCATATGAATAAGTCATGCAATTACAGTAGAGAGATGAGAATAAAAACAACAGTGCCAGAAATGCTACACATCTTTTATATTTATAATAATCGAGAAACGTTTTTTTATGATCATTAAATTAGTGTTTTTTTTTTCCTTAATGAAAAAGAGTTGAATATGTAATTGAACTAGAATGGTTGAATTTCTTTCCCCAGGTGAACAAGTTGAATTTGCACAAACATGTTAAGTGGACCAAATGGAATTAAATGGCAGTGTCACACCATTCGATTTATAAGAATCGTTCATTAACAAATTACAGAAGCTATGTTGAGTCATTTGATAAACGAGATTCACTTATTCATTTAATAATGTCATATTATTCATGTTATGTTAATCCATTTGAAGAAATGGGTGACATGTAAACCTGTTTATATCCCCTAACTTGCCACGGTTCAAACACTGACTTGCCAATATGAATTCACCACTACTCATTTCTGTCTTTCAAAATTAAGGGAAGCATATGTTACACAATCAGTGAACTTCTATTCTAACTTCAAATTTAAAAGCCGTGAACAGGGAAGATCAGTGCTGCTTTACTATCCATGCAACCCCCATAACAGAGACCAAAATTTTGATCTCAAATCAGTTCCACTACATATTTCCCTAACTATCACCACGATTGTCCTCTCAAATCTGGATAACTCAAATTTTCCAATACATGTCAATCTCAGATATG
Source organism: Toxicodendron radicans (assembly GCA_009867345.2). Lineage (NCBI taxonomy): Eukaryota > Viridiplantae > Streptophyta > Magnoliopsida > Sapindales > Anacardiaceae > Toxicodendron > Toxicodendron radicans. The sequence goes on from WYDK02000021.1 coordinate 3,742,411, forward strand.
TTCCATTCTAAACATTCCTAATAATCCCCAATATCATTGTCTTAAAAATATATCTAAATTTAAAATTGATGACACATCAATTAGTTCAATAGATAAGTCTCCAAAAGAAGTCCACAAGAGCAAATGAGAAAGATAAGGAGGCACAATCAAACATAAACACATACCCGCATATGCATAATAGTACTTATGATATTGAGAAGAGTTCATATCCTAAGTTCTCATTTGCTATGACTTATCTATTCGTCAAATGTGCTTTTAAATTTTAGAAGTTATTTTTAATTCTTGTTTTTATTTTGATTACAGCTTTCTAAAAAGTTGTTTTATCTCCACTGAGAAAAACTCAAAAGTTTGAACTTCTTAACTCTTCTAGAGCTCATTTCTCTTTTACTTAAAAATGTCAATGACCCTAAAATAGTATCGATGTTTAAAATTAAATTACACCACCAAACTCTCCACAACCTCAAATAGCTATTTCATTGACAATTTTTCATAAAACTCTACAATCCTAAATGTTACTTCCACAAAACACAAGCTCTACTCAAAGGAAACCATCCCACTAACACATACATCATGTCACAGAACAACACATCCACACAACCAAGCAAAACTAGCACAAACCCCAAAACAACTATACTCAATACACAACATAAACAAAGAATCAAACTACTTACCAATCACAAAACCATCGTATTCCATAACTGAATCATCTGGTCTCGCATTCGCCCTGCTCTCAAACTCCATCGTGTACGACATGCCCGAGCATCCGCCCTGTTTAACTCCAATTCTTAAGCACAAATCCTCACTACGCTCAAACCTCATTTTATTCAAATGCTTCAGCGCATTCTCCGTCACTAAAATCGCAGGACTCAACCCCTCCGCTGGAGGCACCGCAACTGAAACATAAGATCAGCTCATTACAAAATTAAAATCATATTAAAATGTAAATTTAATTAACAAAAAATATCCTCTTCAACCTTCAAAATTTTACAAGTTACAGCTAAAATTACCCAACTAATCAGATTATCGATAATTTTTCAAAAGTAAATAAATATAAAATACTAAATTAGCTCTACTATTCTAAATTACTCTTTTTTTTATAAAACAAAAATACTCAAAATAAAGTTGCTTAATTCAAAGCAATCCTAACTAAGCGTCAAATAATTGCAATTCACTGCCTAATTATACGTCTAAGTACTAAAATATGATAACAATTAATTAAATTAATAAAAATAATAACAGTAAAATTACTTACTTAAACAGACGATTATATTCACCAAAAAAAAAAACAGACGATTATTTATTAATTAAAAAATTAAACGACTGATTTTCTGAAAAAGAAAATTGCTCAATTAAAAGTTAAAATTTCAAATTACAGCTTAATGATGCAATCAATATGGCAAAAAAAATTAAGAAAAAAATAAAATTACTCAAGGAAGAGGCTGATTAGTTTTCAATAAATAAATTAAACGACCGATTGATCTTTCTATTACTAAAATTAGCTCAAAATGATAAAATTATATGTAAAATTTCAAAAAAAAAAATATGTACCTGGAGTCGATGACGATCGAACTGAAATTGATAATCGACGGCCGAGATTCGGTCTCGAGAACCGGAGAGAAGCTGAGCCTTGAGATCCGGCGACGGACGGCGAGTGGTTGGGGAGGCGAAGAAGAGCGGGGCTACGCGACGTCACTGTAGAGAAAGCCATTGGAGAGAACGGAAACGAACAATGTGTTTCACAGTTTATTTTTGGTAAAATAAAACTGGAAGTTGGTGGTTGAGATGGCAAGATTCTTACCGTTAAACTTTTCAACGAGGCTTGGTTGACTGGTGGAGATAGATCGGACGGTTGAGGAGTTTCGAATTTTTTTGGTTTTTTTTTTTTTTTGTATTTTTTTGAGGCTAAAATTGCATTAATAGAAGATACTTTGAGTTGCTGATTTGTCTTCACTCTGGTTTTTTTCTAGTTAATTAATAATTCAAGTAATTATATTTTTTTAAATTATAAAAAAAAATTATGTTTCTAAATATTTGTCAATATGTGAAGATATTGGACTTTATTACATGATATGATTTGTTCTATTATAGGACAAAATAACTTATTCCCTTCCTTGATTGACTTGATCCTAACGTTACTCCTACAATCATGTAATTTATCTTTTTCCTTTTATGTCACATTCTCACTGTATAAATTGATGCATACTGTACAAAGAAAATATATCAAATACGTATAAAACTTCTCTTCTTTGGCATACTTTGATAGCATAGTTGTTCCTCTTGCCGCTCCAATCTCCTTATCTTGACAAGGTATCAAAGCAGGTTTCCAAGCTTCTGCCACTGTCCTCCAAAAGTTCTTCTCTCCTTGCCAGCATCCTCTCAAGCCTCCAATTTGCTTCACCTGCAAAATTAGGCACTCAGATCAATGCAAAGTCAACCCTTCAAACCAACTCAAATGGAACCCCTCACAAACCAAACAATCAACCAACAAGGCCCACAATTGCAAACCACAACTCAGCCCAACTCTCAATACTCATCAAACTGGAAACACAACCTAACTCTCAGTCCACAACCCATCAAAACCCACAGACTACTCCCAACCCATTTACCCAAGGCCCAGGCCCAACGACATTTCCTTTTCAGTTTATTCCGACCGCCCCACGACGGCCAGAACCCAGTGACACCTTCTATTCTCCATCGTCAGATGGGCCATAACTCATCCTGGTCAAGCAACCCCTCACGGGATCGAAAAATTGCGCGATTTGGGCTCGTGATTTCCAAAGAGCACTGATCACAAAGGATAAAAATGGCTTTCTCGATGGAATTGTACCGATTCCTGATGAACCACATTTCACAAAGCAATGGATCAAGTGCAATACATTGGTTCGGTCATGGATCGGCAACTCCCTAACCCAGGATGTTGCTGCCAGACTACCACCAACAGAAAATGCAGGAGAAATGTGGGCCAACATCAAAGAGATGTATGGCCAACTCAACCTTGCCAAGCTTTTCACACTTCAGAAAAATCTTGTCGAGACCAAACAACACAACCAATCGGTGACAACCTATTTCAACAAATTATCAACAATCTAGAATGAGATCGATGTTATCGATGACCCGTTAATGGGGACATCTGAAATTTTGCAACAATACCAAGAGTTTAAAGAACGAGATCGGATCATTCACTTTCTAACGGGATTGAATGAAAATTTTCTCCTATTCCGAACTCAAATGCGCGAAAGAACTCACCGCTGACGTTCCGCCGTTTCTTTCAACTCGCCATTCAAGACGAGCATCAACGTCTGGTCATCGTGGAATCACCGCGTCCTGGTGATTCCACCACCTTTGCTATCGCAAAGTCTGGTCGAGAGAGTGTTTCAGAGGTGTTAAAGAAAGAAAATGAGAGGCTAGGGTTACTTGACAATGAAAAAAATGTCAATTTATATAATGCTTTCGATGGCCCATATCGTTTCACTCCATCCAACGGCCAGCAACAAGTCAACTCATTAAGCTCATCCAATGGTTCCTATAATGGGCAATTTCAAAGTGGATCCAATGGCTATGGATCGGGCAGATCAGGTAAAGGAAAACTATTTTGTGATTATTGTAAGCGAGGCAATCATAACCGTGAAAATTGTTGGAAATTACACAGTCGCCCAAAGGACAAATCTGGAAATTCCGCTGCAAATCATGTAACCACAAATCCAGGAAATCCAACACAATTGTCCATGATCAGTCCCGAACAAGTCAGTCAACTTCTACAGCTGTTGAATCAGTCCCAACCCAACAATGCTTCCGCTACTTATGTAGGTACATCCTTTGTTTTTAATTCAGTCTCACAAGATATTTGGATAATTGACTCGAGTGCTAGTGATCACATTATTTGCAACCATAGGTTATTTTCCAAACACTTGCCACCAAAAGTTCCTATCACCGTTCGGATGCCCAATGGGAATAATACCCCAGCCACCAGTATTGGTACTGTCCAATTAGGAGACAAATTGGTCCTAAAAAATGTCCTTCTTGTTCTCACCTTCAATTTTAATCTCTTTTCCGTGTCCAAACTGTGCATAGTAAATAATTGCACGATTCAATTCGCTCCAAATAAATGTCTTTTTCAAGACCTTTCGACTAGCAAACTAATGAGCTTGGGTAAAGTTCATCATGGATTGTACTACTAGGAATCCCTTTCTAATTATCTTGTCCAAAATAAAGAGTTTCTTACTTGTATTACACAAAATAAACAATCTCTTTGTAATACAAATATTAATACAAACTCATTTATTTTTCATCAAAGATTGGGCCATAGTGCATCCATTCCCCAACCTAATTGTCTTATTTGCCCTATAGCAAAACAATCTAGGGTCTACTTCCCTACAAGCACCTCATCCGCCAACACCCCATTCGCCTTAATTCATCTCGATATTTGGGGCCCTTATCCTGTCCCTAATCATTACGGCTCCCGATTTTTCCTCACCATAGTTGATAACTATTCCAAGGGAACATGGGTATTTCTAATGCACTCAAAATCTCAAGCTTTTTCCCGCATCCAAATTTTTTTGTCCATGGTTCACACACAATTTCAACGAAAAGTTCAAAGACTCAGAACCAATAATGCCCTATATTTTTTCAATAATCAATGTTCCTCTTTTTTCCTTTCCCATGGGATTCTCCATGAAAGTTCCTACACCTACACACCACAACAAAACAAGGTCATCGAACGAAAACACCGTCACTTTCTAGAAGTTGCCGGAGCCCTTAAACACCAAGTACATATACCTATAACCTTTTGGGGCGAATGTGTGATCACTGCCACCTATCTAGTCAATCGGATGCCAACACTGGTCCTTGGAGGAAAGACTCCTTACGAGCTCCTATTTGGAAAAAAAAAACCCGACAACAGCCATTTACCGGTCTTTGGATGTCTTTGCTATGCCACCACAGTCGGTCCACGTGACAAGTTTGGACCCCGTGCTACCAGATGTATTTTTATAGGCTACCTCATGCTGAAAAAAAGGTACCGCCTATACAATCCTGCACAACATAAGTTTCTAATCAGTCGTGATGTGATTTTTCATGAAGAGATCTTCTCGTTCATTGATCTTGACAGTGGTTCTACTCCAAGCTTACGTACTCCCACTCGTGTTCCTCCTGATCCTGAATCAACAACAAGGACACCTTTCACAATAGTGCCTATTACAGATGCAGTCCCACCTTCAAATGGCAGTCCTCCTCTCACATCCGTAAAACAAGATGAAGTTACTCCAATATCTAGTCTTTCACCCTCTAGCACAAACAATGGCCCTACCAATGAGCATAATTTTGAATCTTCGGTTCCTGTCATACCTGAAGCGATCTCGATTAGGCTATCCTCCCGCATTTCTAGACCCTCTGTTTGGACCACTGATTACATATGCTCCACTACCTCAGGTACCAACTATCCAACATCTGCTTATGTCAGTTTTGATCGTTTATCTCCTGAGCACAAGGCCTGTATAACTAATATTTCTGCAAACCGTGAGCCTTCATCATATTTTGATGCCATCAACATCCATAATGGTGACTAGCCATGGAAGCTGAACTCAATGCTCTGGCAACAAACCACACTTGGGATCTGGTCCCTCGACTTGCTCATCGTAAACCCATTGGTTGTAAATGTGTCTACAAAATTAAGTACAAATCTGATGGTTTCATGGAACGCTACAAATCTCATCTTGTTGCCAAAGGTTTCACTTAACGAGAAGGTTTTGATTATTAAGAAACCTTCTCTCATGTTGTCAAACATGTCACTGTTCGGGCTTTTCTCTATATAGCATCTCACCGGGATTGGCAACTTCATCAGATGGATGTCCATAACATTTTTCTTCTTAGTGATCTTGATGAAGAGATCTATATGGATGTTCCACCGGGTCTTCGCAATCAAGGGGAGAATCTTGTATGTCAATTACGGAAGTCCCTTTATGGATTAAAACAAGCATCACGCCAATGGAATGCCAAAATTTCTTAGGCCCTCACTGCCATAGGCTTCATGCAGTCCAAACATGACTATGTTCTCTTCACTTGACATCAATGTGACTCTTTCATCAGTCTTATAGTTTATGTTGATGACATAATGATTACAGGAAACGATGAAATTACCATCACAACATTGAAAGAGGAATTACACAAATCGTTTCACATCAAAGACCTAGGAGCACCGAAGTATTTTTGTGCATTGAAATTGTGAGATCTCTAGCGGGATATCTCTTAGTCAGTGTAAAAATATGCTAGAGCACATCTCAAATTCAGGATTATCAGCATGCAAACCCTGTGTTATCCATGTGGAACAAAATGCAAAGCTTAACATTCTTAACTCAGAAAATGATCCACTCTTGGAAGATAGTTCCAGCTACCAACGCCTTGTCGATCGCCTTATCTACTTAACCATGACACAGCCTGACATATGTTATACGGTCCAGATTCTAAGTCAATTTATGCATGCTCCAAAACAGTCACATATGGAAGCAGCAACTAAAGTTCTCAAAATTTTGAAAGGATGTCCAGGATTAGGACTTCTCCTACCACGAGAAGAAAACTTGACAGTCACAGCATATTGCGACTCTGACTGGGGATCATGTCCTATGACCAGAAGATCACTTACTGGTTTATGCATTAAACTTGAAGGATCACTAATCTCATGGAAGAAAAAAAGGCAGTCCATAGTATCTCTTTCATCAGCAGAGGCTGAATATAGAGCAATGGCCAAAACCACATGCGAAATCACCTGGATCCTTGGATTATTAAAGGATCTGGATATTCAAATAGAGAAGCCAGAAAAATTATATTGTGATAACAAAGCAGCAAACGACATTATAACTAATCCAGTGTTCCATGAGAGGACAAAGATCATATATTGCGACTACCATTTCGTCAAAGACAAAATACAAGAAAGGGTTCAAGACATAACACATCCTGACCACGGATCAGCTAGCCGATATTTTCACTAAACCATTAGGTCATAACCAACATTCACATCTTCTAAACAAGCTCGGAGTTTATGACATATATAAACCACCAGCTTGAGGGGGAGTGTTGATATGTGAAGATATTGGACTTTATTACAGAATATGATTTGTTCTATTATAGGACAAAATAACTTATTCCCTTCCTCGATTGACTTGATCCTAACATTACTACTACAATCATGTAATTTATCTTTTTTCCTTTTATGTCACATTCTCTCTGTATAAATTGATGCATATTATACAAAGAAAATATATCAAATACAAATAAAACTTCTCTTTCTTTGGCATACTTTGACAGCATAGTTGTTCCTCTTGCCAATCCAATCTCCTTATCTTGACAATATTAACTATCACATTTATACATGAGTTTTACCTCATGGAATTTACATTTTTTTTTTTTTAATTCGGATTTTAACTCAAAAAAATTGATGTATGAATCTTTCAAATCGGTTCAGTATTAAGATTCCACATCAAACAAAAATGAGTTGAATTTTGAATTTAATAAATGTCGTTAAGTGGAATTAATATAATTGGCATAAAAATTCTCAAATCTAAACATTTGTATTTTTTTAAAATTAATAATCGTTTTTCCTATGAGGAAGTTTGATTAAAATTTTGTTTACACAATTATAGATACTAGTTAATACTAACGAATGTTGATAAACGAAATTCACATTGTAGAATTAACATATTTTGAAGAGAGAAAATAAATATAATTTTATAAGTTTGATAAAGTTGTAATCTATTCAAACAAAATAAACACATTAAAATACCAATGCAAGTATTTTATAAATGCTACTATACAGGAGATTAATTAATTAATTAATCCTCCCAAAATAATACTAATAACAATGATAATAATAAGAGGAGGAATTAATATAATGAAAGAATAATTGGAAAGAATTAATAAAAAAACCAAGAAAAATATAAATGGATTCAATATATTTTTTTATTTATTTAATTAGGCTAGGAATTTATACTTCAGCATGCACATCCTCCTCTTTGCTCAATTTCGGAAACAGTTTCAGAAATGCCTTGGAAATATCTGCAGGTATAAAGGCTATTTAATTATTCTCAATCAAAACCAATAAAATAAATAAATAAATAAAACTGGTATTGTAGTGGTTCGAGTCCAACCAAGCAGATATTACTCTTTCTAGACAATAAACAAGTCTTTTTATCATGCTCATGGATACGTTTTTGGGTTTTAGGCAAATGCTATCTCATCTTAAGGTAATGCTAGATGGAAAGATCTTATATTCTTATTAATATCCATAAATGATAAATGATAGATAAAATTGGCGAATCGGAAAGGTTGAGTACTATCATATTTATAAAGCTTTGTATCGATTAAGTTCACGGGTTGCAGATAAGCGCGAAGTCGCACTGCTAACATATGTGACAAGATAAATCATCTCTTCTTAGGCCCCCAACTAATTATACAATAGAGGTCAATGGTTGACAATAACTCCCTCCGAACACAGTTTACAACTTTCATCGTATTGCACTCAATGTTGTAATAGATCAAAGTAAAGAAGTGGTAAAATTAAAATTGAAAAAAATTAATACGTACATGTCTTGTTGGTTTTCATTGGCAAGACCAATTTTGGCAACACAAAGGAATGCTTCATCAATGTTGTAATCTTCTTTTGATGAGGTCTCAAAGTAAGGCATGTTTCCTCTTGAAGCACACCATTCAACGGCTTTTTTCTCAGGAACCTTCACAAAATTACATAAAAAAATTATATAGCCTAAAGTGACAAACTAAGAACAAATTTTAAAAAAATGTACTTATTTTCAATTTTCATACCACTCTGCTGTTTCCTCCATCTATGTCAATCTTGTTTCCAAGTAATATAAAAGGAAATGCCTCATGATCAGCTGGATTTGCCTGGTCGATAGTAACAAATTACATATTAAAACTTAATCTTGTAAAAAATATCGGAAATTCTCAGGTACGGACGTTCTGACTATTTTTGAACGCATATTCTTGATAATAAGAATACACCGAAGTTCAATCAATTGTCTTATGTTAGAGAACAGAAATAATTTTGTGTTTATTGTATTGTTGCCATCAGGAATAAACACCTAAATTTAAAATAAAAATGCAGACGTCTGCAATCAAGAATAATTATTTAAAATTTTACAAAAACAGGTTTGAGATTACCATAATTAAAGAGAGTTTTATAGGGTGTCTTTGAGATTCTTTAGTGTCAGTTTGATGTAAAATCTAAATCTAAGAAATCCTGTGAAAACGTGTTTGTTTGAAATGTTTGCAGAAACAGTTTTTGAATATAATCCTAAAAAGTAAAGAAATAGAAACATAAGGAAACCTGTTTGAGAAATTCTTCTCGCCAATTATGAAGCGATTCAAAGGATTTGAGAACATTTACATCATAAACAAGAACACAGCAATCTGCCCCTCTGTAAAATGCAGCCCCTAGACTTTGAAACCTTTCCTGGCCTGCTGTGTCCCAAATCTGTTGATAAAATTAATAAATACATGCATATATATATATATATTGACCATAAAGAAACTTAATAATAAGAGTTTGTTTAATTTGCATAACAAAGAAACTTACTTGCAAAGTGACCAATTTGTCATCAATTTGTAGCTCCTTTGTGACAAAATCAGCACCAATTGTTGCTTTGTATTGTTGGCTGAACTTATTGTATACATATCTAAATAACTAGTTAAGAATAAACAAATATAAACCACATTAAAAGATACCAAATTCATGTGGTTCGATAAAAACCAAACCCTAAACTGTCCATGGTTGACCTATCAACCGCCCGGCAGAATTTTCAAACTTTGTATAAAAATATATAAACTTCACTTTCTTTTGCCCATATTTCTTTGTCGTGAACTTTACACTTTAATCTCCTTCTTAAATGCAATTTCTATAATTTTTTGGTCCCTCTCATTTGTTAAATATTACACTTTAACCCGTACATACAATTTCTCTATGAACTATATATATTTTTTTTTCTCAATTCTACTTTAGAAAAAGCAACAAGCTAAGAGATCCCAACATGAAAAACATTTTTGAGAGTGATTCTCAACCACAATCTTATCCACAAAAGGACTTTTTTTGCAAAATATTAAAAGTTCCTTCAAAAGTGATTTTTTAAAAGTGCTTTAATAATAAAAGCACTTCTTGTAAGCTAGTGCCATAATCTTTCAATAATTTAACCTAATTTCAATTGCTAAATCAGGCAATCACATCAACATCTGAACTTATCAATGGCTTCTTCTTCTTCAACTCCACATGACAGCCATTAATTAATTGGAAAAACCCCACCAACTAATTAACAGTATAATACTTCTTAATTTGTTTTTTTAATGTCACCAGCTATGCATTAAGCTTTCTGGGTCATCAAATTAATATTAAAATAATATTATACTTACAATTGAATCATACAAACAGACATACAACTAAATAAAAAATATAAGATAAAATAATCATTTTATATCAATTTTGTACAATTTTTATCTTGTTGTATGTCTGATTTGTATAACTCAATTGTAAGTATAACATTATTTTTAATGTTATATTTATGTATAAAAGCAAATGAGAGACAAAAAGACAATGATTAATAAATATATAAATAACAAATACTATAATCAAATTGATTAAAATATCTAGAACCATAGTCTTACTAACTACCCGTTAACATTAAAATATAAAATTTCAATCAAATTTTTTTATATTAAATAATATTATATAACCAAACCAGATATTATAGCAAGTTCAAACTCAACTTTCAAAAACCAATCAAACAAAACCATAAAATGCAGCCAAAAGAAATCAAGCAAACTTTTTCCACAAGACAATATACAGGATATCACATTTCGGATTCTGGTTTGCAAAGCGAGGTCAGAGATTTTTGAATTATAGAAAAAAAAAACAAAAATAATAATGATAATAATAGAGGATACTGATTCATCAATGAAGTCTTTCCCACCCTGAAAGAATAATCAAATTTGCAAAAGCAACAAGAAGTTCATCATCAAACCAAAAACAAAAACAATAAAAACACAAAAAAAAAAAGAAAAACAGAAAACATACCCACTATCTCCAAGAACAATAACCTTAAGCAAGTTTCTTCTCTTCATATTGATAGACACATCCATCTTCTTCTTCTTCTTCAACTTTACAGAAGAAAGAAAAAGTTGGGAGATTAAGTAAAGTTTCAGAAAAGAAAGAGAAGGATCGTGAAGATGATCAGAAAAGCAAAACCCATCATGATTTTATTTTTAAGGTCGGTTGATCTCTTGAATCTTCTTGATTTTTTTTTATAATTTTATTTGAGTGATGGAAGAGAAAAGAAAACTTCATGCATGTGAGCCCTTGCCAACCAAAACATATGAATAGCAATAGCTTGGGCGCCAGCGAAGCTTGAGTTTGAAAATCAAATTTTAATAATTTAGTTGTGTAGTCAAATAACATTTTGACCCCCAATCCATCGTAAAAGAACAATTCCCCCCATCCGTCGTTTGGATTCAGACATTAAAACTTGACCATAAAAGGGTAATCTGGTCAATTTGTAATATAATATTAGGTTTTTTTATCTCCATTATAGATGAGTTTTAACACCTGAATTCGAAAATTAGAGGTGATATTGGGTGTTTCCGAAACCAAGGGGGGAATGTTCTTTTATGATAGATTGGGGGTGGAAATGTTATTCATCCTTAGTTGTGTTTATTTTTTCAATAAAGAAAAAGTTCTTAGTTGTCCTCTTGACCATTTTGCCCTAACCCTGCTGTAATCAAATATCAATCAATCAATTTATTTGATCAATCGTGCTTGCCTCTCTTTTCATCTGAATTTTCATCCTCCTTGAAATGGACAGCTTGCAAATTCAAAAAAGAAAAAAAAAATTTGATTGGTAATTTGTCCAGAGTTGTAATTTCGTTTTTTTTTTTCTAATCTTTACGTCATTGAAACTATTTATTACATTACAATGTTAATGCATGATTTCACGCCAACTAGATATACGCAAATTCTTGATGAATCTACGTAGAAATTTGTATAAATTAAACCCATGAACTTGATGTCAGATCAATAGAAAAACAATGAACAATTAAATGTACGCAAGATTCTTGATGAATTTGGCCATGGATTTGTATAAGAAAAATAATGAACAAAAAACAATCACACAAGACAAGGGCTTTTTAAAGTGGTTCGAATACTTATATGAGATCGACGAACTGAGTTACAAAGAGTTATCTTAAAAAGTTAATCTCTCGAGTTTTCTCTTTTCTCAGTCTCTATGTGTGTGTGAATGTATTTGTGTATTCGTCCCTCAAAATAAATTAGAGTTGGATTTATATAATATTCGTTACCAGTTTTAACTGGATATGAATATAAAATTAATAAAACATGAAAATAACGTGATCTTCGACCTTGATTTGTAGAGTCTTGATATCTCCTTGGTATGAATTATCTTTTCTTAATTTACCACACAACAACAAGAAATAATGATTTATCCAAAGAACTCTAGCCTTGACGCCGGGTGAACGATGTCGTAATAGGTGCTAGGATCTAGTTATTGATTAATTTCAACCCGATGGTGTTGAGAAGAAAGTAATTAAAGGCATAATGAGACTATTAGATTGAAAAATTAAGAACAATGAATTATATATAATAGTGTCTATATATACAAAATTTACATTATACATGTCCTTAATTTACATGTTGAGAGAATCTTTACTTATACATTATAATTTTGATTGGTCGATGCGTTGGAAATTATAATTTCTGTTTTTTTTTTTTTTTTTTTTTTTTTTTTATCTTTGCGTGGAGATATTATTGACAATATTTGTTAATTATTGATTAATTTCAACCCAACGACATGTTCCCAACCAAAAAATAGTCTATTAACAAATCCATACTCGTAAACTTTTTAAACACCATTTATTCACCCAAAGTAAATAAACCTAAACTATAAGCACAAAAAAAAAAAAAAAAAAAAAAAAAAAAAACAAGAGAAATGAGCATACCTAGAATGAAGAAAGAAACAGGTCATACATAAAAGCATTGTTTTTTTTTTGTTTTTGAAGCATATAAGCTGTCGGCTGAACAATGAAAAAGATTTGTCTATAATAGACATATTACTGTAAACAAACATATTTTCTTCCTATAACACACATATTACTGAACCAATTAAACAAACACATTTCCAAACCCAACAACGATGTGAAGCTCTTATAAAATTAACACAATTACAAACACCAGGAAATTAGTCATAACAGCAACAACGTTACAACAATGAAAGAAAGAAAGAAAGTAGACAACAAGTTTAATAACTTCAATTTCATAGAAATTTTCTTCCGATTACACAGAATCAGTTCAGTAACTTCATTTAATACTTATGCTTGGAAATCTGAAATGACTCAGCTTGAGTCAGTTACAGCTTGAGATGAAAAGAGTTACTGGATGACGGCTGGAACTGCTGCTGGTGGTGTTGACGACAACTACTATTCGACAATCGACAGTCAGCGTCGGAGTCAGAACGAGCCAACACGGTCAACGACAGGAAATAACTCACTCACTCAATCTCTTATCACTGACTCACACACACTCACTTGGTCGAAAATTGATTTGAGCCTTGTAGGGATTTACACTTATTTAAGGCATTTAGGGCTGTTTGTAAAAAACTGGTTTATAATCCGGTTTCGGTTAACCAGAAATTTTAAAGGGATGAACCGATAACCGACCCGGTAATTCGGTTTTTTTATTCGTTCGAATCGAAACTGAACCAGTTAAAAAAAAACCGAATTTTAGGTTTGGTTTTTCTGAATCAAAACTAAACCAATTAAAAAAAAACCGAATTTTAGGTTTGGTTTTTCAGTTTGATTCGGTTTTCGGATTTTTTTTTTCCACCCCTACTTGTTAGCTATTGATTAACTTCAATAAGAATTGTAGTTTAATTTATATGTTAAGATATTAGTGTGATAATTTTGAAATTTATGAAAATTTTAAGTCATTTATGGGCATTGTGAAAAATGGGCTGTGGGCTAGTTTAAGTTGGGCTTGGAGTCATTAGAAATCCACATTGTGTAGGCATTAATATTGAATGGGCTTCATGATTTCAATGTAAATTTGTAAACCAAAAATAAAAAAAGATTAATTTTAATTTAAAAAACTACAATTTAAATACAAATATAACCACATTTATTTATGAGTCACATTTCTTAAGACATTATATTTCAAAGTTTTGAAATTATTATTTTTCTCTTATGACCCTCCATCAATTCCATAAATATCCATAGCTCCATTATTATTTTTCGGATTTTTTTTTTTTTTTTGTATTCTCAAAAAGTTATGCTATAAACCCTCCATCATCGTTATTCTTAAAATAAAATTTTTGATAATTAAATTGAAAAATAAAAAAAATTAAAGCTAAAAAAATTCTTTAAAGAGAAAAATAACAATACATTTATATGTGAATTAATAAAAAACTTACAATTTTGTATTGCTTGTTATATGACATATCCTATTGCGGTTCTTCTTGCTCCATTAAACTATCTTTTGGTTCTAATTCGAATAACATAAAAAAAAAAAAAATTATGATTTATAAGATAATAATGGGCTAAATTGATAATTAAAAATATTTATCAAATGATGGCTGCAACACTATTTTGAGTGGCAATAAATCAAGGCAGATTCCAGGAAAGTGCTTTCTCATATACATATTGACGTCAAACAATATATATGGTAGATATTTGTTCATTTCAACATCTGTTTTATCACTTTCCAATTTCCATTTCATTATTATTTTCCTTTTTACTTTCTCAGGAAGTATCAATCATCATTCATCATCTTTAGTCTCTTGGTCAACTTAATAATATGAAAATGGATTTCAATGAAATACTCAGGTGTGAACATCCTGAAATTTGTTTTGATTCTTATATTTTATTAAGTCAGCAACGGATCTTACTAATCCTTTTGACAAATTCATATCAATAAATTTTTTAAACATAATTTATTCACCCAAAGCAAATATTTCATTAAAAATAAATATATTAATTATGAAGACGAAAATATCTCTAATTGTTTGACTAAGTTTTTTTTTTTTTTTTTTTTATTATTAGATATGAGTGAAATATATATGTACCCTTATTTTAATAATAATAAAAAAATTACTCATATATAATTAAAAAAAATTCAATCAAACAATTAATAGTATTTTCGTCTTCACAATTAAAATATTTGTTTCTAACGGAATAAGTTAACGGAATATTTGCTTTGGGTGGATAAAGGGTCTTCAAATGTTGATAGGTATGAATTTGTCCGTACCAACATAAAAGGACCTACATACAATACAAGGGAGCGGAAACGTACACACCCACCCCCGTCGTCCG
>WYDK02000021.1:3757879-3772091 GCA_009867345.2 Toxicodendron radicans
ATATATATATATATATCATTTAAATTAAATTATTTCGATCTGAAAAGATATATCATTAGATAATTAAGCCTAATAAATAAATAAATAAATACAAGAAAAATAGGCTAAATTAACCATTAAAACTAAATGTTGTGCAGGATTTTTCGTGAAGAGTCCGCATAAGACAAATATTGGTTGAGAGGTCGGAAAGGTCCACGGCCAGCCGAGCCAGACTTTGCCCGACACAGAATGATCGCCAGTAAGAGCCTAAAGGACAGAGGGGTCGATTTAGTTGAAGAGGTAGATGAGAGTGCAAGGTCGCCAGAATGATTAAGCTCGCCAGAATAATTCAGTCAACAGGTGAGATAAGCCTTGTCCCCCAAAAAATCAAGATAGGATCAGATTCAAATTCCAAACTAATCGCCTAATCCTTGGGAATTCGGGATATACTTCATTTTGAAAATGTAATCCCAGATTGGGCGAGCTTTCCATATCCGTTGTAACACTATAAATACCCCAATTTTTTTATTGAAAGGGGATTACAAAAATTTATTTCAATAATAAGCTACAGTGGACGTAGACATTCAAGAAAGAAGTCGAACCACTTAAAAATTTCTTGCGTTATTTGATTTATTGTTGATTTTATTGTTCTTTGCTGGTTATTCTAAATAATGCGTACATCCGTCAACCAGATCTCTCTGATTGATGCGAATTTTTGCATCAACACTAAAGAACATCCATTGATATAACAAAAAAAAAAAAAAAAAAAAAAAACAAGGCAAAGAAAATACCCAATGGCAATATGGTGGCTTTTTTTATTTCAAAACAAAATATGCTCAATTAAATGATAGTTTTTAACAAATATTAAATTACACATTCATCAAGAGGATAACTTATTTTTTGACCAAAAAAAAGTTGGTTCTTTGGGTTCTTTTTTATCTAGTTAAAAGAGAAACAAATAGTATTTTTATATATTTTTAATTAATTAAAGGTGCTATCTATATTTCTTTATTTCTTTATTTTTATTTACACCTTCTTGATCTTTAACATACACATACTTCAGTATGGATTTAATTATTATTTATTTTTGTACTTCAATTTGCTAAAAAGAAATATTTTACTTTTTAATTTTCCAATTTAGAACTTTAATGATTAAGAATCAAACTTTCAATTAATTCTTTAAGACCTATCTTACCATCAATATATATGATAAAATTATGTATATATATTAATATAATGATATTAAATCGATAATAATATTATCCATCTTATAAATTGATTGATTATTTTTCATTTCGATAAATGAATTTAAGAACTAATTATTAGAATAATGATAGATTTTTTTTAAAATTAAGTTTCATTAAACTTGAACGAAATATTTTTCATGTATAAATATAGCATGCCAAAAATTAATAAATAAAAAAACTTGTTTTTATTTTTATTTTTTTAATAAAGATATAGAGGCACTATCTATTCAACCAATTAAATTTAATTTAATAAAAATTTTAAAAATTAGAGGCATATTTTGCACATGGGTGTTGACATTAAAAAAGTTAATTTTGTCAAAAACCATTATAATTAAATTTATAAATCAATGTTACATAATTACATCTGTAATAAATTGGGTTAATGTTAATTGCATTAATTAATGCAATAATGGTTTTCATCATTAGATTAAGGTTTAGTGGTTTTCCAACTAGATATTATTAATTAAGTGAATTAAGAGTGGTGGATTTGATCGCTAATCTCCAAGTCTAATCAGTCAAAATTAGTCTAATCTCCCAATAATACTTTCTAGATTTTGTGAATACTTATTTAATTAGAGTCATTATTTTATATAATAGACAAAAAAATATTTTCAAATTTGAATCATAAATTGAAGTCTCTATCAAATCTTATAATTATTTTGCAGAAACAAATCATAAACTCCCTCATATGATTGAACCCTCGTCGATGAGTTATAATTTCCACCACTTATTTATATAATCGTCCTCTTTTATAGTAGTTTTGATTTTTTTATGTATATATATTAAATCTTGATATATAAATTTTTCTGAAATTTTATCTCTTAATACATTCATAAGATGCAGATTTTTATATATATAAAAAAAAAATGAAAATATATACATAATAATAATAATTATTATTATTACATATGGTCCACTAAACAGAAATGATATCTTAACTCAATTTATGATGATGTCAGAATGCTGACATCATCACCTTGTCTTCATCTGACCCTGACACGAAGCATACCAAAGGGAGGCTACCTTCGCTGTATCCCTCTAGGAAAGTGTCCAAGAAGGAGCAACTAAAAAGAAAAAATAAAAAAGAAAATTTAATACAAAGTTAAATAAATAATTAATTAATTTTTATTATATATATATATATATGTACATAAATATTACCTTGCTTGCTAAGCTTAGCTTTCTTCTCTCCTGTGTGAAGCTCTCTCTTTACTCTAAACTTCTGCAGCTTTTTTTAAGTAGCAATGAACTTCCCTCAAAACCCTAACCCTAACCCTAATTTTCCCTTCTTTTCTGATAATCACCATCATAACATGACGACGGTAGAGCCGGAGTTCGAGCTCTCGGATTATCTGATTCTCGACGATTATCATCACCACGATCATCATCTCGATGATCAAGATAACCAAGATTCTTACTCTTCGCAAAGCATGGTTTCTTCAGAGATCATCTCCCATGGATCCTCCACTGGTGCAACCTCAAGAAACAGTCACATGCAAGTGCTTTTTTTTTTTCCTTATTATTTATATATTTATTTTGGATTTTTAAGATAAAACCCTTTTGATTTTATTAATTTTGATTAATGTTTTTGTTAATTATGTGATTAAAGAAAATGCGAAAATGGGATGGCGATGAAGAAGAAGAAGATTAATGAAGTGGGGGATCGGGTGGCTTTCAGGACGAAATCGGAGCTTGAAGTTATGGATGATGGATTTAAGTGGAGGAAATATGGGAAGAAGTCAGTGAAGAACAGCCCGAATCCGAGGTAATTAATTGATTAATTAATGATTAAGGGATTAATTATTATTTTAAGGTTAATCGATTGATTAATGTGTTTTAATTAATTATATAAATTCAAGTTGCCTGTTGATGGATAGATTAGAGTGGAGATCTCATGATTAAAATGAGAGGATTATGGACCCCATTTTTTTTTTTTTTTTGGGTTATTGCTAGTTTGATTAATTAATTAGATAATTAAGTTTGATTAAAATTAATTAATTAAATAATTTTATAATTATTATAAGTGTTTGTTAGTGATCATCAACTTCAAAATGAACCAATGGCGCCTCTAAAATGAATAATGTAAATGAATCATAATAAACTATATAATTAAGCACTTCATATAAGACTTTTTTTGTTGTTGGATTATTTAGATAATTAAGTTTGATTAAAATAAATCAATTAATTCTATAATTATAAGTATATGGTTTAATTATTTATAGTTGAATTTTTTTTGTTAATTAATTTATATATATAATATAGTTAGTAAAAATACTTATCTCTATTTTATTATAAAATAACTTTCATTTTGTAAACTTTTTTATTAAGAACAGTTTTAAATATCGTTGAATAACCCTTTTTGTAATATTGAAGTCGATTATTTTCACAAAAATCAGGATAAAATATCGAGAGACTCGTATATATATATTATTTATAACTTAATTAAGATAAATTAAACAAAGATTAATTCTCTTGATCTGGAGTTCAATTTAATTGAAAGGGACTGAACTCTCAAGAATAAAGATTGCAATTGGGCAAAATACCCTATCAATTTACATGAAAAAGACAATTTAATTTAATTTTCTTTCATTTCTGAAAGGAGATTTGAGAGTCAGCACCAACCACACACACACATAAAATTAATAAAAACAAAAATAAAAAATAAAAAAAAATTGTAGCTAACAATTATTTAATTAGATATTTACTTCAATGTAAATATCAAAATATTAATTACTTTTAAGAAAATAATTTCTATGTTTAGGTTCAGGTGCTTAATGTTTTGATCATTTTGGTTTTTTTTTTTTTTTATTTACACTATAATTAAGAGGCATTGATTAATTATAATATTACTTTAAACTAGTTTATTATATAATTAACTCAAGATTATGAGTCAAAGTAGTTCCTACTTGGTCTAGTGGATCTAATTAGAATGGTAAATTGTAAATATTTTCTTTTAAATTTCTTGTTCATATCCTCTTAATTAGATAGTATATATATATTTTTAACATAGTGTACAAGATTGTTAAAGTTTATCTGCATGTTTTGGAGAGGACCAAAGCATTATATTTGAAATTACAATCTTAATAATTAATAAAATAAATCAAGTAATTTATTTGTTTTGTTTTTATTCTAAGTGGTGTCTCTCGTAATGGTAACAATTGGGCTCTACTTCTCAATTGCTAGTTGTCTCATCTTGTAAAGCAAGGCGGCTATAAAATATGAGAAGAATATATACTAAAAAAATCAGATTCACAATAAATAAATAAATATTTATAGAATATATTTTATACTTATAAATTAATATTGGGAAATGTGTGATCTAAAGTATTTGGCTAAACTCATATGCCTCAATATCTTTCTTTTACATGAAACAAAATTCATAGAAATATATATTAATAACATATTGTAAAATAACATAATATACATAAAAACATTTTTCAAACACATATCAATCGATCCATTCCCCCACCCAAAATTCTTTTTTTTTCTTTTCGATTGATCCTCACTCATAAATGAAATTCTCATATTTTTCTTTCTTTTTTTATTTTCTTTCCGTCCTCTCGAGCGAACAAATTTGGATGATACATATATAATTATATATTGTTCCTAATTAATTAATATTATTTGAAAATGTAGGAACTATTACAAATGTTCAAGTGGAGGATGTAGTGTGAAGAAAAGAGTAGAAAGAGATAGGGAAGATTCAAGCTATGTGATAACAACTTATGATGGAGTTCACAACCATGAGAGCCCTTGTGTTGTTTATTATAATCAAACCCCTTCTCTAAATATGCCTCCCAATAATGCTTGGACTTTGCAACCTTCTTCTCTTTCTCCCCCCTTTTCTTCTTCTTCTTCATAGCTATCTATCTTCTCTCCTCCTCGAGTTTGGATCCCCTTTCGATCTAATTATCATAGTAGATAGCTTGTTAGTATATGTTTCAGTATTCACCAATGGGTATTTATTAAAATTGGTGATTTTATGTATACTACGTAAATCGATAGAGTAACATTACCAAATTGATACCACGTGTGATGATATCAGTTTAGATTGTTATTATAAATTTTAATTCAAGCTGGTTTAACCATTGCTATCAATATTTAATAATATAGTTCATCTTGTATAATACAATATTATTGCATGAAATTTTAGCCATGCTTATGTACTTGTTTTTGAATTGACATCAAGAAATTATATATGGGATTGAGTTTGGCGCCCAACTTGGTTTTTTTAGGTTCATCGTACTGAGTTTTGTCGGTAAATATTTCTCAATATTTACGTATATATATTATTAAAATTGGTGATTTATGTATAATACATAAAATGTTAAGCCGGATTGATAACACATGTGAGGAAATAAGTTTATATTGTTATTATACCCTTTAATTTAAGCTGATATAAACCATTGTTATCAGTAGATAATAATAATATAGTTCATCTTTGTACAATAAAGTATTATTGCTTGAAATTTTAGCCATGCATATATGCTTGTTTTTTAATTGGGCCCAAGTATTTCTCATGAAATTACCAAGAAAATATACATGGACTTGAGTTTAGAGCCCAATTAGGTTTCTTGGGTTTGATTCTGAAGCCCTTTTAATATCGAACAATCTTTTAAAAATGAAAAGTAATTTTATAAGTCAATAATTCAAATACATAAATATAATATGAATTAATTGTAATATATGGTAATTTTAATAACTCTTATGGTAGCAATTTGTATCAACATAATAAACCTAAAAAAAAAAAAAAATCATAACTATGAATTCAACGTAATTAAAGCATAAACTCTCGGTTGTATCAATACATTAGAAAATATGCTTTTAATCTATTTATAAATAAAATTATTTGAACATATGTTATTAATTACAAACAAATATATAATTAAGATTTTTGGTTGTACTACTAAAGAGGTCTTGAGTTTAAATCCATATGACTATTAATAAGGGATAATCACTGAAGGGATTTACCCGATCATCAACTTCAAGATCTAAAAAATTAGTTGAGATGCGTATAAACTGACTCGGACACCTCGATTATAAAATAAAAAAACACATATATATATATATATATATATATAATGTCTTTCATCGCTTGTATGTAAAAGATATATATGCACTACCTTATAAATAATTTTTTATAATTAATTCATATTAAATGTTATTTTAAATAACTTAAATAATATATAAATTAAAAAATAAAAAGAAATTAAAATAAAAAAAGTGTATAGAACTATAAGATAATTAAACATAAACTAAGCGCCACTCCAACAAAGCGGCAAAAAGAGCAGAAAACTTCACGTGCTTTTTTGCGCGTGTAAACCACTTTCCACTTGCAGGTTCTACGTTTCTTCTTCACGCATCCCATCACCACTCCACTCAAACGAGTCACAAAAAATAATAATAATAAAAAAAAAACTTTTAAAAATACCCTTTAGCATATTCAACTGAAAAAAAAAAAAAAAAAACTCAATCCCAAATTCATAAATTCTCAATTTCAGATCTTGTTCGTTCGAAACTCAACTCTCCAGCAAGTTTTCAGACACGCCCACTTGATTTTTTCAACAACCCAGATCGAGATTTGCCGTTAGATCTGCGAATTAATGGTTTAATTGAACTGGGTATTTTTTATTGTGGCGAATTGGTGCTGATTATGTGAAGAAATGTTGGGGTATTGAGTTTATTATGGATTTTGCGGTACCCATTTGGAGAAAGTGTGGTTTTGGATTGCAGTTGAGTAGTTTGTTTGATGGGACTTGAAGATTTTGGTTTGTTGTTTTGAGGTGAGTGTCTCTTTTTTTTGGGGGGGTTAAGTGTGAAAAAAAATGTTTTGGAGGGAACGTGAGAGGGAGAACAATAACAAAGAGCAGAATGGTGGGCCACCGTGTGGGCAAGTTCGAGTTCTTGTTGTTGGTGATTCAGGTAGTTAATTTTGAATCTGATTAGTTTTGAATTTGGTTCAGTTTTTGTGTTGGTTTTGTTCCTATTTTATTATGCTTTTAACTGAATTTTGTTGGTGGAACATTAGGAGCAGGTGCTTTTGAATTGATTGCTTTGGTTTTGTGCTTGTTTATGTTGATTTTGTTGCTGTTTTCTGGTTTTGCTATGTTTTTGATTTGTGTGCTTTTGACTGAATTTTTTTTGTTTGTGGAACTTGTGTTATGCTTTAAAGTATTGGAAAAAGGTTAGTTGTTGCTTATCGGGATGGGTTGAGTTGAAGATTTTGAAATGTGAAAGACGTGCAAGTGTGTGAGATTGAAAAGGGTTCTTAGTGTTAAAGAATTATGAGAGTATAAGAGCTTATGGTAGCTGTAAATGTTAAGTTCGTGGAGCTCGATAAATTAGAAGTAGATTACTAGTAAAAGAGAAGTGTGTATGGGCTTGGGATCTATCAACCTATTGAATCTCATATGTGTTAGGATACATTGCATAGGAAGTCATGGAGGAAAGACAGATTCTTTGCATTTGAAATTTAATTAAATTCCTTTACGTGTAGAATGATATTGAGTTTTTCTGCTTGATTTATTCGTTTATTTCTTTTGAGGATAAGGTTAGTAGCTATATTGACAACTTATGGGAAATGTGGGTTTAATGGTTCTGATTTTTCACTTAAAAGTTGGTATACAAGTCTATTTGACATTCCAGAACACCTATTGCATCGGTTTGTTTACTGGTACTTTAAATGAGCAATCGTGAATCAGTTCAGAATTTTATGCCAAAAGTGTGATGAAAGACCACCTATTTGATTTTATGATTATTTACTACTCATATTTTGAGAATATGATTAGTCTTTCAGCCCCCTTGTCTTGTTCATTTTATCTGTCAAATTAAAATTTTTTGATGTTAGACTTCATTTTCAAATATTCATATTCTCGTAGGTGTGGGGAAAACTTCTCTTGTTCATCTGATTGTCAATGGTTCTTCCGTTGCTCGCCCTCCGCAAACAATTGGATGTACAGTTGGTGTGAAGGTGGGACACATACTTCAGCAATGTTCTGAACTCTAAAGTTATTGCTGGAGCTCAAATCTTCTTCAAGTTTTTATGTACTTAACTATTTATTATTTTCTTTTATGCAGCATATTACTTATGGAAATTCTGGTAGCTCCTCAAATAGCATCAAAGGTGATTCTGAGAGAGATTTCTTTGTTGAACTTTGGGATGTATCAGGACACGAGAGATACAAAGATTGTAGGTCACTTTTCTACTCACAAATTAATGGTGAGTGCCTAAGCAACTGTATGTCAAATTTTAAGAAGGGCAAAGGCTCTAGTTTGAAGAAGAAAAGAATTTTAACCAGTACATAACTTGTCCCTTAATACTTCTTAATTAGGAACCTATGACCTCGTGTGCCTTTAAGTCAATGAACCTTAGTCATTGCTCGTCATTATACTTTCTTGTTAATCCTAAAGGTTGGGGTGACTGGTTCAAGCCTGGAGGGCCACCTACTTGAGGTATTTTATTTTACAGGTTTCCAAATTGCCAGTGTTCAGAGTCCTGGAAATATAGAACTTGGTGAAGATGTACGAAAATTCGAGGGAGTTTTGGGTATAAAAAAGAAAAATTGCTTGCATGTTACTACTGTAGGTGTTTGATTGGCTGTGTGCTTGTGCTTCCTCATTCAGTGGTTGGTTTTAATTGTGCAAAGACTTTATCGTTGTGCTTCCCACTAAAAAAGAGAAAAAAAGCATGATATTAGAGTGAGGCAGCCTTAACTCTACAGAGTTTCCTAAAAGTGGGGCCGCAAGGATAGGGGTGCCACCACTCCTTTCCCACCTGTAATTTTGGTTTAGTAAATGAAAGCTATATCTTGTAGTGCAACGGTTCTCGTCTGAATTCTTTTCCTGTTGAAGTTTGAGGATTTTTGTATTCTCCTGGCTGAATATTTACTTTTAAGTGCCAATGATTGCCTGGAATAATTACTTAAATATGCTGTCACCTGTTGTGGTCACTGTCTTGGATTGGTCTTTGTTGAGCTTCACATGGTAGACACCTTCTTCTGCCAATGATATTGTAAATTCCCAAGTTGTGTCTTCTCATTTTTCGCTGTATGGATTGATAATGTCTTTCATTTAACCTGCTCTGCTCTTAAAGCTATAAAGCAGTAGGAATAATGTAGAAAACTCTGCCTGATTATTTGGAGCCAGATTAAATTTTCTTAACATTGAAGGAATTATTTTCCAGAAAGAAGTTTTTGGAATAGAAGCAGCTTTCAACATCAATTTCTGTACCATAGTATATTAATACACTATTATTCCTATCTTAAAAAATTCACTCGTAATTCAACTGTATTTAGATACTCTTTCCTAATTCTTTTCTCACTTCGATAATAATTAGTTTTGCTTTTACATATTTCATGCTGTTCTATCTATGAGTTTCTAGCAATGATTATAGATAAAATAACTTGTGTGCAGGTGTAATTTTTGTTCACGATCTCTCTCAGAGAAGAACAAAAACAAGCTTGCAGAAGTGGGCAGCTGAGATTGCTGCCACTGGGTCATTTTCAGCTCCTCTAGGTTCTGGAGGTCCTGGTGGTCTTCCTGTGCCATATATTGTTATTGGTAACAAAGCAGATGTAGCTGCAAAAGAGGGTACAGGAGGAAGCAGTGGCAATCTTGTTGATTTAGCTCGTCATTGGGTTGAGAAGCAGGGTTTGCTCCCATCTACTGAGGAACTTCCTCTAACTGAAAGTTTCCCTGGCTGTGGAAGCCTTATTGCGGTAAGCATGCAGTTGCTTTGCTGTTGGCGAGTATAAGAAATATGTTTGTCTCCTCTTGGTTGTTGGTATTGTCATTCCAGAAACTTTTGAGGGTGTTTGCGTGCCTCATGAATTTAATCTGTGTATTGTTAGTCATATTGCAGTATAGTTTGGTTGCTGTAGATGGCATCTGAACATTATGGACTTTTTAATTATGAAGCATAGGTACAATGCATGTTTGGGTTGCATTGGATTGGATTGTTTTTAATGGAATCGTAGAATAGTCAGCTTGGCTATGTGTTTCTGTTAAGATGGATCTTTCAGGAGCAGTACCATTTACATCTTTTGCATGCTTGACCATTTTGGGTACACTTTTGACTGGCAAATTGCAACTGCCAGTTACTTCTTATATCAGGAATTATCAGGCTCATTTATGAAGAATCTCTTAGTTGATGGAATTTACTTGCTGTATGCACCCCTCTGATAGGAACCCTTCCAACAACTCAAACAATTGGGTTGTACAGTGGGTCTTCCAAGGTGAGTTATACCAAAGCTTTTATAACCCATATGCCCATCATTTTCCCTTCTAATGTGAGATCCTAATATTCCCCCACGCTTTGAGATTAAACGTCTACGTTGGCCCATGCTGGACGGCTTTCACTCTGGGTGGCCTACTCTCCCAGGTTGCCCCTTCTGGAACGTGGGCTCAGGTCGCCCCTTCCTAGGTAGCCCTTTCCCAGGTCGTCCCTACCGGAACGTGGGCTTAGGCGAGGTTTGACTCTGTTATCATTTGATAGGAGCCCATTTCAATATTTGAAACAATTGGGCTGGGCAATGAGTGTTATTGGGCTTGGGTAGAACTCATCTTAGAAAAACGGCTTACCAAGGGAGGGTGTCCAAGCCTTTATAACCCACATGCCCACCCCGTTCTCTTCCAATGTAAAATCCTAACATTCCATCTCTTCCTCTTCTATAACTATTCTGTGTTCTGTTGTCTGTGCATTGCTTCCCTGTTTACTTTTTAGGATTCCATGTTCTGTTGACTGCACATTCTTTGGAGAGAAGGGGGAGACGGTGGGGGCTTTATGTATCATAAATTTTTTGGCGGTATATAATTCCATGCCTTACTGATCCCAATATAATATCAAACCCAGACCTCCACTGTGGAAGGAGTATCAATTGTCTTAAGTGGGATGAGTATACCACATTATCCACATGCTTACCAGTAAAATCTACTAGATATGTGCTTATCTTTTGTATACTTATTACTACCCTGATTGATGGTTTTAAAGTGAATGCATTTCTGATGGTATTTTATTGGATAGATGTATGGATGATATGGTATGATGGTCTCATCTTAGATCTTCTCTTTTTCTTTCTTACTTTTGATGGAGAAGGATATTAGGATACAAATTCTTGAAATCATGTTTGTTCTGTTTCTGAGGGGTGTCTCCTCAAGATTAATTTTCTTCATTGAATTACATTATTTGTTGTTATTTCATTACCCAAATCTGTCTATTTATCTAATGGTGGTCATCTTTCTGTTGGTGATTCCATTTCTATGGATATTCAGCATGCTCTCTTTTTATTTACAGAACTGGCAAATAAAATCTGATTTGCTTAATTGGTGAAATTGTTATAGCTCATATAAGTTCTGGTGTTTATATATTGGATGTGAACCTATATAAAAGTTCCTTTGTTGCCATGTACAGGCCGCCAAAGGAGCGAGATATGACAAGGAAGCTTTGTTGAAATTTTTTCGCACGGTCTGTATTATTGTCTTTCTTTTGCTTAGTGTCTCTGTGTTGGACATTGTGGGAAGTTTTCTGAGAATCCCTTGTTTTGTTTCAGTTGATCAGGAGAAGATATTTTTCAGATGACTTACCAGCATCAAATCCGTGGTCTGTTTCCCCCGATCATAGATCTGTTCAAAGATTAGATGAAAATTTCAGCGACGAGGAGAAGTCCTACAACACTAAAAGGTACCTTCATATTTTATCAATTTCCTTTCATTATTTTTTTGCATACAGCATTCTGAAGTTATGGTTCCGTATCTTTCTGGGTTCTTGTCCAGTTTTAGCAGTGACCCATACAAGTACAACATGCTTCCTCCTCTTCCAGCACAGCGCAATCTCACGCCACCTCCGACGCTTTATCCTCAGCTGCCAGTTTCCGTGCCTGAGAATTATAGCCTCCCAAGATTTTCCCTGAGCGGTTCCCTGGAAATCAGCAGCACTGCCCGTTCAAAGCGCACGGATATAAACGTCTAATCGTTTTGGCCTACGAAGAGTGAGATTTACCGGGAGGTACTTTATATTTTTGCTGTATGATTCTTTTTGCCTTCTTGTTTTGCTTGTAAAACCCGGTTCGTCAATTCTTTTATATCTCCACAGCCTATGTATAATGTATAAAATGATATCATTGGTCATTGGAAATTACCGTTGATTCTTTTTAATTCTGTTTCTAATGGCCTCAAACTGGTGTATGCAAGTTTTCATGGATTCTTTTGTTCATGTTCCAAAGAAGAAAGATGATTTTAGTTTTCTTTCATTTATTGTGAAATTACTGCCTTTGGTTCGGGGAAAATGCGATAATATCGATATGATAATGTCATAATTAATTGTTAAAATTGATGGATATGTTTTATCATTATTTTATTTTGTTTTTGAAGATTGCAAGATATTGATTGTTAGCCAAAATATGAACTTTGTGTGTTCATATAGCTATGAGATTTTGGGAGGTTGATTCTCTTCAATTTTTGGAATTTCACTTAAGTTTTGAAAAATATTAATGAAAATTCTCAGGTGATGTCTTTAAAGTTTTTGAAATATGGACCGAAAAGTAGCAACTAATAGTTGGACATTAGTTTTGTTTTCTGTATATTAAAAATTTCAGGACGTCTGTACTACTAAAGATTGACTAGAATTATTAGTGATCATTGATGTATTTTAAATGGATCGGGGAGAGGGGTCATTTGTAAAAACCAGAAAACTGGGGGGACAGATGAGAATTGCAATTTTAAGGGTAAATTGTCATAAAACTTGAAAAAAAATTAATTAATTTTGGAGGCCATGGCCCCCTGCTGACTCTAAATCCACCCCGCGTTGTTCTTACTAGATTCAAATGAAGTTAAGTATGTAATTAACTATTAATTATTTAATATAAATTAGAGTTAACTACATTGTCACCTTGAGGTATTGTACAAAACGTTTCCCCTCTTTAATGGATGTTTTGTAGCGAAATGGAAAAAAATAACAAAAAAAAAAAATATTTTGAATAAACCGATTGACTTAAATTTTCAACTATTTAATCAAAAATATTAATAGTTTATTCAAAATATCTGTTTTATCTCTTGAATTGTTACATTTAATTGACAGAAACGTCATTCAAAAGTGGTTGGGAGAAAACATTTTAATGCCAAACCTCGTGGGTGGTGGCATTGAATATAAATTAAATCTCATCATGGAGCTTCTCTTTCACCTTCTCAGCTGTCTTGTGCACTGCTTCTGCAGCAGATTTTGCAGATTCTTCCACTGCCATTTTGCTTTTACTTGCACTCTTCTTAGCTGCTTCTTTCACTTTCTCTCCAGCCCCACCTTCATCATTTGCTTCATTGTCCCCTCTGAAACTGCCCCACACAAAACTTTCATTAATAGCTTTTTAAGATTCATAAATACTGGCTACTTCAGTTGGTTGAATTTCTTGAAATAGTAAAAGATATCTTAAAATCAAATCCAACTCGAGGGTTTGGTATATTATTTTCCTCACAAAAAGTGCCCACACACACACAAAAAAAAAAAAAAAAAAAAAATTTGATTCTAGCCTCAAGATGTATTACTCGCTAAAATTGTATAAAGGGTCCTGGAATAAATCCTACTCGCAACATTGTAAACGAGAAGATTTGGTTTATTATTTTAGAGTAAATAACATACTCCCACCCAAGGTTTAAGAAAATTACAAGTTCCCACCCTTAATTCCATTTTTTCCAATTTCCCACCCTTAAACTAACAAGGTTAATGAGTTTTTACTTCAGACTTGTGCTATTACCATATTATATCACTCATCCAGCCACCATCACCGATTCACCATCATCATCACCATCACTACCCAGCCACCACCAAACCATCTCATCCCAAACCGCCACCACTGCCATAGTCGACCCTTTTTTTCCCAACACCAGCCGGCCAAACAATCACCACCACTACCACCCATCACCAAATCACTCACCCAGCCACATTACCACTCACCCCACCCACAAAACAACCACCACCACCTGACTTTTTATATCAC
>WYDK02000021.1:3826075-3849638 GCA_009867345.2 Toxicodendron radicans
CAAACAAATACACTTTTACATTGAAAAACTTAATTAGAATTATAGTATTATTAGTTTATTATATTTTGTGGAGGGTACGGGGCGGGGCAAGGCAGGACGGGTGTGGGTCCAATGCCCATCCCTACCAATGTTAACTCCAAGTTGTTAATTGATCAATATACCAAACTTAAAACACCACCGAGAAATTTTTTTTTAAAAAAAAACCCACATAACTGTCGATAATGGGTAAAGGTTCATGTTGTAGTTAATGACCCCCAATATTTTTTAAATTATTAAACACCCCCACAACCGTGTATTTTACTGTTCAAATGGGATAATAGAATTGGATAGGAAACCAAATGGAGCCGTTAAGCTAAATTAAACTAGTTACTATAATTCTATAACTATGAAGTGTTAAGAGTTTACTTGGTCAAAGATGATCAATTGTAAATCATTTTAGACAGTAGCTTATGGTAAGGGCGTCAGTGTTAAGTTCCAAAACTCAATGGGGGAATAAAATTTCACCAAACCTCAAGGGATTGGTTAATCAGTCAATTTATAAGAGCTTTGGCCCACAACTCCATTTTAGAGTGAGAAAGTTGGTAATGTAATGGGGTATAAGTTTGGTTGTATTTTATCAAGGGTTAGGTGGGAGTTTTTATGTGTTTTTACAATAATGTCCCCAAAGAACAACAACCATTAGTGAGATTAGTATTGGGCCATTAACTAGTTTCTTCATATTTGTGTTATCTTCTTGCCATTGACATTTAACTTGAAATGCAAGGTGAGTTTGATTGAAAAGAAGATACTAGATATATAAAGTGGGGGTTTTCTAAGTTACACGAGACAACATTACCCTTTCCCCGTGCTTAGTTCATGGTCCAATTATGATCAATCTTTCTATCAGGATCCAATCGTTCTTATTATAAAGAATGATAGTATTACTTTTCAATTCATTCATTGATGGTAACAAAGTAGATTATATATATAGAGTTTATGTCAGAAACTTTCAAATTGAAATTGATCGTGACATACCAACCACTGTTTTTGTAATTGATTCCTAATTTTTTTGTCCTAAATCAAAAGAAATGTCATATATCACACGGCAATGAATTGTTTTGTTATGTGCTACACAAGCATGCATCACAAATTTTTACGTGGTGGGTTCACCGGATGCAACCAAACCCAGGGTAGGTGGGCTCGTAAGGCTTGCTTTTGAACCTCCGGGCGGTTGGTGCACCCACTTGGAAATCACGTGACCCTCCGGTTTTTTGGAAGGTATGGATCACGTGCCTGTAGCTTGTTTCTACTTCTTGGCTTCTTGCATTTGTTTACTTATTCTATTGATACTCTTCAAAAATGGAATTATAAATTGTTATAAACTTATAATTGTAATTTATAAATATTTTTAAATTGTTTATATTTTTTATTTTTTATTTTTTAACTTAAATGAAAGGGGGGTTAGAATCCGTAAAATATATATATTTTTTATATTCTTTTAGGATCGTGACACTACAAAAAAAAAATGACATATGACATAATATGATGATATTTTATTTCATATTAAAACATTTGATTTTGTTTTTTTAAGAGTTAACCACATTTACCTTAATTCATAATAGTGTAAATTATAACTACTGATTAACAGTGCATTAACAAACGGGGAATTTTTATTATCGGAAACTTTTGTTAGGGTTAAAAACAATAGTTCCCCTTAGATTTCATTATTAAACAAAAATCTCCTTATCGTTATTTTTTCTTATTTTGTTGAAATAACATCATAAAATAAATTTTAAGGAGATTTATATTATTTTTTAAATCTGACCCTTTTTTGTTATTTGGTCAAAACTTAGAGGGTCAAGTGTTTTTTTAACTCTTTTTTTTTTTTTTAATCTCCAAAACTATATATTATAATCCCACCAACCATACACAAAATCAATGGCCTACTTGCTTTGTGCAAGAAAGAAACAAAATTATAACTAGGATGCTTCCTCTCCATTTCTTGTCACAAATTATCAAATAATTCCCAAAAAGTCCATGGAAAGCGGTCAAAGAAGACTCAATCCAAACTTTTAAGAGAAATAAAAAATTCAAGAGATTTTTTATTATTTTTTTTTCCAAGAGGACAAAGTCAGAATGAGTGCCTGTTGGGGGCTTGGTCAAGAAAGTCATTTAGTGAGACTTTTAATTTAGATTTGACTTTGATTTGGATTGAATATAATTGGTTAAACACAATGTGAAAGAATTAGGTGGAATGTGAATGAAG
Organism: Toxicodendron radicans; assembly: GCA_009867345.2. Classification (NCBI taxonomy): domain Eukaryota; kingdom Viridiplantae; phylum Streptophyta; class Magnoliopsida; order Sapindales; family Anacardiaceae; genus Toxicodendron; species Toxicodendron radicans. The sequence continues at coordinate 3,828,321 of WYDK02000021.1, forward strand.
TAGGTGAAGCTTAGTGTTAGTTATGAATTTTCTTTTATTTTTTAATAAATTATATTTTTAATGTCTAATCCAATGGTTATGTCACTAACGAATCTCGAACATAAAATTTAATATTTTTTTTCATATAATTAAAAAATACTCTAAATCGAGTTTGAAACTAGAGTTTTCATCGAACTCCCACAATTTTTGAGAAACATATATATTTTTAAAACAAAAAATAAAAAACAATGATCCTCGGCCATTTAGGTACCCTTGACATGATTTAAACATATTTATAATTATGTACATCAAACACAAAATAATATATAAATTAAAATAAGATTTTAAAAGAAAATAAAAGAAGACTGTATATTAATTATATAGTGGATGTTCAAGTTCACCAACTCATGAAGACTAGAAAAGTAGTGACAATCACCTACCAACAAATGTATCAAGGTGGTCAACTAATCATGCATTCTTGACCATGAATAATTTAAATTATTTACCAACTTTTTACTTGGTCAAAAAATTCATATAAAATTGTAATGAATTAGAAATAAATAAATAAAAAGAGAAATGAATATTTAAAATTAGGAAAAAATAAATATTGACCTTCATGATGTGTGTCTTGTTTAACAAGTCAAAACCTTATTTTAAATTCTTAATTAGACCAAATGGTATTTATTTATTTTTAAATCAAAGATCACATTTGATCTATTTTAATTAAAGTATTATTTTGGGGATTTTTGATCTTAATAGCCTTTTTAATTGAGTTTATCTATCGAGTTAACAACTTTTTCCTACATAAATAATGGTTTAATGACTTTTTTCTATTCACATACTTTTAGAATACTATTTTCTCACACAAAAAATACATTTTCCGATTTGGTAGTAAATGAAGAGTAAACTTGGTCCATGTTGTTGGGACTTTTGAAGAGGGGAGGCCGGTAAGTCTTTTGGTGATGGAAGATTGGATTTTAGTGGTCGTGATTGATCGGAAGTTGACTTGGGAGGGGTGATTATACAAACTCTAATCTCTTAATTGTCAGCAATTGCTAGAGTCGGTGGGAGTAAGGTTTGAGGGGTTTTAGTTAATGATGATTGGGGAAGAGAATAGTGACAGTGTGGGGTCATAACGATGTCAGAATCATTCGATAATTGGCGGGGTCAGAGGAAAAGTGTCACTGAAAGGTATCATTTGAGTGAGAAAATAGTATTTTAAAAGTCTGTATGTGAAAAAGTGACATTAAGTCATTATTTGAGTGGGAAAAAGTCGTTTACTCTTTATCTATGGACTAAAAGGGTTTATTTAAAGCTATAAGCACTCTTGAAAGTTTTTAACATTATTTTTTTTTGTATTTTAAACGGGGTTATAGAATATAAAATGTAAACTTCTCCCATATATTATTTTTTAGCTTATTTAATCTATTAAATTTCAAAAAATATTCCTAATTTATTTAATAAATTTGACTAGATTATTCTTGTATATTAAAGCTCTTTTAGTAAATTTATACTAAAAAACTCTTTCATATTTTTTTAGCCAAACTATTAGCCGGTTACATTCTCATAAACTAAATTTCAATAAACTATTCTCTATAAGCTCTATTCGAATAAGTCGTACCAAATTGATACTATATAAACAGTAGAAGAGCAAATGAATAGATATTAATTAAATTAATCATAAAAGGATAATTTTTATCCGTTTATTAACAATTTACTAACTTTTAAGGAAATTTTTCATTATTCAATCTAATCCAAGTATTTATCAATTATCCCAAAACAAACATGAAAAATCCAAATGTTTTTAAGATTCTTAGTAAAGGTGGGTCCCTAAGATTTTTCCCTCCCTGGTTCTGCACTGCAAAAAGATCTCTTTCATGGAAAAGGATGAATTATGTCCTACTTGTTTCGTTTATTTTTTGAAATGTGACAATTGATAGTGTCTGCTCACCTGTAGAGATTCAAAGTTTTTGCTGATCATTCAGTCCAACGGTCCAATAAGGGGATTAGATGTATAATGTCATATTGATGTTAATATAAAATTTATTTAATAATTAATAAAAATTTTAAAATAAATCTAGAATTCAACCAATCATAAATTCAAAATTAAAATAGTAAAAGAAATGAATAACACAATCGAAAAATCACGAATAGAATTAGAGATTTCATTTAAAATTACATTTTAGTAATCTAATTTAGTCATCGATTTTCTGATCCAACAGTTGACTGTAGTTCAACATTATTTCCATCGGTTTAACCGTAAATCAATCTGATCTAATAACTAAAATAATTTTTAATCATTTAACGGATCAATTTAGAGATTAGTTTACAGTCAATTGATACTCTCATAACATACTAGGTGGAGGACGCCTACTAAAGAGAAACGCGAATCATTCTAACGTATTCAATTCTTATTTCTATTCTTTATCCATGGACCATTACCAAAAGAAATTCCTAGCATCGCAAACGTGTGAGCATAGCAAGCACAAAACAAACCAACAAAACGGCAGCCTTGAAAGCGGCCTATGAGGAGAGAGGCCCACTGCGAGCAAATACAACGCAAGTGAGATAGAGCAAGGAAGCGACGCCAGCCACCAACCCAAATGGGGCCACGCGGCGACTGGACCAGGTGAGCGTGCAGCAGCAGGCAGCAGGCGAGCGACTGATGCAGTGCTTTGGGGTTGGGATGTGCTGGCTCCGCGTCAGCGCCACGTAGCTTTGTAAGTTTCTAATTCTAAACAACTTCGGTCTTATCCAATTCCAAACCTTGAATAAACTGTCACTTTTCTTTGGATAACGGGGGCCTATCCAATCACCACACCAACCCCCAATTTTTTATAAAATAATAATAATAATAATTATTTATAAATAATATTAATATTTATATTATAAATATAATATTCTATAAAATTGGGGAATATAGTAGGTAACGTAGGCTAAACTTCAAACTGAGTTGTGGAAGGGGGGAGGCTCATCAATTTCCATTAATTATAGGATGATGCGATAAATAAATTAAATGTTATATATATTAGGATCCTAATATTGTATGTATAACATCGAGGGCTATACATTATACATACAATGTTACGGACATTTCTGTGATATAACTGTGTAATAATGAATATAAAAAAGTTACTTAAATGACCCTTTCGACATCCTTTGTGATCGAGGGCTCCATCATAATGATTGTTTCCTACTCTTCTCCTAGTCACTCTTTATAATGGGGACTCATTGCCTAGGTTTACCATCTAAAAATTAATAAATATATTATTATTTTGTAAGGGTTTTTTTTTTAAATAATTGGTATCGAAGGATTCACTTGTATTTGCTTTGGATATATAATAATAATAATAATAATAATAATAATAATAGTAGTGTTATTTATAAATAAATATAAAAAATAGGAAAACCCTAAAAATAACATCACAAAAAATAAAAAATGCATTATTTTCATGATAATTAATTATGAAAGTAAAATAAATAAATATTATTAAATACCAATTTGAAAATCTACCCAAGATCTTAGATCTCACTAAAAAAAATAAATTTTGATTTGAATTACAAAATAATCAAAATTTTATTTTAAAAATACAAAAATAACATATACTTCGACATTAGATAAATTATTTGTACCCTCTTGAGAGATTAGTATTTTTCACAGACCCCAAATACTTTTAAAAACTATTAAAGAAACCCCTATAAATAAGAAAAGTTTTTGGTGTAAAATATAAATTATAAGTATGAGTAGAAATACAAGCAAAATGTCTCAATCCACCCATTGCATCAGTTGTTCGTTTAAGCGGCTTGTACAAACCTTATAATTAGTTAATTACAAAAAGATGAACATGCTGAAGGTGATTTTTTACCTAGAGAAACGATATAAAATAAATTAAAGAATGAACATAAACAATAATATCAATAATTAAGTATAAATTAAAAGAAAAATGAAATATTAATTTATACCAATAATATATATATACTGCGTTTGGTTGCTGGAGTAATGTGACTAGTCCAGGAATGTAATATTTCCTTATCCCCATTACTTCGTTTGATTGACAAATTAGATAATCTTTTATTACCAATAATAGTGTACTGTTGGTAATATATGAAGTTATCTTATTATCTTATTTTTCTTAGGTATTTGAAGATTACTTAGGTAATAAATTTTTTTTGTACAAAATTGCCTCTAATTATTAATATTTTTGGACAAAAATATCCTTATTATAAAATCAATTTACAAAAAATATTAATGACTACTTTATCCTTATATACATAATTTTTAGGATATAAATGCCCCCAATCAAAATGTAATGGGTTAAAAATTAATTAAAATAATAATAAATAATTATAATATTAATAATAATATTAAAATAATAAAATAACATTTAAGTAATTTAAATATCAAACCCACCACTTTACCCCCACCCATTATTCCTCTTAATCAAACACATTATGGTAATCCAACATTTCCATTAATCTTTTATTACCTGAACCAAACGCTCCCATATAGTTTGCATAAGTAGCATGGTTCAAAAATCACAAAAATCCTACAAAAAAAAAAAAATATATATATATATATATATAAAATTAAATACCCCCATAAAAGGGGTGGTTATGATAGTTTCTGAAGATACCGGGTAGTAATAATAATAACAATTTGAAAAAGAAAATGACTGTTGATTTTAAAGTAGTATTTTAGAGAATCTTTGTTTATCTGTATTTATACGGAAATACGAACTACCAAACTCCTTAATCTCAAACAGCTGCCGCTATTTTATAAAGACGCGTTTCGCAGACCAAACCAGAAATCAGAGCCTCCACTGAAACAAAGCCGAACGCCTTGTTTGTTTGTTTCTTTCGCTCTCATTTCTTCAAGGTACGTTTCAAATCTGCTCTTCCTTTTGTGCTTCTGCTTTCGATTCGCTTCTGAAAACTCGGAACTCAATTTTTTTTGATAAGTTTTTTTATTTTTTTGGTAAGTGTCGGAACTCATTTTCTTCTCACTTATTCCCCTTTTTTTTGGTTTTGTTTTGTTTTTTTTTTCAAAAATAAAGTTATAAGATTCAAGAATTTTCCGTTTGGCTTTCGGGAGAAAATCCGAGGAGCTACGAGTTTTGAATCTTTCTGCATTTTCTCGGCGTTCAAACGGAGCGTTTTTCTTGTATCAGATTCTGAATCTGATTAGTTTTCTGTTTTGCTGTTGAGAAAATCGAAATGTAACAATTTCTGATTTTCTTCTACATTTCCTTGGCATTCAGAGATTTTTTTTTGATTTTTCATAAGTAGCATGTAAGGTACTCATAAATACAGTCCAATTAATTTATATATATATATTTTTTGAATTTGGTTGATCTAGAAGCTTGCTTCAATTATTTTCTGTTTGGCTGGTAAGAAAATGAAGGCAGGTGAAGTTTTTGTTGTATAAGTAGCTCATAAGGTAGTTTTGATTCAGAAGCTTCGTGTTTTTGTAGTGTTTAATCTGATTAGTTTTCTGCTTGGCTGTTCAGAAAATCGAAATATAACAATTTCTAGATTTTTCTACATTTTCTCGGCATTCTGAGATTTTTTTTAATATAAGTAGCGTGTAAGGTACTCATAAATAGAGTCCTATTAGTTTTTATATTTTTCCAATTTGATTGAACTAGCAGCCTCAAATATTTTCTGCTTGGCTGGTAAGAAAATCGAGGCAGATGAAGTTCGAAATTTTCTATATTTCCTCGGCATCCAAAAAGACTTCTTGTTTTGTTCAATTTGTAGCTGAGAAGTTACTTGCAAAATGAATTTTAAGTAATTTTTCTTTTAGCTGAATCTGGTTTACTCACTCTACTTTCGCTTTTTGTTAGACGCTTCAATTAATTTCTGTCTGGTAGTTTAAAGACCATGGAACATGAAGTTTTAAATCTTTCTATATTTTCTCAGCAGCCAAAAAGAGTTATATTTTTTTATTTTTCATTTGAGGTACTCATGCATGAATTTCGATTAATGGATTAATTAATTTCTGTTTATTCTGGTTCGTTGTCTCTGTCATCTCTTTTCTGAAAACTCGTTCTACATCATTTTTTTTTTTCATTCAGGAGCTTCAATTATTTTCTGTTTTTCTGTCTAGAAAATCGAGGAAAAAAGAGTTCTAAATTTTTGTAACCTTTTCTCTGAAAATTTGTTATAGGATCTGAAATTGATTTGTGTGAGACTAACTCTTTGTTTTTTTTTTTTTTTTTTTTTTTTTGCAGTGAAATTGGGTCGCAAATAATTTGAGCTTTAGATTTATTTAAGAAGGGATTAAATTATCTGTGAGATAGAGCTGTTTTGACATTGATAATGGAGGCTAAAGTGTTGCAAAAGTTACAATATCCCACATGGGTTGATTTGGATAAGTTTCAGAGAAAACCAAGTGGTTCTGTGCGGTTTTCTCGGAAAATGAGGGAAGAAAAGCAGGTTCAAGTGTTTATATCGGCTCATATGCAGCCTCGTATCACTTCAAATCGGAATAGATCTGTTGCTTCGGAGGTTTCCTGTACTTTCAAGAGCTTTCCAGGTAGTTATATTAGATTTTATCATGTTTATACTTGCGAGTAATTTATTTGGTTGTTCTAATTTAGAAGTGTGTTGTGAAGCAAATAATTTATGGATGGCACCACAATGATCTTTGGATCTGTTGTTCTTTGTTTAATTCATGGGGTTAGCTACTATATCGGACTATTATGGTTGTGGTACCTTCATAGAACAGGTTTTAGTAACACAAGAGTGATGTATTTGTAATGTGTGAAATGATTTGTGCTTATTGATTCAATTGACCCAGAAATGCGTACCCTGTTTATTTGCTAATCAAAGTTGTGGCTGGCTTCAGGGTTGTGGAAGTCACTAGATCTGGTGAATTCATTAGCTCAGCTTGTGTGTTTATAGGTATTAGGAATGAATTTGTTTTAGTAGTTGGACTGACAAAAGTTAACTCAAATAGTAAGTTATCGGGTATTGACGTATCGTGAACCAAGAAGATGTTAGACCTGATCCCAGTGAATGATGGATACTATTGTGTGGGCATTATTTAGCATCTGATCGTCAGATGTATTCTTCTAACAAGGTTGGTGAAGTATTAGTAGGGTGCTGTACAAACCTCGAGTCTTTTGCAATTAGCATTCAGACTTGAGGTTTCTGTTTTTCAGAAATGGACGCTTAAGATCCCGGTGACTGATGCTGACTATTTAGTGGTTACTTAAACCTCAAGTCTAGCTGCAACTTTTTGGAGACTTTTGCTGAGATTTGGAATCTTGGGTGGATTATAAGCAAGAGCTTTCTTACTAAGTCGAATAGTCGTGCGGCGTATCAAATCACCTCAATCCTGTCTTTAACAGGTTGGATCTAGGAATTCAAATTGGATTGGGCTGAATTGGTTGAATTCATGTGTTCTTCCATGGAACTTTGCAGCATAATCTAAGCCTTGATGACTTCGATTTAGATGTAATGACAGGATATATGACATGGCTTTTGTTGTTGCGTTCTTAACTCACGAGTACATCAGTTCTTTTTCACATTCAGTATTTGGTGTGTGATGATAACTTTTAAGTGTTTCCAGTTGAGTACTAATTCATTTCAAATATTCCTTTTGCAGCTTCAGTATTGGAACCTGGAGGTTTTCATGCTCCTCTTGATGAAGCTTTAATTTTGAAGGTATGGATTATATTCTTTTGTACCTTTAAATTTGTCTCTGGAAGTCTGATGATTTTATTCCTTTTTCTTTGCTTTTGTTATATTTAGTGTCTATTTTTGTTGAATACTTTTGTGAGTTAGCCCCAAGGACTAAAACTGAGTTCAGATTAATGTCGTATAAGACAGCTCTGTGCATTTACTTACCAGATGTCAATAAAATTTGCAGAATAAATCACAAGAGATTGAGCCATATTTAGATGGTCGCTGTATATATCTTGTTGGTTAGTTTCTTTGTCCAAGTGCTTTTTTTATTGAAATAGCAAATATTTATTACTCGAGTAGTTAAGCTTTATCAATATGAAATGCAGGAATGATGGGCTCTGGAAAAACTACTGTGGGCAAGGTTCTGTCCAGAGTGCTTGGTTATTCATTTTTTGACAGGTTTGTAAAGTGACTGCTTTTCTATTTGTTACCTTGCAAATGGTTGACTTTTCGGCCAAATATTAATTTGCATCACTTAAATCTTGTGGTTGTTTCAGTGATTCCTTGATAGAGCAGGCTGTGGGTGGAACTACTGTGGCTGACATATTTAAACTCTATGGAGAGGGTTACTTCAGAGAAAAAGAGGTTAGGAAGAGAAATCTCTCTCTCTCTCTCTCTCTCTCTCTCTCTCTCTACATTTATAGATTCTTCATGATATCTTATGATCTGATTTATCACAGTCGTGGTGAATTAATGCTCTAAGTGCTTGATAAAAATATTGCTTTCCAAATGAAAATGGTAATCATGTTAATCGGGCTTTCGTTGCACTTTCTTTCTAATTACCATGAGGTCAAAATTCAACCAACAATTGCAAATTTTGCCATTTGAATTTCTTGCTCCATTCTATTTTTATGTTATATACTAGTTATTGTCTATATACACTTTTTGGCCCTTGATTCTAAATCTTTTATGATTCTTCTTCCCATTAGACTGAGGTACTCCGGAAGCTGTCTATAATGCATCGACTTGTTGTTTCTACTGGTGGAGGTGCAGTTACTCGTCCCATCAACTGGTATAAATGAATATAGTGATAACAAAGTTTCTTCATAATTTAAGATCCATATCTGATTATGTCAGAGTGATATTGAAGCAAAAAGTAATGCTGTTTTCAGGAAATATATGCATAAGGGCATTAGTGTCTTTTTGGATGTACCTTTAGAAGCATTGGCGCAGAGAATTGCAGCTGTAGGAACCAATTCTCGCCCCCTTTTGCATCATGAATCAGGCGATGCATACACGAAGGTAAACCTTTAACTTGCATTCTTCAGATGCCGTATTATGTATGATCAATGCTAACTGGAAAAATAAGCCATTGTGATTTTTCACACCCTTTGACTTCTCTGTAGGCTTTCAAGCGTTTATCAACTCTTTGGGAAGAGAGGTGTAGAGCGTACGAGAATGCCAATGCAAGGGTTTGCTTGGAAAGTAAGTATTTTCATATGTACAGATTGATTTTTCTTGTTATAAACGACCGTATTGAAAACGGTTAACAGATTTCTTTCTTTTTGATGCTTTTGCTTGTGAAAATTCTGAATCTGTATTTGTATTTGCTATTGTGAAGATATTGCAGCCAAACTCGGTCACACAGACATATCCGCTCTCACACCAGCTACCATCGCAATTGAGGTATCTCTTCTCTCTTGTGCTCTCTCACATGCACACACATGAACAAATGCATAAATTTATCAGAAGATCGCTCAGCTAATAAGGATTCATATCTTGCCAGGCACTTGAACAAATTGAGCGTTTCCTAAAGGAAGAGGGCGAGATGCCATTTTAGTTTCGACATAGCTCCAAATTTTGGTGCTTCATTATTCTTTGTTATTTTGTCATAGCATGGGTGACGTTCCTAATTTTAGTAGCGGAACGTTGTTCATCTTATGCACTCATTCATGTTGATGGGGTTCAGCGCATGGTAAATCTATTATCAATTTAGATGCATATGTATATACCGATTGGTATAATTTTACTCCCGCCGATCCCATGTAATCTTATAACATACTCGTGTATCGATGATCAATGATCAATGATCACAGATTGTATGTCACCTATGAGTCATAAAATCTTCAAGCGAAAACGTGACGTCGTATTTAAGCTTCTCGGAGCACCAAGGTTCTAGTTCCATGGAGTAAAGATTTTGCTTCTCTTTCCCCACACGAAGTAAGCTGTATTTTCAGTTTAACTATTGAAGTGTACAATTGCGGTGTCTTTTATTTATTTATTTTATGTTAATAATGAGATATGGAATTTGCATATTTTTGCATTACTTGTAATCTAAATGAGCTTCCACTATTACAACTACCAAATCCTACCATTAAGCATCATAAATTAAAGACGCCCATAAACTTATATTAGTATCCATCACTATCATAGAAAGTGAAATCATATTTGTCAGTATCATAGATTCATAATCACTACCTACCACTTCTACATAAATTATGTCCACTATATATATTGTTTACCTTCACCAACTCCTTCCACCAAAACCATCATTATTAGATTTCATTTTCATGGGGGATATTAAAACAACCTAACAACTTCTTGAAGTTTTGAGGCAATAACATTAAATAGGTGATTATATGTTTTCATTTTCTATATTATTTGAGTGTTTCATATTAATTATAAGAAAATTACAATAAACTCAGTTTTATATACATTATAAGATGACTTAATTACATTTTAAAGTACCGAATTATCATTTTTTTTCCTATTGAATGTATCAAACTATTTTTTTTTTCATTTTAAGGTACCAAACTATTAATTATTTCTATTGAATGTACTAAACTTGTACATCGTCAAACATTTTAGAGACTAATCTCTAACACTGTTAATCTCTAACACCATTAAAAATAAATAACATGGATTTTTTTAATTCTAAAATGTTTATGTGAAAATTTATGAGGGTTGACATATACATGTAGCGTTAACGTGAACTTTTTGAGAGCTGGTGTATACATTTTCATATTTTAATTTCTTCAAATTTACCCCTTCCTCCAATTTTAATTTCACTAAAAGTACAAAATGCACCCAAAATAACCAAAAACCACACTGAATGAAAACCTGTCCAGATTAAAAACTCAACCTAATCGCGTAACCAAACAATTAAGCAACTAAAACAAAATTAAACCCTAAAAGTATCGTTTGAAACAATTTGACCATATAAACCAATTAAATTTATATTATATTACAAATATCATATAAACCTGAAAATGACTTCTTATTCATTCATTTCCACTATTTTCCTTCCCAATCCTGCCCCATTTTCTCGCCCTCCAAACAGGCTACCACTAATACCACTACGGCGTCCACTCAATACCACAACTTTTTATCTCTCCAAACCCCTTTGTCTTCCCAACAAAACTCGCTCCACCACCAACTCCTCTTTCATTCTCCACAGCTCGCTCTACAGCTCTACTTCCACTCATTCTACTATCTCTAAACTCCTCCTATTTACCAAAAGCCCATTACTCTCTTCATCTCTCGACTCTTTCTTCATCTTATGTAGTTCGATTGTTCTGTCCTTTTCTCTTCTTCTCACTAACGTCGATTCTGCCTTCGTTTTCGTTGTCACTCCTTCCCGTAAGCTTCAGACCGATGAGCTCACCACTGCTCATCTCTTCCAAGAGAACACTCCTTCTGTTATTTATATTACCAATCGCGCTGTAAGCAATGGCGATTCCAAGAATTTCACTGGCAAAAAATAAACAAAAAAAAAAGAAAAATTAAAACCAATCATAATCGATAAATTTTATTTTTTTTTACAGTAGAACCAATCATAATCATATATATATATATATATATATTTTTTTTTTTTTTTTTTTTACATAAGCTTCAATAAAATGTTACAAAAGACAAATAAATATCTTCAAGAAAACACAATTTTTATAAAAATAAAACATTTTTTATACAGTTGTCCTCAACAAGTTTTCATATTCTGAAAACGTTGGATAATCATTTTATCGTTAATTATATCAAATACATCTTTCTCAATATAAGTGATCAAACAATCATTCATTCATTGATTTTCCATTCGATTGCGTAACTGACTTTACACAAGATTCATTGCAGAAAAAACTCTTTCAACTGTCGCAGTTGCAATTGGTAAAACCAATGCAAGTTTCACAAGCTTATACACCAACGGATACAAAATTTCTTTTTTAAACCAAACTAAATTCTAAGTCAAATTACAAATTCCTTGTAACTCAACAAATTCATCACAAGAATGTATATCAATAACATAAGTCTCAGTCTGGTTCTCAAGTACCTTCAACTTAAGTGCAAAAAATTCAGATGAATAAAACTGGGCGAAACGGATCAACTTATGCTTGTTAAAAACAGAAAATGAATGACTTAGATCTAAACATGTCATACAAAGAAGCAACTCAGTATTAACCTTAGTTAAACGAGTGTTAAGTTCTTAAAGTTGCATATCTATCACGGTAAAAAAAAAAAAAAACTTGATAGTGATGCAAATTTGTCATGCGCTCAACTCTCTATTGTGATTGCCCTCGAATTGCAAACATATCATCATGTTTTTGTCAAAATGAAGAAACTTCACTCAACAAATATTCTTATCCTTCATCTCTCAACAATTATAACTGTTATTTGAAAACTTTGACTAGAGCTATAACATTTACAATGTCTTGATATTTTCTTTGCAATGCTTGTGACAACTCATTAGTAATTGCCAATATACTTTTCATCATATGCAACCTAAATGCAAAATCAAAGGAATTGATTATCATCACCACTCCACCAATAAATATGAATTCGTTTAAAAGAAAACATTACAGTAGCCCAATATCGAATAAATTCAAAACTACGGTCTTCAAATGAATATATTTTTTTTCTTATAAACAAAAGCCAAATATATCATTTACTTGTACAAGCTCTAAATTAAGATTTAAAAATTAAGTTAACAAGATCATGATTTTAATTAACTATTTTTTTTCTTGTAGATACAAACTCAGAAAATCTAAAAAGATGGTTATATGAAATTTTACAATATACACTAAACTATTACTCAAATCTCAAATTCTCAATAAATACTACAAGTAGAATAATAGCGAATCTCAATTTTATTGGAAGAATGCAACAACAAAACATCAATTGAATAGAAAAAAATAGGGATTTAGGGTCACCCAAGGTTTGGCCTAATGACACTTTCACACCCGTCAATTTTTAAAATAGCACTTTCCCCACCCACCGTTATGTTTCGATAGAAAAATGTGTATAAATTGTATAAAGATGAAAATACCCTTCTCTTTTTCTTCTCTTTTTTGCCACCTCTGATTCCGGTTGCAATTCCAACCGATTCGCTAGAATTGAACCCAACCTTCTCACCACAATCTTCTCGCACAAATCTACACAACATCATCACCCTTATCCAAATCCACACACAACATCATTCAAATCCAAATCCATACCAAAACTGAAAGAAACAAATTATAAGAAATAAAAAAAATCCGACAGAATCGCATTGTGTTGTGTTGTCAACTAGTGCTGCAAATCGCCGACGAGGCCACCAAATAACCCCTAGATGCTCAACCCAGATCCATCACTAACTAATACGAATCCAACCAAAAATCCACCATCAAGCAAACATTTTTTTTTTTGGAAATGCACCATCAAGCAAACATGAATCTGACAAAAAAATCCATCACCAAACATCCTAAATTCGGCCATTCAAACACCAATCAACAACACACAAACCATTATTCCACAACAAACAAACATATAAACATTGAGTTTAAGGGCGAAATCGATTCAGCTGGAATCACACGCAACCAGGTGCAATTTAGGCCGAATCGCGTTGGCTAATTGCTATTTCAATTGAATCACATGGAGAAATTGACGGCCAAGTGCACTTTTGGGGTGGAGGGGTGGGGAGCATGGGCGGACCCAGCCCCTCTGAGAGTAGGCTCAGATTAAAAAAAAAAAAAATACTATTATCTAACATTTTCCATTCATCTTTATTTTGCAAGATCAATAAAAATTGAATTCTTTCACTTAATACCTCGACCTTTCAAGACACTTGGGACTTGGGAGACATTAATTTTCTCTTCCCTTCCTCCTTAATTATTTTGTTGGAGGATAACCATAGTTAATCCCTATTGACCATAGGACAATTAACCTTTCATCTTTACCCTAATACCCTTGGTAACCAATAAAAATTTAAATTGTTCTATGGTTAACTCACAGATAACTGATTAACTTAAAACATTAAAACGGCGGACAATAATCACCATTATATTACTGTTGAGGGTTTTTCACCTCTTTATTAATTTCTTGATTAGTATGTCCCTTGAGCTTCACATATAATTACTATATTTTTTTTGTGGGCCTGCATATATGTATAAATTCATCATTATTATATGTAGGTGAGACTATAATTCTTTGGGGATAAAAAACGGAATTAGCCGAGAAAAAACAAATAAAGCAATTCGCAAATTCAGAAGACATTAGACAATGTGCACCCAACTACACAAGCATTAAATGCTCTAAATTAAATAAAGAGATGTCTAATTGGAAGAGATTTCTCACTTTCTCTCGAGAGTTGGTTGTGACCAAAAGTGTAGCTTTCATAGTTAAATAATCAATAATATACCATTCTAACTTGATTTGTTGATCGGTATGTAGAGAGTGTATATACCTTTAATCTAGACAGTTGAGTTTTGATTTTAATGACTGAATTTGGAGTTATACATCTTGAAGTTTGACTATTTCCCTAATGATTTTAATCAATCTCTTTGTAAACTCTTATGTATTTTACTTGTGTTAAAGTTGTGATTGAGCTCTAAAATTTTATGGAATAATTTTGATGGATTGTTGTTATTGTAAATTTTTTTTATTATATTGGATTTAAGTGAATTGTTAGATTCTTGTGGTTTTTTGCCCTCTTCACATTGGAGGAGTTTTTCCATGTAAAAATTTTATTGTGTTTCCTTATAAATTGAATGTTATTTTCAATATATTTACTCAAAGTTTTGTTTTTCATAGATTTATTCAAGTAAAAAAGTATTATGTTATTGCATTCTTTTCTTTCAGGTTCCTGATATTGTATTATTTTCTTTACTTAATATTTGATATATTTTTAAAGTTTTTACTAGTTTGATAAAACGGAGTTGCGGAGGCCCCTCCTCAACAAAAATCTTGGGTCCGCCACTGGTGGGGAGGGGCCGAGAATGGTGGTGGAGTGTGGAGGCTGGATGCGATTCGGTTGGAATCATACTCGGTCTCATGTGATTCCGGCCGAATCGCATGAAGAAGATGACGACCAGGTGCAATTTGGGGATGTGAAGTGGATCCGACCATTCTGCCCATTTGTTGAATTTAGAAAGGCACTTTTGCTTCTTGTTTGTCAAGGTATTGAATTGGCCGCTAGTTCATCCCTAGTGTTCTCCTCTGTTCCACTTCGTTCCACTTCCCTTAAGCTTTTCTAAATAGGCCGGCTTTTTGTGTCAGTGAATCCTATGCCTTTCATATCAAATGGAGTAAAGCGAGGTCTTGGACATAAAGGTGAAAAAAAAAAAAAGGTAAGGTCATCGAGGTAGTAGAGGTGGAGGGGTAGGGAGGGTTGGAGAACAACGATAGACTGTTGAGGTCGGATGCGATTCTGGCCGAATCACATGGAAAAGATGACGACCAGGTGTAATTTTGGGGCTGTGGGGTGGAGAGGGGTGGGGAGGGGTGGAGAACGGTGGTGGGGTGTGGAAAAGAAAGGTAGGTTTCTGTTTTTTTTTTTCTTAAGTTTATATGGGAGATAAAGTGACATAATTACCACTGGACTAATTTTTGAATTTAATATTATATCATTTTTCAGTTAAACTTAATGCTCGGATCTTAATATGGGTAGTAAAATTGTATTTTGAAACTTTTTAGGTGAAAACGTGTCATTAAGTCAAACCTTGGGTGGGAAAATGTCATTTACTCTCATTTTTAATACAAATTTATATAAATATTTGAAACGTGATTTTTTTTATTAAAATACAGTAAGCGGAAATAAAGTTAAAAAATTGGTTTAAAGGATAAAAACTAAAAAATTGATGATTGTTTGTTTATGTAATTTAGGTGGGTTTTAATTAGGATATATTTTCATTCTAGATAGGTTTTATTTATTATGGGTGGTTTTTATTGAAATAATAAAAAAAATGGGTTAATTTTAGATTATAAATATTAAAGTCAACCTTAATTGACACAGTCAAAATGTCCGATTAGCACACCAAAATTACAATATCAACAATTTTTACAGAAAATATGTCATGTCATCAATATTTAACGCTATAGAAAAAAATATGAAAATTTGGTATCTTCAATAAGAATAATTGATAGTGTAATACCTTTAACAGAAAAAAAAAATAGTTCGGTCCCTTCATTAAGAAAAAAGTGATAAGTTCAATATTTTCTAATGTAATTAAGCTTTATGAGAATATAAAATCAAACTTTTTATTATCATTTTTGGAAACAAAAATATTAAATACAACATTCCTACATCCATGCAGTAACTAATTTGGTTGTAAATTATTTCATTTTATCCCACTATCGTATATTCATGGAAATGTCTAATCAATCACCACATGGGTTGAGATCTCGGTTTCCTATGTGTAATATTATTGATACAATATTACACGGTAGGCACTCGTTTAAATCTAATTAACAACACAAGGGAGGAGAAACTCAAAAATGAGAACAAAGACGTAGGGGTGTGCAAAAGTACCGATCGAAACAAGAACCAGAATCTAAACCGAGATCCGGATAGGAAACCAAGACCAAATTTAAATTTTTATAAACTATTGGAGTGTATTTGTAATTTTTAGAGGATTTATTTGTCATTTTTTTTAAAGTATAGGGGTAATTGATATTATCCAGGGTACCCATAACCAGAACCGAAATCGACCAGTTCCGATTCCAAATCCAAGACTAAATTGTAATTTTTATAAACTATTAGAGTGTATTTGTAATTTTTTGAGGATTTATTTGTCATTTTTTAAAGTATAGAGGTAATTGATATTATCCAGGGTATCCATAACCATAACCGAAATCGACCGGTTCCGATTCTAAATCCAAGGAACCGACAGGTTTCGATTCCAAATCCAAGGAACCGCCGACTTCCGGTTCCTTTGATTTTGGGCGGGTACCCGAACCCGCCCACCCCTACAACGACGGGTAGATATCCTGTCTCGAAATTTCTGATAACACATTATTTTATTTTTATTAGAAAGAAAGATTACAAGCAAAGTTGTGATAAATGATTTGAATCTATATAGGACGTCCTGTAACTTGCGAAGAAAGTAGTAAATTACATGAGCTATATACAACAAACTTTGACAATTAAACACATGAAATACATTTGAGTTAACTAAATTTTATTTTCAATTTATTATGGTGTGGAGCTCGAGCAAGTCAGCTGACCTGAAACTGAAAGAGCTTTCTTCAGACCCTCTGTAAGATTGGACCAGACAACGAGCAAATGAGGGCTTTGCCCAGCTCCATTTTCGCCTTCTGGGTAAGTAAGAAAAATTAAGTCATATCTTGAGCAAGCAAGAAAGCCAGAAATATTCTAAGTTCACTTTGGCCATTAGCTATTCGAGTTATGATAGATCCATCACCCATCAGAGCATTCATAATATGTGCAGGAAAACATGACACTACTTGAGGAACAAGACTTCGACGCGCAGCTACTTCCAGAAAGATTGTTTATCAGAAACTAAAGCAAAGAAATTGCAAATTCATGACTAGTATGGACAAGCAAATAGTGGGAAAAAAAAGTTGTAAGCCCAATCATCTGCATTAGCAAACTTTTCTTTCGCAACCTGGGAATTCACTAAACCTACTTAGCGACCTCAGATTCAAAATGGAACCCTAACCGAAACTTTCACTCTTTGAAAGTAATAATTAGTTATAAGGATTCGAACCACCTTGTGAAAGCAAACCAAAAACCTAATCACTTGATTAAACACACAAGTTTCGCATTAGCAACCTTTAACAAGACAATCCTAACTAATCCAATACCACTAGAAAACCTTGTCGCTCTTTTTCATACCAATTTAAAGATTTCTTACCTTTCAAACCCATAGTAACTACTGTTCACTAATTCAATAACTTCAAACTTTCAGTACAACATGTACTTGGTCCGAAGCAATTAAACCCTAAACCTTGCTAGTGCAAACCATGAAACTGATGGCTTGACTGACCCTCAAGTTCTGGATTAGCAGCCTTTACAAGACACTTCTAACGAATCCAGTATTCCTTGAGAATCTTGTCCCTCTAATGTAACACAAATCTTCAATAACTTTCAAACTTATACTAACGTCCATTAATTAATTCAACATTCTTTATTAGTTTAATAACTTATTCAAAAGAAAAAAACTCATACTCAATGCCAAATTATACAAGCAAACCCACAGCAATAAGCAAGCCAACACCACGAAACACAAACTTTAATCACAAAAATTCCAAGCAACAACAGTCAAACAACAAGACGAACCAAAAGAAACATACCCAAACCAACAAATTCCTCAAACATTCACACCGTGACCGCCGCGCAATTCACAATCGCAGACCCCTTAGGAACCTTAAGCACCACATTACACCACAAAATCCTCCCCCACAACTCCCCACCCTCACCCCTCTCCACATCAATTTCAGCACACCAAACCTCAACCTCACTTCCTCCTCTCCCCTCCCACACCACCACCAACTTGCCCCCCACATTCGCCATTGTTGCGCCACACAAAAACCGCGGCAATGACAAACCTTTCTCCACCCCCTCCCCTCCCACCACCCCCTTCACCTCCCGCCACACGCCCCCATCAACACCCCTAATTTTCCCCAAATAATCATAGCAATACAACACTCCATCCACCACACACCCCCTCCCTCTCCATCCCAAATCCAATTCACTCTCCACACTCTCCCAACTCATCTCTTTGGGATCAAACTTCACCCCACCTCTATCAGCCATTGCATAAACTTTGCCCCCTATTACAACACTTGCGTGCATCCATTTTTCACGCACATCACACTCAGTGTGAACCACAGGCTGCCAAGTGTCAGTTTTCGGGTCGAAAACTTCTGCCCAGTTTCTGTTTTTTGACCACGTGTCCACTAAACACCCGCCGAGGACATACACTTTACCGTCCACCACTCCGGCCGCCGGGAACTCGCGCGCCACGCGCATGCTGGGGGCTCTTTCCCATGTGTGGAGCCGACAGTCGAGAGCCCACACGTGGGAGGAGGGCACGTCGTCTACGGACCCTCCGATGAGGTAGAAAATATGGCCGACAACGGCGACGGCGGAGCCGACGAGAGGCGGGGATGGAAGCGGAGGGAGGGGGACGAGGAGGGGTTGGTGACGGTGGGGGAAGTGGTGGAGGGTATAGAAGAGGAGGGAGCGCGTGGAGGGGACGCGGAGGGCGAGGTAGAGGGAGGGCTGGGAGGAGTTGAGGATGGCGCGTGTGATGTAGAGGAGAGGGGAGGAGAGGAGGGCGCGTACGGGTTTAGAGACGGAGGCGAGAATTGGGTGGAGAGAGCGGGGGACTCGAGCTAGGATGTTTAAAGCGACGTCGTTTGGGAGGGAGGGGATTAGGGCTTCTTGCAGTGGCTGTGCGGTGGACATAGCGGTGGTTGGTTGGCTGTGGATTTAGTAGCTTAACTCGAGAAGTTGAGAGTTTGGTTATAAGTTGAGTTTTTCATTGTGGGCTTTTTAGTTGGGCCTAGCCCAAGCCCAATACTTATTATTTTGAACAAATTAAAACGATCAAAACGAAAATAAAAGAATAATACTATACATATAAAAAAAGAGATAAAATTAAGTGATGAAAATATATATTTAAGAGATCACGAGCATCATCAAATAGCCTTTATATGAAACGGAATGAAAAGAGTAATGCTACACTCTTAAGTTGTTTTATCACATCTATTTGTTGTCTCAATGTTATATAAGATAATATATCTTTTAGAAATGATATCAAATATGAGATATCAATTGGAATTGTCTAGTATCATTCGAACGAAGATTACATAAAAAATGACCTAAAGCAAAATGATGCACATATGAATTTAGAAAGGTCTCCAGCATCTTCGAAATTCAATTTTTTTGTGGAACGAACATAGTACGTCATTTATTTAAAATTAAAAAGATAAGTTACGGTTTTATTTGTTTCACTTTTCTCAATCTTATTTAATTCTATTATCTTATTCAACACATGTTTGTTTTAATATTGTGCCGTGACATTGCTAGCCGCCGGCGACCGACGTCCTCTTATGGGTGGGGCATTTGTCATTTTTTTAAACTTTTATGTGGCTGTTTAGTTAATTTAACAAATGCTGTAGGTTAAAAAAATAATCTAAATATTTTAAAAAATATACTAAAAAACCTTAAAAACCTTATTAAAAAAAATTACCAAACACATTTTCAAATTCAAATATTATTCCACTAAATACAACTCAACTCAAAAAACTTTTTAAAAAATGTTATTCAGAATTAATGCTATTAGAAAAGTTAAATAAAAGTGACCTAATCCATTTAAAATCCAAAAATTTGTAATAGTGTTATTGGGCTTGGGCTAATATGGGACACAAGATTTCATCCATTTAAAACTCAAGGCCAATTATTTTTGACCTCCTAAAAAGTTTAAAGAAATATCAGTGAGACCCCAAAGATATTAAAATCACCTGTTATCTTTTTTCCTCCCCTAATAAGTAAATATGACAATGGCCTATTGATTAACACATCACAAGAAATTAAATTTTCATTTCGTAATATTGTTCATGTTTACTTTTATCGTGTTATAATAGATAACATATTATCATTCAGTTAATCTAGCTAGATTTATACGAAAGGGTCGATGGTTTATCCAAGAGAAGGGTGAATTGGGTGTTTAAAACTTATTCCAAATTTTACACAAGATTACTCGATTTTTTGCCTCCTAAATTGCTAAGTCAATTTTCATGCAATAGCAAATATGAAAACAAACAAGTTAAACAATTAATTACACAAATTAAAGAGAAAGGATAGAGAAGTCAAACGTGCAATGTATAGTGGTTCGGCAAACCTGCCTACGTCCATTCCAAGAATATTCCTCCGTGAAGATTTCCATTATCACACTTATTCTTCGACCAAGACTAAAATTTTCTTCATACAGGTTGGCTTTTGAGGTGCAACTAAACATTTACAAAAGTGTTATATCCAACACTTTGACCTAATTGACTTTAAGGTGTGAATTATATATACCTCTCACAATTACCACTAGGACTTACTCACAAAAAAACCTAAAACCTCAAGAGTGAACCACACTCTGAATAACATAAAGAAGAGATGGTTTTATAGTAAGAAGAAACTCTCTCATAAGAGTAGATCATATAAATAAGTGTTGACGGGTAAATTTGCACCGCCAACTAATTGATGAATCGGACAGTCGCAAATGAACTGACAAGTTGATGTATGCTGGATGGGCGTGAACACGATCTGAATTATGGCAATAAAATTGACATGTATAAAACTGAAATAATATTCGACACACAATATTTAAAGTGGTTCGGAAGCTTAAACAGCAAATCCTACATCCACTGTATCTTATTATGGATCGAACAGTACTGGACCACCCTACTTGGCGATCTCAATATGGTGATACAATGATATGTCAAGGT
>WYDK02000021.1:3934951-3946769 GCA_009867345.2 Toxicodendron radicans
GTATCGTGACCTCACAAGTAGAATGATGTCATCGTTGGGCACACCGGATTTTACCCCATAACAATGTTTTTTGCCGAATTAGAAGGAATGAGCCATGTCTGAAGAAGAAGAGGAAGAAGGATTTTGGAGCACACCAAGGCTTTCAAAATATCCAAGTTTTGTCTTGTCCAAATAAGAAGAGTAGAAAGACAGATTCTGAAGCATAACAAGGGTTTCAAAATACCCAAATTAAAGAAGATTTTGTAGCAGTTTTGTCATGTCCAAAGCAGAGTAGAAAGACAGATTATGAGGTACAACAAGGGTTTCAAAATACCCTAGTTGAAGAAGAATCTGGAGTGGTTTTTCCATGTCCAAATGAAAGGGATGAAGAGACAGAGTTTGAAACACAATAGCGATTAGTTTTTGCTCCGACTTTGGAAACTGAAAAATTGTTGCTAAATCTGCCTATGTCCATGCCAATCCACCAAACAGGGCTTGACAATTACATTGAAGAAGCAAAATGTAAAGAATCACAGCATCTTGTTTTTGCATTGGATGACGACATTGAGATGATAAACATGCTTCTAACTGACGAGGAAATTGACATGATGATGAAATAACTTGGAAAGGATGGAGATTTTTTGAACCAGTATTTGTACTGTGAGGCTGAGAACCAACAGCTTTGTTGTTGAAGAGCAAGAGGCGTCTCTGTGTCTGAAAAATCGAAAACTTTGTTTTAGAAAAAGAACTTTTAGGGTTTGGGTTGTTTTCTCTAGAATGAATTATGTACTTTTCTTATTAGTTGTTAATTGGAAGGGACAAAAGTTCAACCATTTCTGATTTTTAGTAGACTTCTTAGTAGGACTTGAACCCATACGAAGCATTGATCACTATCTAACAGAGGAAAAAAAAAATAGATCTTATAGAATTCCAAAGAAAATTTTCAATTTCTTCCGGAATGATATGCTTATTCATCTGTCTTTCACATTTCATGAATAGTCGAGACATTGAGAAATATCCAGAACGGTATTTAAGAAATCAAACTGATTCTATCTTTGTTTGTTCCGTTTGAAGGAAGGATACCAAATAATCGTTTAAGAATGCTTTGCAAAGTTTAAAAGAGGAAGTCTTCTATAGGAGAGACAGAAATCATTGAGTGTCTACAATTCACGTGTGTTGATATGACTTGCACGTATTGAACGAATGTATATAGTCTCGTACTAATGAAGATTTTTCCAATTTACAATGTCACGGTAAATAAGTGAAAATTAAAAAACAAAAAGAACGATGCGACAAAAACATGGATAAAAATCTTGCTTGAATTAGGGTTTTGCTATCCACAAGTTTGAGAGAACATTTTTTGTTTACTACTGTTTTTTTTTTAAATGAAATACATTTTGTAATTTATAGTAAACCCTTATGGGTAATTTGTTCAATTGATTGTATCTTTCCGAGTTCTACAAGAGTATATTAAGATAAAAGCTAATTTACAATAAAATAACCAAACTATTACCAAATAATCATTAATGAGTAACCATATTGGATGAAACTAATAATACTTGAATAGAGGATTTTCATTTATAAGTAATGTTATATTTACACCACATGCTTATACCATTCTTTTACATTACACTCACGTTCAATTAAAAAATATTTTTTTTTTAAAATAATATTTTAATTAAATATGAGTATGATGTAAGAGAATAATATAAAAAAATGATGTAAAGATAGTATTATTGTTCATTTATA
Organism: Toxicodendron radicans; assembly: GCA_009867345.2. NCBI lineage: Eukaryota > Viridiplantae > Streptophyta > Magnoliopsida > Sapindales > Anacardiaceae > Toxicodendron > Toxicodendron radicans. The sequence goes on from WYDK02000021.1 coordinate 3,936,680, forward strand.
GTCTATACATGTCACAATAAAGATGATAATTTTTAAAATTCAATTTTTAATAATTGAATAACCAATTGTGATGCTTAATAAAGCTAATGCTATTGACTTTATTTTTTTTATTTGATTATATTATAGATAGACATCCATTATTTGTTTCTATTATTTTAGTTAAGGTAATTGGCTTTATAGGTTTATTTTTTATTTTATTGTTTGTTTCTATTATTTTATTGTTATTCAATTATTTGTTTGACATGTGAATAATTGTGGGCATCCATATAAAATGGACTCTCGTCTACATTATTATTTTTGTTCAAAATTTTGTTTCGATTGATACACAGTTGTTTATTAATAATGAATGATCGTCTATCAAACATAGACGAACATCTATAATTATTGGACGATCATTCATTTATGAAAGATGTATTATAATATTTAATATAATTACGTCTTACTCAGATATCACATAAATCAATATAATAATTCAATAAGATTAATAATTGTGCGTAACATTACTCATAAAATTAACTCTATATTTTTCTTTCTCCTATTAAATTTTGGACCATGATTTTTTAAGAATCTGGAAAGACAAGTAAGCCCAAAAGTGTCCAAAAAATATTTTACAAAGACAAAACTTACTTTGTGGACAAGACAACTCTTAAAGATCCTCAACCAATCACAGCCCATCATCCTACCCCACACTAATCTCCTAAGCGCCACGTGTCCTTCTAACTACCACCCCTTTCCCTCCTTTTTATTAATTTTCTGATTTCCCCTCTGCATTTTTCTTACTCAATTGTCTTCTTCTTCCTCTTCCTCTCCACTCTCACACCACAAACGCACAAACCCACAAACCCACTTTGCATTCTCTCTGAAAATCACCATCAATGAACATTAGGGCTAGGGTTTCATAAATTTCACACCTTTAAGCATACCCACCAAAAAAAAAATCTTTAGAAATGGCTTCTTGTTCTGCTTCTTTGGCTTTGCCAGAACTTAGCTTTCTATCCTCAAAACCCTCTTCAATTCGCCGTATTTATATCTCAAAACTCTCTTTTTCTAGACCTTCTTTGGGTAGAAATTATAGGTGTCAAAGATTGAATCTTTGTGGTTATAGAGCTAGAATTCAAGCTGTTAAAGAAGAGAGTGCTGTGGTTGAGGAGAAGACAGAGGATGAACTGATTGAGGACTTGAAGGGTTTGGAGTTTAATGGAAATGGAAATGGGGCTGCTAGTAGAAGAAGTGATGATGTGAATGGTAGTTTAAATGGGAACTCAAATGGGAGTGCAAATGGGAGTTTGGTGAAATATGTGAATGGGAATGGAGTGGCAGTGGATGTGGATGTGGAAAAGGTGGGAGAAGTTTCCGAGGAAGAGTTGGTGGATGAGCTGAAGGAGAAGAAGGAGGATGAGAGGAAGAAGAAGGTGGAGGAGATTGGGAAAGAGGAGGCTTGGTTTAAGAAAAGTGAGCAAGAGAAACAGATTGAGGTATAATTTCTTTTGCGGTGAATTGTTGTATTATGTTGAAGTTAATTGTGCATTGGTTTTTGTTGAAGTAGCCTAGATGAATAATTTAGTTCATGCAACTGAGGATTTGATCATACTACTACTTGATCAACTTGTTATCATTAAATTCAAAAGCTTAAGTTAATTGGGAATTACTCCATGTTAATTTTTTTTTCATTTAAATTTTGTTTATTGAAGTTAATTCATGTAATGGAGGATTTAAGCACAGTAATATTTGATCAATTTGAATATGCTTAACTTTAAGCTTATCTTATTAGGTAATGACGTTTACCTTTTTGTTTGTCTACTGCTTTTATAATGATATTTAGAAGGTAGTACAATTGAAAAAATAAAACATAAGAAAGGCTCTGATCTGTCTTCTGAAAGCTTATAGTTAGGTAGTGTACTGAAGATAACAATGTGTTTTATATCAGTTTAAGGGAACACTATCTTATGCCAATACATATTGCAGGTTTCTGTTGCACCTGGTGGTCGTTGGAGTAGATTCAAAACCTACTCGACAATCCAAAGGACTTTGGAAATATGGGGATTTGTTCTGACATTTATCTTTAAAGCATGGTTTAACAATCTGAAATTTACCTATCGAGGTCAGTAACTTCTAGTAGATTGAGCTTTAGTTATCATTATAATGTAACTTGATTTTACTTAGCTTGAATGCTTTCAATCTTTAACAAAATGATGACTTCCCTGTAGGCGAAAGAACATCTCTAGCTTAATTGTTCATGTGGATATTTTATATCAAATGATAGGTTGAAGTTGGGGCAGTAGAAAATCATCTGATACAGATCTCTTATTTGTATACTAAGTCCATAATGTTTACAAGCAAACCCGAAAAAGGGATTAGAAACACTCAACTTTCAGAAGTATAAATAAATAATCTAAAACTTCCTCCCAATTTAAATTAATGAAAAAGAAAGGAGTATCTTGAATTCTTCTGTCACTCCTGGTCATCTGTATTTAATCTTAAGGATATACATGTACACAGGAGGAATGACGGAGGAGAAGAAAACCCTAAGGCGGAAGACCCTTGCCAAGTGGTTGAAGGAAAGTATTTTGAGATTGGGTCCTACATTCATCAAAATTGGTCAGCAGTTTTCCACAAGGGTGGACATTCTTGCTCAAGAATATGTTGATCAGTTGTCTGAACTTCAGGTTAACTTAATTTAATTTTAACTGTAAACTTTTAATGCTCCATGAAACTGCTTGCTTCTTTGGGTTGTCTTATAACTTACTGCTGAACTATTGATTTTGTCAGCATGATCCTTTGATGAATTGTATGTTATTTATCTCTTCCCTTACAGAAAATGAAATAGCTAAAAATTTTCTGTTCAGCTTTCTTAGGACTGGCTTCTTAGCATACATATTAAAATTGCCATGTATCATCTATTGACTTTCATTAGAAATGTAATTTTAAATGTTGTTGTTCTGTGATAATCTTCAATTTTAGAGGTTCTTAGAATAGTAATATGTCTTTCATTGACCTTCTATGTGACATCTTTGAAGTAACTAGTAGCCTGAAAATCACTGAAGATCGTAGGATCGAGGTGCCCAAGGTAACTATTTCCAGATAATTACTATTGATGAAGGTTGTTTTTCCTGTTTGTGCCACCATAGAAGCTTCCCTGCTAGCTTGTGCTAGCATACAAGCCTGCGATCTATGAAAGAAGAAAAACACTTGAAAATTAGAGTAAGAAAAGCTACTAAATTTGTAACGGCAAGTAGTGGTAAAATACATATAAGATTTGAGGAGTATTGGTTCTAGATTGCATCTAATTTGTTTTCCTGAAGGTGAACTGATAATCTCTGAATTGAAGCTACCAAGCATGGAGAAAAAACAAAACTCACCAATTTTGAATAGAATCTTGCTTTATTATCATGTTGTTAAGAAGAGGATACAACAAGATACAATTCATTTCTGGATAAACAGAATATATATGTTCTTGAAGAGATAATTAAGAATTGTATATTTATGTTAAGACTTAATTATTTGAGTCTTCATTTTGTGATTTAAAACATGTCAATAGATAAAAAAGAATTTGACTTGAAGCCTAAAGATTTTTATTGCTAATCATTTTTCTTTGTTATCCATTTTGTTTTTCTATTTGAGGACTAATATTACTTTTTAGCTTTGTTAAGTGACCTTAATTTTTTGTTATTTATCTTCTTTCTCTAAGATGCAATGTGTATCACCATTCTTGTTTTAATGCCTGTCTGTCTAAAATTGTTGATACTTTAAGCCAGTACCAAATTATTGACTTTATGCAGGATCAAGTTCCTCCTTTCCCTTCAGAGACTGCTGTATCTATAGTTGAAGAAGAGCTTGGAGCTCCCGTGGATGATATATTCGATCGTTTTGATTTTGAACCAATAGCTGCTGCTAGTCTTGGTAACTTTGATTTTCCTTTGGATGCTTTCGGATTGGAAAGATTCTTGAATGTGACTGAAAGCAGATCAAGTGTTCTGAAGTTTTGTAGTTATGAATTGAAGTAGCCCAACATTTCTCTTTTATCTCCAGGTCAAGTCCACCGGGCAAGATTGAAGGGACAGGATGTTGTTGTTAAAGTGCAAAGGCCTGGTCTCAAGGATCTCTTTGATATTGATCTTAAAAACCTGAGGGTAACTTGTTTACTAGCATAAAACTCTATGGTCATTCCTTCATCATTAATGTACTTTCTGGTACTTCTATGTTGGAACTTAAGTTCTGACATATATTGACACAAGTCATTGTTGTATTTTTTCACTTCCAGGTAATAGCTGAATATCTTCAAAAGATTGACCCAAAGTCAGATGGTGCAAAGAGGGATTGGGTTGCTATTTATGATGAATGTGCAAGTGTCTTATATCTGGTAGTTATTCCGCTCTATAGCCTTGTCACTGTGATGATAAAGAAAAATAAAATAAAATGTTATTTAGCTTTGTACTTATCAAATGCTTGGGTCAAAGCAATAGCGTCTATAATAACTGATGTTTTACCTGTAGGTTTCAAGGAAGTTTAATTATTCTATGTTTTTAACAAGTTTTTCCTTCTACAAATTACGGTTGAGGTATATATGAAGGTTGTTAGACTGGCCATGCTTCAAGAAAGGACATGTTTACAATGGCCAGTTCTAGCTGAAATGAGAATGTTGACATGCAGGAACAGGATGGCCTGGATAAACCATTAAATTGAAGAAGTTTAGACAGGAGTAGTATTCCATAATTTAGCGAAAAACGAGTGAGGTGGAATCCTTTCGTGATTAAAATCAATTATGGTCGTCCATTGCTTGAAGTTATGGGTACTTTAGTGAATCATTTATATGCAGATATCAAGTGCTTAACTATTTACATGTTTTTCAGTTCACTAGTTAATGTGAGTGATGGCTAATAGAAAGTAAATATTTTCCAGGAGATTGATTACACCAAGGAAGCTGAGAATGCAGAGCTTTTTGCTAGTAATTTCAAAGAGATGGATTATGTAAAAGTCCCGACTATAATATGGGAGTACACCACACCACAGGTTCAACCTCTCAGAATATTAGTTCTCTTTTGTTGATTCTTTTTGTTCTGTTTAAAATTGCATACAATATTTCGTTCATTTGCTTTTTTCTTATATTTCCCTGTAGGTTCTGACAATGGAGTATGTCCCAGGGATCAAAATAAACAAAATAGAAGCTTTAGATCAATTAGGTGTTGACCGGAAAAGGTTAAGACTGTCCTGATAATGTTTCCAAGTCATATTATACTATCATGTTACTGTCTACTCATGCTTTCAGCACTACTACTTGATTTGAGAGAAGGAGCTAAGTTTCTTGTTACTTATTATGGTATGCAGGTTGGGTAGATATGCTGTTGAATCTTACTTGGAACAAATTTTATCTCATGGTTTCTTCCATGCTGACCCTGTGAGTTTCTACCAATCGCTTGTTATTTTTGGTGCTAAATAAATCTGTAAATCATTAACTAACAGTTTTCCAATGGGACAAATTTGTGGAATTAGAAAGGGAAGTTGAACTCATAGCAAAATCTTCACAGTGCACAAGATTTTGTGTAACTGTTTGACCCAAAAGCTAAGCTCAAATCATGCTATTATGTTTGAATATAATTCTTTATGTGCAAGGCGCGTGAATCAAATGCAACTGCAACCACAAATACAGTCACAGGCACATATACAACTTACTATAATCTGTTATACAATAGGGGCATCAGAATACAAGAACACTTGATTAATTTGGCTTTAATATCATGTTAAGCTTTAGGTTAAAGAAAAAATAAAGATGCAAGAAAATGAATTTTCTACTACGAACTTGCAGTATACTCCTTATGTTTTATTATTACATGATGGTTTTATTCACAATGTTGTGTAACATGGCCATCTTATTTTTCTCTTTCCACATTCTGCAGCATCCTGGAAATATTGCAGTTGATGATGTGAATGGTGGAAGATTGATCTTTTATGACTTTGGCATGATGGGAAGGTACTCTGTAGACTTGGTGTTAATTACTTGAGACAAGTGTTTTCAGTTAATTTTCTTTGAAGTTCTGTATGGTTTGCAAATATATTTTCTTTCATGGCGCAATGCAGTATTAGTCCAAATATTAGAGGAGGTCTGCTCGATACGTTCTATGGAGTTTATGAGAAGGATGCAGATAAGGTGATTTTGTCCCTATTTTATTTGATTAATGATATTATGGTTCTCATAGTCAGCCTTTATTTACTTCCCCATGGAAATTTTTACTGTTGTGCAGGTCCTACAAGCAATGATTCAAATGGGTGTTCTTGTGCCTACTGGAGATATGACAGCTGTTAGAAGAACAGCTCAATTCTTCTTAAACAGGTGACCTAATTGCTGATTGAAAACTTTTTCGTGTTCTCTTTGTTATTAGTATCAATGCTTTAACTGCTTGTTTGGACAACCATTTCCTTAAAAAGGTGCTTTTACGTTAATGATAATATAATTCAAGAAATGGTTGACATAATTGTCCAGAGAATTTTCTTGGATATAGATTAAATGGTACCCCTCTTTTCATTTTTTTTCAGGAAAAATATATTAAATTTATGTTTAGCGAGCCTTTTGCACTTATTTATGTTTTAGCCTCTTTTAACAACATTCTTATTCTTAGCCTATGACTTATGGAGAGGCTGCCATTCAACCTTGTATTTCACTGTTCCTATGATTGCATTTGATACTATAACTTGTGTCATCCTTCATGAAAATGACGCAGCTATGTATGAATCCCCTTTTTTCTTGGTTAACAACTCGTCGCATACGGAACCCAATTTTATGATTCTACTAAACTGAGAAGAAAGAGCCAACATACATCATAGAGCTCCTTCCTTTCATTCAAGCATTTTTCCGATCATGAAATTCTTCGTATTTGAACTATCGCAGCTTTGAAGAGCGTCTTGCTGCACAAAGGAGAGAGAGAGAAATGGCAACAGCTGAACTTGGATTCAAAAAGCCATTGAGCAAGGAGGAAAGGATACAGAAAAAGAAGGAACGGCTTGCTGCTATTGGTAATTCACTAGTGTGATTTTATATTTAAGAAAAAATGATACAAAAAGGATTAGTATTTAGCTAGGACCTCATTATTTCTTGTTGATGTTAAGATTACAGGAGTAGGTACTTAACTAGGTTTGTCAGATTACAGTTTGTCCATTACATTGTAGTCGACTGATTTTTGTCAATGAATTTTGTAAATGTACTAAAAGCTATAAACAGTGCCGGTATCAAAATTATAGAGCATAGCTTGGTAATATGTTACCAAATTGTGTTGTCTTCGGTTTATATTTCATTTCTGAATTTTGTGATACTCAGCAGCATTGTTAAGGACGATTTATTATGCAAATTTTGTTCTTTGATAGTAGATTCAACCTCTAGGTCTTTTAGACTTCTTTGATATGAGGTTGGTTGTGCTGCTCGGTACTCATAATTATTAATTGCAATCTGCAGGGGAAGATTTGTTGGCCATTGCAGCAGATCAACCTTTCCGATTTCCTGCCACATTCACATTTGTTGTAAGAGCATTTTCAGGTATTGTATAAAACTCAGTGGATTCATTGTTGTCGACTGCTTTATTCAACAATAATTTTAGAATAGTAAGGGGTAACTTTCTTTGTTACAGTATTGGATGGCATTGGGAAAGGTCTTGACCCTCGGTTTGATATTACTGAAATTGCAAAACCGTGAGTGTGATTAGGCTGACACTGTCCTCTCTAAATCTTTACTTCCAAAGAAACTTTTTCAGCTTTATTTTCTTGGGTCTATCTGAAATATATTGTTTTTTTCTTGTAGCTATGCGCTAGAACTGCTGAAATTTCGTGAAGCTGGAGTTGAAGTTATCTTGAAGGCAAAACATCTCGACTCTACTGTGATTCTATATACTGTTATAGTAAGATTCTGTTATTCATTGTCTAGTTTGAACATTTCAGGATTTCAGAAACAGATGGGACCGGCAATCCCGTGCATTCTACAACTTATTTAGACAGGCTGACAGAGTTGAAAGACTTGCAGAGACTATCCAACGATTGGTAGGGTTCACTATTACTTTCTGCGCTTTAATTTAAATGGCTTATATTATTTGTGTTGTCAGTATGAGACTTTGACTGATTTCACCAATTTCTTTCAACTCTGTTTATAGGAGCAAGGTGATTTGAAGCTTCGAGTTCGAGCCTTGGAGTCTGAGAGGGCATTCCAACGTGTTGCAGCCGTTCAGAAGACCGTGGGGAGCGTGAGTTTATTTGTCTCATACTACATATGTACCTTATTCATATGTTTTCTTTTCTTTACTCTCTAGGACCTCCTCCTATTTATTTATCCTTGTATGTTTTAAGCCAAAATAATTTCTCCATGATTATTTCTTTGACCATTCAACAGGCTGTAGCCGCTGGAAGCCTGGTTAACCTTGCAACAATTTTGTATCTCAATTCTATTCGAGTAAGCTATCCATTTTAACTTCTGATATTATGCATTGTTTTTGCCCCCCTTCGGTTCTTCGTTCATACCTAACATTCAAGTCATTTGGTTTTCTACTGCAGACGCCAGCCATTGCAGCATATACCGTATGTGCATTCTTTGGTTTCCAAGTTCTCATCGGAATCATAAAGGTCAAGAAATTAGACGAACGGGAAAAATTGATCACAGGAACCGCTTAAGCAATTGGTTAGTAAATCTTCTTGTGTATCCTATACTCATAATATCAATTTGGAAATGTAAAGTTGTTTACAGATTTCAACTCCATGCTTTCTGCAGACTCACAGCAGCTCTAATAATGGAAAAGTCCATCCCATCCGACGCTCCTGATTACGACCAAACTTCACAACCACTCAAAAGGAAACAAAGATGAAGATCTACATATGCTCTTTAACATGAAATCAGGACAAAACCTCTGAACTTGCAAACGCATCCGAAGGGTTAAATGCAACAAAACTAGGAACTTTTGTCGTTGAAATAGAGTGAATTTGCCACAAGCAAATGTAGTAAACAGAGTGTCTTGAGGTAAAACATAGTGTAGAGCTAAGAGTACTATATGTAACAATTCTATGGCCACCCATTGCTATTCTGCAAAATGGCCTGTCCATAAACTGTGTATAATGTTATAAGATAAAGAAAATTTTTTCTTTAAAAATTCTTAGTTGTAATTGTATTTCACCGTATACTTTTCTGTAAAATGCCATCTGCAGACGACTTACACCCAATCATTCCAGATAACGCTTGCATCCTCCGATCAAGATATTCAAGAACTTCTTATAAGCTCAAAGGTCCTTTCTTCTTAACTCTTTAAATCTACAAGTTAAAGGCTTCGATCCCCCTAGTTTCATTTGATAACAAAAAAAAAATTCTGCCATTAATGAACCGTTAGAACTTACATGGTTCTGATTGTGAGTTAATGAATATTAATTGCTTTTTATGTCATTTTGTTTAACGCCTAAAATTTACCAGTAGAAATCTCTATTAAACATTACAAATCTATCATTATAATAGTATAGTAATCTTTCGATACCAAACTTCGCCTACATGTCCTCAATATAAATAAAAAAAAAAACAAAAAAGGTTATGGGATTTGGCCTTATTTGAAAGCTGATAAATCTGAGAACATTATTAATGGCGGTTTGTCATGTTCATCTTCCTTTTGTATCTGCAGATTCACAGGTTGATTTAGATTTCATTAATTAAGCTCAGAGAATTGTCCTTTTGTATATTACAGTACAATTTTACACTTCCTTCCTTCTGTTTTTTTGTCTCTTCTTTTATTTGTTTCTGGGTTTGTGTGATTAATTTTAAATACATAATTAAGAAACTTAATTAATTGGCATCTTGGAAGAAAGATTGATTTGAGATGCTTCATAATTAAGAAACTCTCTTATCAACTCTTACGATGATGATTCAAGGTCCGCACTTGAAAATATTCGTACTGATTAACGACGATCGTTAATTTAATCAACAACTAAATTCGTTCTTTTTTAGGTTAGTATTGTTCTATGGGCAAACCACCCAGAGAATTGTTGAACCACATTTCTTGAACTTGAGGATCAAAATTATTGATCTAAAATTATATTAATTAACAAGAAAATTAAATAATGGGAATCACATAAGTCA